>CM039316.1:167856680-168367650 GCA_022316695.1 Camellia oleifera | reverse complement strand
TATTTAAAAAAAAAAAAACGAAACATGATATGTTGTCTATGTGTGTAGATAGTATTGTGATGAGAACATTCACATTATTCACATCATGTTTGATACCCAAAAAATAGTGGTGTGTGGTTAATGCATTGTTGATATTGTCATATTTTTGTACTTTGTAAGCTACAATATGAACATTAACATCATTCTTATATTCAAATAGGGGTTGTTAATGTGAACCTCACATTAACATTGAACATTAACATTTGTATGTGGATATGATATAAAGATAACCATTGAAAAATATCCATTCCTACTTAATATTGTCCATTTTTTGGCTCCAATGCTAACTTTCACACATGTCACCATGATCATATTAATATAACTTTGGTCCTTGTTGTTCATATTATTATTGTTATTTTCACCTTTTTGCGGTTGCTGTTGTTGTTGTTGGAGTACCATGGAAAAGTATCTTCCCATAATGTTATCCATGTGTGTCAACTTATTATTCACATCATGTTTGAGGACACACAAAAATTTGTAGTTTATGGTTGACGCATTAGTGATGTTATCATGATTTTGGTAGTCTGTAACCATTGTGAACATTTACTGTGACACCCTAAGTGTTTAATTAAATACCACATAAATATTTATAGTTATATATAATTATGGTTGTATGTGATAATATATTATTTAACAAATAATTAATTAATAATAATAATAATAATAAAATAGCTAAGCTATACGTGCTATGTAATTAATTTACTATTGTGATTATCAAATATGTGATGAAGAGAATTATTTGGGGGGCTAAATTAATCACTAATTAGTGTAAGAAGATTGGAAGGTATAGAATTAATTAGACAAAACAAGTAAAAATTTATTTCAAGATTTGTTGTTAAATGAAAGGATTTGCAAATATTACTATGGTAGTGAGGTGGAGCCATCTATACATCTAGGGGTGTTGAGTCATCGCTTAGGAACATTAAGTAAATGGTGAGTAACCACCCAACTTAGTATGTAAATAGGAGGGGGCTGTGATCCTAGTACCAGTAGAAGAAAGAAGAAAAAAAAAAAAACCAAGAGAAAAGGGCTTCGGCAGAAAAGTGAGTAAGGGAAAGACCGAAAAATCAAAGGAAATAGTAAGAGTCAATATTAAAGTGAGTTATATTATATCTTGAGTCACCATAATATATTTTACGCATGTTTTGACTTACCACAATTTATTTTATACAAATTATATTTTATGAGTTATATTAATACAAGTTATATTTTATAAACTATATTAATATTTCAGTTACGTTGATTAATTTCTGAACTCTATTTGTTTAAAATGAAAACCATGGATATGTTTGTTTAAATTTTAAAGAATATTTGACTATGACCTTATAAACAATTATGTTTTATAAGTACCACCGCGAGAGTCCCACACCTTGGGGGGACTTAAATAACCATTGGCCTCTGTTTGGCCACTTTATAGTCCTTTATTTGTCATGGATCCATTGACCTCTATTCTGATTGTCACTTCTGTGACCTCTGTTCTGTTCTGTTCTGTTCTGTACCGTGGTTATGGTTATTTATTTACATAATTTCTGTATTTCAGTTTCTGCCACTTAAATGATTTATTTATCAAATTGAGTTATGTAAATGTTTTGGCTTAACTAACTATCCATGGTTATTTTGTATTCCCTATACTCTTGGCATAATATTTCTCACTCTGCTGTGTGTTTATAACTGTACCCATTCAGGTGATGAGATATAAGGAAGACCCATAACCTTGTGTAGTGGAACCTATGCAAGAAATTGATGCAGATCCGTTCAATTATTTTTCTTTTCTTTTCTTCCTGTCGTTTTTTTTTCCTGATGGTTGGTTGTTGCATAATAAAATAATAAAAGCCTATGGATTTAAAAAAAAAATAGTAGAATGAAGTAATTTCCTGTTTAATTATTTTTATTTCCGCTTCCGCAGTTTAATTTGCTACGAATAGAATAAGTTAGGAAGTTGCGATTCTAACCCTAAGCCCCTGGGATTGGGTCGTGACAAAGGTGGTATCAGAGCAATGGTTCGTTAAATATATATATATATATATATAATGCTATTTTAATTTGATCAGAAAGTTCGAAAAGTTATAAATAAATCTATAAATAAAACTATATAGCTAGATAAACATAATAAAATAAATAAATAAATAAATAAATATTTACTTGCAATGTTAGTCCTTTTGTGTAAAATCTCACGTTTCTTTTGGTGATGTAGGAATGTTCGAGATTAACCTTAACAAGGCATTTTGGGAGGAGCTCGGGGCCATTAATTTAGATGAGATTTTAGCAGAACACCCCGTCCCCGCCTTACCTGAGGGATAGGGAGATTCAAAGGATATAATCAGAGGACTGCATCCAGGCCTTGCCCAATTGATGGGTCGGCCAATCTATATACAGGCTAATCCTACCAATGTCTCACATTAACTATGGAGGCAAAGCCGTGCCTATACGCGCGGACGTTTTCTTGGACCCACTCGTGTCCTCAGCGTTGCCCCGGGACATGACCGTTCGCACTACATCATAGGCCCTTTACCCCCAGATTTTGTGGCCAGAAGGGGGAACGTATACCCCAAGGACTATATTTTCACCATTGTCCCTAACCCACTGGAGATAATTAATATTCAAAATGTTGACTTTAATAATGACTTGTCATATATCGAGACACCCGGCTGGATTGTCGATCGAGCATTTTTGGGATACATACAGTTCGTCCCCATTTTCACAGTCTAGGTAGCATGGATGTGTTTTCGTGTAGTCCAGTTAGGATGAGAATTTGAGCTTTTTATGAAACACTATTTCTCATGGTTGTTTGGCCTATTTGACCCATTACTCTAGATTTAGTAGAAGAAAACCTTTTTGTATGCTAACTATGATATGTGCTAATCCCCTTTTTTGTTGTTTTTGTTTTTGTTTTGTTGTACCACAGGGATGAGACACTAACATATCCTGACTTTTGAAACAAAGATGTAATATTAATTGTAAAAATAGTAAAGTTGGCATTTTATATAGATATAGATTGCGCTACACATGCTTACATATATGCTGCGTTGTGAATGTAATGCGTTGTTTATTACTTTGTAGAATAGCCAATAATGGTAATGGAAGTGAGTCATCAGTCAGTGGCACTGAATCGATGGAAAGAATAATGGAAAAAACAGTTACTATCTTTTTGCAAGCCTTGCAAACTAACATCAACAATGGGATGCTGGAACGGCGAGAAGAGCCAATTACCATAAAACAATTCTAGGATCTGAAACCCACTACATTTACTGGAGGCCCAGACCCAATGATAGCAGACGCTTGGGTTAAAGACATGGAAAAGATTTTTCGCGCCCTACCCTGCACCGAAAGACATAAGGTAACTTTCGCCACTTTCACTTTCAAGGACAATGCACATGAATGGTGGCTTCTCACTCTAGAGAAAAAAGAAATTGTGACTTGGGCAAGATTCTTGGAGTATTTTACGAAAAATACTTCCCAGATTCATTGCGGGAACAGAAGGCATCAGAATTAATACATCTAAAGCAAGGAACCATGACGGTGGCTGAATACGAGAGCAAGTTCACAATACTCACTCAGTTTGCGACATACGTCATGCCCACTGAAACTCGAAAAGCAAGAAAATTCGAAGCAGGATTAGATGCTGAAATTAAAGATAGGCTCGAGGTCTTGAAACTGCCAACCTATGCAAAAGTGGTAGACTGGGCGTACATTGCAGAAAAGGGGATTAAAACCTCATGTTCTAGGGAACCAAGCTAAAAGAAGCGATTCTGGGAAAAAAACAACAGAAGATCCGATGCTACGCCTTTCAAAAAGGTGAATATGGGCATAACCAGTTCAGGCAATCAAGGTCCTACCAACCCCCGATGTGGCACTATTCCAATTTGTCCTACTTGTGGAAAGGCTCATTGGGGACAATGTCATCGAGACATGGAAGCATGCTTTAAATGCCGTAAAGTGGGCCACTTGCTGAGGGATTGTCTAAAGCTAACTAATCCTACAGCCAACTCCTTTGGCCTAATCAGAAAACCCGCAAGACTTAGAGGAGAGAGGAAGGACCAAAAACGCCGAGGACGGGCTCTCGCCTTGGTACCTGGAAAACCAGAAGTTACTGAAAACGTTGTGTCAGGTATACTTTCTATCTATGGTCATTTAGCTCATGTTCTCATTAACTCTAGGTCAACTCATTCTTTTGTTGCACCACACTTCGCTGCCAAGTTGGCATCAACACCCGAACCATTATGACATATATTGTCTGTGTCTTTCCCTTCTGGTAAGTCTGCCTATAGTACTGATCTGTACAGATCATGTACTATATCCTTAAAAGGCAAAACCTTATATATAGACTTGATTCCCCTCTGCATTGGGAACTTTGATGTGATCTTAGGTATGGATTGGCTGGCTGCCAACCACGCCTTTATTGATTGTAAAGCCAAAAAGGTCTCCTTCAGGTTACCAAACCAACCCGAGCTTGTCTTTGATGGGACTAGAGTTTTCAACCCTTCCTATATTATATCCTCCATGACAGTCTAACGACTTCTAAGAAAGGGTTGTGGTAGTTATATCTGTTATGTTATCGATACACAAAAAGAGGCCCCCACCATTGATACATTCCCCGTGGTTTGAGAATTCCCGGATGTTTTTCTTGAAGATCTAGTTGGTATCCCGGTTGATCGGGAAATCGAATTCACCATTGAAACCTAACCTGGCACGCAACCAATATCAAAAGCTCCTTATCACATGTCGATGACAGAATTGAAAGAGCTGAAGACTCAACTCCAGGAACTACTGGACAAAGGTTTCATTCGACCTAGTATCTCATCCTAGGGAGCTCCAGTATTGTTCGTAAAGAAAAATGATGGCACGATGAGATTATGTATCGATTGCCGGGAGCTGAACAAGGTCACCATTAAGAATCGGTATCCTCTGTCACGAATTGATGACTTGTTCGATCAACTTCAAGGCACCCAAGTATTCTCCAAAATCGACTTGCGCTCTGGCTACCATCAACTAAAAGTCAAAACAGAAAGCATCGAAAAGACTGCCTTCAGAACCCATTACGGGCACTACGAGTTTCTTGTCATGCCTTTTGGCGTCACAAATGCTCCGGCAGCCTTCATGGACCTCATGAACCGAGTGTTCAAGCCCTATCTTGATGAGTTCGTCGTCGTCTTCATTGACGACATCCTCATATACTCCAAGTCACTAGAGGCCCATGAGCAGCACTTGCGAACGGTTCTACAAACATTACGTGATCACAAACTTTATGCCAAGTTGAAGAAATGCGAATTCTGGATCAATATTGTACGCTTTCTCGGTCACGTCATTAACAAAGATGGCATCTCGGTTGACCCCCAAAAAGTTGCGGCAATCATGAATTGGCCACAACCTACCAATGTGTCAGAAATTTGAAGTTTCTTGTGTCTAGCTGGTTATTACCGATGCTTTGTGCAAAATTTCTCAAAAATAGCATCATCTTTGACCTAGTTAGCTCAGAAGAACACACCTTTTGAATGGACTGATAAACAAGAGCGTTGCTTCCAAGAATTAAAAAGTTGACTAGTGTCAGCTCTTATACTAGCACTCCCCTAGAAGTAGATGGGTTCGTAATTTATAGTGATGCCTTATACAATGGTTTGGGTTGTGTTCTCATGCAAAACGGAAAAGTCATTGCTTACGCATCACGACAATTAAAGACTCATAAGAAGAACTACCTGATTCATGATTTGGAATTGGCTGTGGTGATCTTTGCCCTCAAAATCTGGCGTCATTATCTCTACGATGCAACCTGTGAGATTTACACTGATCACAAGAGTCTTAAATATCTATTCACACAGAAGGAACTGAATATGAGACAACGGCGGTGGCTAGAATTTATGAAAGACTATGATGTAGAGATCCATCACCATCCAAGCAAAGCTAACGTGGTGGCAGACGCATTGAGCCGAAAGACGACTAGAAGTTTGGCATATACTCTCGTTTCCCTCAAGATCAATGGACTGTTCACCAACATAACTGCGAAACCTACCTTGATTGAAGAAATTAGAGCACGCCAATGTGAAGATAACCTTTTGAAGAAAAAGTACGAGGAGCAAAAGAATACGCCTGATCCTGATTTCACTATAAATAATGGGATACTAAAATTTCAAAATCGAATTTGCGTACCCGACATTCTAAAACTCAAGAAGAAGATACTGGTGAAAGCTCATAGTTTGAGATTTGCGGCCCACCCTGGTAACACAAAGATGTAACAGAATCTGAAGGAACACTACTGGTGGACAGGAATGAAAAGAGACATAGCAAGCCATATCTCTAAATGTCTGCATTGTCAGCGTGTTAAAGCAGAACATCAGAGACTTGCAGGACTGCTGCAACTACTCCTCATTCTTGAATGGAAATGGGAACACATCACTATGGACTTCGTGGTCGGGCTACCACAGTCATTTTCAAAGAATGATGCAATATGGGTTATAGTAGACCGATTGACGAAGTCGGCGCATTTTTTACCAATCAAAATCATGTACTTCCTTAATAAGTTTGCTACCTTGTACATCAAGGAAGTTATTCATTTGCATGGCACCCTAGTTTCAATTGTGTCTGACCGAGACCCCCGTTTCGTGTCTTACTTTTGGAACAAATTGCAAAAAGCTTTGGGAACCACACTGAAGTTTAGCACTGCTTATCACCCACAAACTGATAGGCAATCCGAAAAAACAATCCAGACGTTAGAAGACATGTTACGTACATGCGTGTTGGACCTCAAAAGTAACTGGGATGAGCACTTACCTTTAGTGGAATTTGCCTATAACAGCAGCTATCAGGCAAGCATTAGAATGGTGCCGTACGAAGCCCTATATAGAAGGAGATGTCGATCACCTCCATGCTGGACAGAAGTCGGGGATAGGAAATTGTTAGGCCCCGAGATCGTGCAAGGCACAAGTGAGAAAATCCAACTCACCCAACAGCGAATTCGTATTGCTCAGAGCCTCTAGAAAAGTTATGCAGATACACGAAGATGGGACTTGGAATTTCAAGAAGAGGATCATGTGTTCCTTAAGATCTCACCAGCAAGAGGAGTTATCCAATTTGGAAAGCGAGGAAAGTTAAACTCACGTTACATCGGGCCATTCGAGATACTGGAAAGGATCGATCCTGTAGCCTTTCGCCTTGCACTACCACTTGTACTATCCAATGTCCATAATGTGTTTCGCGTTTCAATGCTTCGACGATATCTTCAAGATCCAAAACATGTTGTTGATTATGAGAACTTGGAAGTTCAAGAGGATCTTTCTTACGAAAAGCAACCAGTGCAGATTCTCGATCGTCATAATCAATTCTCCGAAACAAGACCATACCACTGGTAAAGTCTTATGGCGAAATCATCGTATCGAAGAAGCTACATGGGAAACGGAAAGTCAAATGTGAGCCAAATACCCACACCTCTTCGAAAATTAAGGAACGTCAAGTTTGGGGATAAACTTCCTTTTAGGAGGGGAGAAATGTGACACCCTAAGTGTTTAATTAAATACCACATAAATATTTATAGTTATATATAATTATGGTTGTATGTGATAATATATTATTTAATAAATAAATAAATTAATAATAATAACAATAATAATAAAATGGCTAAGCTATACGTGCTATGTAAATTAATTTACTATTGTGATTATCAAATATGTGATGAAAATAATTATTTGGGGGCTAAATTAATCACTAATTAGTGTAAGAAGATTGGAAGGTATAGAATTAATTAGACAAATCAAGTAAAAATCTATTTCAAAATTTGTTGTTAAATAAAAGGATTTGCAGATATTACTATGGTAGTGAGGTGGAGCCATCTGTACATCAAGGGGTGGTGAGTCATTGCTTAGGGTCATTAAGTAAATGGTGAGTCATCACCCAACTTAGTATATAAATAGAAGGGGGCTGTGATGTTGGTACTAGGAGAAGAAAGAAAAGAAAAGAAAAAACCAAGAGGAAAGGGCTTCGGCAGAAAAGTGAGTAAGGGAAAGACCGAAAAATCAAAGGAAATAGTAAGGATCAATATTAAGGTGAGTAATATTATACCTTGAGTCATCATAATATATTTTACGTATGTTTTGACTTACCACAATTTATTTTATACAAATTATATTTTATGAGTTATATTAATAGAAGTTATATTTTATAAATTATATTAATATTTCAGTTACGCGGATTAATTTTTGAACTCTATTTGTTTAAAATAAAACCTATGGATATGTTTGTTTAAATTTTAAAGAATATTTGACTACGACCTTCTAAACAATTATGTTTTGCAAATATCACCACGGGAGTCTCACGCCTTGGGGGACTTAAATAACCATTGGCCTCTGTTTGGCCACTTTGTGGTCCTGTGTTTGCCATGGATTCATTGACCTCTGTTTTGATTGTCACTTCTGTGACTTCTTTTCTGTTCTGTTCTATTCTGTACCGTGGTTATGGTTATTTATTTACATAATTTTTGTATTTCAGTTTCTGCCACTTAAATGATTTATTTACCAAATTGAGTTATGTAAATGTTTTGGCTTAACTAACTATCCATGGTTATTTTGTATTCCCTATACTCTTGGCATAATATTTCTCACTCTGTTGTGTGTTTATAGCTGTTACCATTTCAAGTGATGAGATATAAGGAAGACTCATAACCTCGTATAGTGGAACCTATGCAAGAAATTGAAGCAGATCCGTTAAATTATTTTTCTTTTCTTTTCTTCCTGTGTTTTTTTTCTGATGGTCGGTCGTTGTAAAAATAGTAGAATGAAGTAGGGGTGAGCAGCGGATATACCGATCCGCCAAAATCGACCGAACTGAACCGATCCGCCATATTTTGGACGGATGCGTAATGATGAGCGGACAGTTGCGGATTGATTTTCTCCAATCCGCCAATTTGGCGAACGGATGGCGGATTTGAGGTTCATTTGGCCGCAACCGAACCGCCAAACCGCGAGCACTCTTAATAATTTATAAGATTTTGTGTTTTCAATTTATTTAAATATTTTGTTTGTATTTTCAATTGAAAAAGAGTTCAAATATTCTGTTGAAAAAAGTTTTCAACTTGAATATATTTTTTGAATTGAAAAAATAAACGTATTATTTATCTATATTTTTTTGTTTTTAAATCTAACTCTAGAAGTAACAAATAGAAAATATGATATACGCTGATTGGTTTTTATTTTCAAAAACATATATAAATGTAACAATACAGAGACATACAATCTCTACTATTGCTCTGTTCATGGTTTTGGTGGTTTGAATTGTTTTTATATTTTAAGAATCACAAATTGTAATACTTTATGTGGATAAGGCATTCTGTGATTGTAATATGTGGATGAGGCATGCAGTGATTGTGATATTCTAAAATTTCAAACTTTCTTTCTTTGGATGAAACATGCAGTAATTGCAATACTTTTTTAAAATTATTGACTGTAATACTTTCTTCTTTTTTTTTTTTTTTTTTAAGGAAGTGCACAAGTTGAACTATGTTGAAAATTTATAAAATTTTAAACCGCCAAACCGATTCGCATCCATCCGCCAAACCGCCAATCCGCTCAATCCACATCCACCGGATTGGCGGACGGATGCGGATTGATTTTCTCCAATCCGCCAATCTGGCGGACGGATGACGGATTGGAAGTTCCGTGGCCGCAACAGATCCGCGCCCACCCCTAGAATGAAGTAATTTCCTATTTAATTATTTTTATTTCCGCTTGCGCAATTTAATTTGGTACAAATAGAATAAGTTAGTAAGTTGCGATTCTAACCCTAAGCCCCTGCGGTTGTGTCGTGACATTTACATTGGTGTTATACGTTTATAAATGTGTGCACATAACATTACCATTACCATTACCTCCTCATTTTTTTTTAAATATTATTATTATTATTATTATTATTATTATTATTATTGTTGTTGTTATTGTTGGTATTGTTAATATTGTTCAAAAGATGTGAACCCCTCAACATAAAAAATAAAATAAAATAATCTCCAAAAAATAGTTATATAATTGTCTATTATGATGTCTATTTTTGTACATTTGGTTTGCTATGACCATTCACACAATGTAGACATTCACATGGGAAATATGTTGTGATGTTTTCTAAACATTCACATTGATAATAATATTTGCATATAAATGTATACACATTACAATTGTCTTAATATTTTCTAATCATTCACCAGTTCATAATGGTTATTATATCTTTTGGTTGTGTGACTTGATAAAATGTTGATGTCAATGGCAAAATCACATATGTGTACTCATTTGTGTATGTAAATGTATGCATTAATACTTACATGAATGATCAACTGCTTATTTTCAATGTGGCAGAAACCCTACGTTGAATCGATTATAATAGAGATTTATTATTCTAGTTGGAGGTAAGTTAGTTGCCCACAATACATCAAAGTTTATTATCTCAGTTGACAACTATCTCCAAAAAATCCTGAACCTATAAGTCACAACATAATATCATCTTCACCTTCAAACATCATAATATAAATTGTTTCAATTATTAACTACATCCATCCATCTTGAAGCGTTGATTGTACACTGGACGTTTGAGACAACATGTCTACTATGATTTGATAGAGCCAAACATGTCTCATGCTGAATGGTGCAAACTACGATAATCATTAGTCATTTTTTCTTGAATGACCAAAACAAGTCAGTCCGTGATAATTTTGTACAAAAATGAAACATGTTCTCAATTCATTCAATCATATGGTTGGGGGTTGTCCATCATACGCTAGCTATACCATAATACAAGTGTCTTTTTTTTTTTTGTAACTTTGACAACTTATAGTTGAAAACACTAACAACATATATATAAATCAATGATCTACTTCTCACACCTTATGTGTTTTGATGGTATATTTGGTGTTGATGTGTAGCATGTGCTAAATTATATAAAGTATGAACATTCACATCTGTTCTCTTATATTGAAATTGGTGTGAATGTTCACATCATAATTTATGTTAATGTTCACATCATTATTGGTGTGAATGTTCACATCATTATTTTCAATTAATGTGAATATTTAAAATATGTCTTATGTTTACTGTGATTAACTACATATGTTAATATTCACATTTTACATATGTAGGATATATGATTCATCCTCAAACATATCAGAAAAGAATATTGAATACACGCAACGACAGTTGACCAAATAATGTTCCAAACAATATGAAGTATGAGCATCCATATTTGGTTTTTTATGTTGAAATTGGTGTGTATGTTCACATTGTAATTTATGTTAAGACCCATTTTCAATTACATTATGTTCTATGTTTATTATAGTTAACTACAGATGTAAATATTCGCATTGTACATAAATAAAGTGTATGACCATCCACAAGCATACTAGAATTAATGTGAATCTTCACATCTATTTGTTACATTGTGAATATTCACATCATTTTTGTGTCCAAATAAACATTTTGGTTTGTGGTTATATGACTGAATACAATGGTCTGATGTAACCTTTAACATCACAATCGCATAATAGTAATGACCATAATGAAAATATATACACTATTCAATATTATATGGATGTGTGAATATCCACATTGATAAACAACATAAATGACAAATTTTCATTACAGATAATGTGAATATTAACACTGATTAATGATGTGATGAAGTTAATAAAAAACCAAAAACAATGGAAACAACATAATTAGAAATTTGAGAAATCTCAATCTCTTAAAAAATAAAAAACCATCACTCACATCTTCATCTTCATCATTATCACTATCAATAACAACCCACGCAATTCCATTATTATACCAATCGAATCCAAATCAAACCAAATGCACATTCAAAGAATAAGTTTGTAACAAAATCGACTGGATACAAAATTGAGTTTTGAATCCGCTCTCTTTCTTTAATTCAAATCATTCTCTCTCCTTTTGATTTTTCGCTTAAATTACAACAATGGCAGAAAATAGAGTTTCAAATCCCAACAATGGAAGAAAACAATCTTTGAATTTTCAAACCCCAAAAATTATAATAATAATAAAAAAAAATAACAAAGAAGTTTTCAATAATGTTTCGGAGCTCTAAAGCTCTCTAAAGCTGCTCTAATGTCATGGTGCCGATGTGGCATTAGTTGTTCCTAACTCACCATTTTCTCTTTCTTTCTCATTGATTTCAAATTTCAAAATCATTTTCAGAGTCTTCACTATTTCTCTCTATTCGCTCCTTCCTTCTTCTTCTTCTTCTTCTTCTTCTCTCTCTCTCTTTCTGTTCGCTGTTGTCTCTCTCTTTCTCTCTTTGACCTAGAGCTCCCCGATGAGCGTAACTCTTCAACCCCTACGACAATCGAGTCTCTTTCTGACTGAGCCTCCCTCCATACTTACTCACGACGCACTGTATTCGTTTCTCGCTTCTCAGTCCCGCCTGACTCTCTTCTCTCGACTCTCTGTCTTTTCTTGACTTTTTCTCTCCGACCAAGCTGATTGGCTTTCTGTCTCCGACCCAAACCAGCGACTCCAACCTAGAGGTATATAACTACAAATTGATTTAGGGTTAGGGTTTGTATGTATGTGTGTGTGTATGTTTGTGTAATATAGTGTCTGTGTATGTGTAATTTACAAGTTGATTTAGGGTTTGAACGTATGTTTAAGTTCAATTTCTGAAAAACCTTGATCTAAATCACCATATGAACTGGTTTCTTGAATTAGGGGTTTTTTTTTTTTAAAGGAAAAAAAAAAGAGAAAATGATAATATGTTATTGTTGTTATTATTGTTGTTGATATATGAAAGAATTCAATTGAATGTATGTTTTAATTCAATTTTTGAAAACCTTGATCTAAATCACCATACGAACTGGTTTCTTAAATTAGGGTTTTTTTTTTAAGGGAAAAAGAAAAAGAAAATGATAATCTGTTGTCGTTGTTGTTGTTGATGATATATACAAGAATTCAATTGATTGATATTGAGGTTAGAGCATTTGAGCTAAAAATTTATTTACACTTTTTTTTTTAGAATTATACACTGTTTTTTCAATTGTTGTTGCTGTTGTTGTTTTTCAATGCAATTGTTGTTGTTTTTTAAAATTATAATCTGTTGTTGTTGTTTTTTCTTTACACTGTGGTTTGATATTATTGTTCATATTTACAAGAATTCAATTGATTCAATTGTTTTTTTTTTTAGAATTTTAGTTAGGTTAAAAATTTCACTTACATTTTACTTTGATCATTCAGGCTTGTACACTATTTTTTTTTAAAAGAATTATACGGCCCTGTTTTTGAGATTGGGTATGCTTGCTTGAACCTTTGAGTTTGCTGAAATTATCATTGGTGGTAGTGCTTTCTATTTGGCATGATTTATTTAACCTATGTCAATAAAACAATCAAGTTTTGTTCTGAAGGAGAGTAATTTGTCTAAATTATTAAAATTTGGCTTTATATTTTTGTAGATGTCAACTTCAAGTGTTAGCGGCAGTACATCAGATCAATTGACATATGCAACAAACATTGTCCTAAATGTCGGAAAAATTCTGAGACAGAGCAAAACAAAAACAAGTTATTTTATTGTTGTTATGATTGTGGTGGCTTTATTGGATGGTGCTTGCCTACAAATTCACAATGTAGAGATGAAGGACAAGTGCAAATGGACAATATACTTACTATCACCGAACAACTTCGAATTATGGCCAAACAACTTTGATTTCAAAGCGAACAATTTCAATTTTAGAGCGTGCAAATGCAAAAATTGCAAACAAACATAAATCGAAGTTGGTGTTGTATTTATAGGATCTTCATCTTGCTTGTAATTAGTGTTATATTAGTTATGAAGATGTAATAATTTATATGCAATTTAGAAGTAGAAGTAGATGATATGTATGAAAACTTATGATATGTTAGTGTTATTTTTGAGAAGTATGAAGATGAAATAATGTGGATTGTTTGTTTTGTTTTCGGAGCTAATTGGCATAATTTACAAGTACGAAGAATGAGATGAAAAACCCATTGATTCTACACACAAACACAATGGCATGCTTGCAAGTAAAGAAAGAATGATATGCCCATTTCATCATAATTCCATGTGGATTTACTTCAATCCTTGTCTGTTTTACAAGCCCCAAACTGTTGCAATGTGACCTTTGATGTACCACTTGAAATTTGATTGGTGGCTATGTAGCGACCCTAATTTTCTTTAGTCATTATTTATTATTATTATGGTTATTATTATCTTATTTTATTTTTGACTTTATTAATTGTGTGGTCACATGAGAGTTAATGTAATATTTAATGGATTTAATGTTGTAATTATTAATTGTGTGGGTTACATGAGAATTTATTGTGATATTTAATGAATTTAATGTGGTGATTAATTAATTTAATATGTTGTTTAATTATATATAATTAATCCAAATCTTTAAATATTTATGTTTGTTATATAAAAAAAAATGTGTTATATATATATAATCTTATATTTATATATATAATAATCATATTAGATTAGAATAGGAAATTAGGTTATTATTTTATATATATATATATATAATATGATATGTAATCAATTAGGTTTAGGAGTTGGTAAGAAAAAAAGAAAAGAAAAACAGAGGCAGTCGCATAGGAGAGCAGCCGCGTGAGAGAGAGAGAGAGAGAGAGAGAGAGAGCAGGGGAGAGCATCAGTGGAGTGGAGAAAAGAAAGAAAAAGAAAAAGAAAAGAAAAGTAAAGAAAAAAGAAAGGGTTTTGGGTTTACTTTGGTGGTTCAATTAATCCTCTTGGTCTTGCTTCAATCTTCAAAAATAATTGTGAGTACAAACCCTATTTTCCTTGATTATGTTTGATTCGTTAGTTTATTTATTTATTTATTTTATTAGGTTGATGTGATTTGATATTTTTGTATGTGGATGTAGAGGATGAATTAACTTAATTATTTTGATTAGTGTCTATGAGATGTTTAGGGTTTTTAGATGAGTGATTAATTTTATTTAATTTGATTAGTGGAACGTGTAAAATTTAGGGTTCTCAGATGATTGATTTATTTTAATTAATTTGATTAGTGATATATATAAGGTTTAGGGTGTTTAAATGATTATTGATTTTTTTTTTTTAGATGATTGATTAATCTAATTATTTTGATTAGTGTATATGCGATATTTAGAGTTCTTAGATGATTAATTTATTTTAATTAATTTGACTAGTGGTACGTGCAAGGTTTAGGGTTCTTAGATGATTAATTTATTTTAATTAATTTGATTAGTGGTACGTGTAAGGTTTAAGATTTTTAGATAATTAATTGATCGTAATTATTTTAACTAGTTGGGTATGTAAGGTTTGGGATTTTTTTTAGATGATTGATTAATTTTAATTATGAAGATTAGATGTATATGTAAGGTTTGAGATTTTTAGATGATTGATTAATTTTAATTATGTTGATTAGATGTATAGGTAAGGTTTAAGATTTTTAGATAATTAATTGATCGTAATTATTTTGATTAGTTGGGTATGTAAGGTTTAGAATTTTTAGATGATTGACTAATTTTTAATTATTTTGATTAAACGTGTGTGTAAGGTTTAGAGTTTTTGGATGATTGTTTGATTTTAATTATTTGAATTAGTTGAGTATGTAAGGTTTAGGGTTTTATTTTGGGTGACTTTATTAATCCTTTGAGTGATTCTTTGATCTTCAAAAATAATTTTAAGTACAAAACCCACTTCCCTTGATCTATGTTTAATTCGTTGTATTTATTTTTATTTGTTTGATGTTAGTTTGATTTTGTTTTTACATAAAGATGATAGATTAATTTTAATTATTTTGATTAGTTGTGGATATAAGATTTAGGGTTATAGATGATAGATTGATTTTAATTATTTTGACTAGTAGTGTATGTAAAGTTTAGGGTTCTTAGATAAGTGATTGATTTTAATTACTTTGATTAGTTGTGTAGGTAAAGTTTAGGATTTTTAGATGATTGATTGATTTCAATTATTTTAATTAGTTGTGTATGCAAGGTTTATGGTTTTTTTTTTTTTTATGTATTTATTTTATGGATTTAATCACACTCATAATTATATGAAATTGGAATAAACTTAGAATCCATAGATATTGGTTCGAGGATGGATTGGTTTGTTGTTGGTATTTATTTATTTGATGTTGGTTTGATTTTGTATTTGCATGTAGATGATGGTTTGATTTCATTATTTGGTTAGATATATATATATATATATATAATGTTTATGGTTTTTATAAGTATTTATTTTATGATTATAATCACACTCTCGAATATATGAAATTAAAATTAATTAGAACCCGTAGATAAATTCCTTATACTCCACCATGACTCCATGGATTGTTATTTTATTTGAGTGATGGTGAGAAAGAGTGTATAAAAAAAAAGGTGAGGATTATGAGAGTTGTTTGATGCCTTATGCCCGGCATTGTTATATTTGTCTCATGATGTCGATGAGATGTTTATATATATTGTTGCCTCGTTCTCATGAGTAGACGAGTGCTTTGATTTGCGCGCGTACGTATATGCTAACCATCCGGGGAGTGTGAGTCAAACTCGGGACGATATCCCCGTGCAAGTTTGGCTTCGGAGTGGGTTAGGTATACGGGAGGCACATGGGATATATGTGTAGGCTAGAAGGGGAGGGCCGAAGTGGTGGAGTCAAGGTACAAAGAATTAATTATGAACTTGTATGTTAGTTCGAATTGTCTTAATTGAGTTAAGGTACACAGTAGTAATTATGAACTTATATGTATATAGTTCGAATTATATTAATTGAGTTAAGGTATAAAGAATTTAATTATGAATTTATTAGTATAATGTGAATGGTACTGATATGTACATGATGAAAAAAAAAAATAGTAAATGATCTTGATAAATTATGAAATTTGAGCAGAGGCATGTATACGTGATTCTAGACAACTTTTGTGTTTTAGCTTTTTATTAAAAAGATCGATTAGAATTTATAATCGGATGATCTTGATTATTGTCGGTTTGATTCATTTTAGCAAGGCAAATTTTAGAGACTGTTTTAACCCACGAAACGAGCTCATTTTTATTGGTTTCGCGTAAACTGAAGTAAAACATTATTCTGCACATTTTTCATGTTTTGAACTTTTTCGAAAAAAATCATCTTATGGCAGTTTTTGTTCGTTTTCAGCTTCAGATTTTTTTATTAAATTTGTCTAGATTTTTATATCAAGTTTTTCTCTTAACCTGTTCAGTTTCTGTTAAATCCGTTCGCGTAGTCTTTTAGGAAATTTGATTATGTACAACTTTTGTTCTTTCAGTTTTGGTCAATTCAAATTATTTAAGTAAGAAACGGTGCATTTTTATACTTATTCAGCAAGTTACTTGTGATTAAATTATACTAACTTTATTTTTTTTGCAGAATGGTGGGTCTTACTAACTTTTTATGCAGGGCTGACCCACCATATATTTTTATTTCTATTTTGTCTATTTTATAATCAATTTATATTTCGTTGTGTACGGACAAGAAACTAAATGCCACCGTATCTCGAGAAACTACCCATTTGTCTCAGTGCAGTTGGAACTACTTATCTTGTCTAGTAATAAGAATTTAATGTACTTTTGTTTGTGTCTCGTGGACACGTGGGTGTTGATTCTTGTACTCATACCAGTATACCTGTATACTGACCCGTTTTGTCTCTTGGCAACTCGGGTGCGTTCTGTTTGAGCGCAGCTGAGCTTCCTTTACAGGATTAGTAGAGGCTTTGGTGGTGACAAGAAATAACTATGATCGTAGGACATGTCGATTGGACTTCTTTTGTTTTCTCATGTTTTTTATTGTTAGTAGTTTATGTATTTTTTATTTTCTTTTATGACCTTAGTATTTTGAAAATTTGGCATGGGTTGTAACCTTACATTATTTAAGTTGTTTTGAAGTATTTATTGTTACTTTAATGTTGGAGGTATTGGTTAGTTATAGAATTATGGTGAATGGTTTAGTTTGTGTTTAGTTTTTTTTGTTTCACCCCTAGGATTTGGATGATGGAATATTGATTGGGGTTTAATCCTAAGTTAATATTTAATTGTCCAAAATTTGGGGCGTGACAGGCTACATCTCAGCTTGTGATATTCACTACTGCACCTTCCACCAATTTCATAGGTCCTTTTGCTTTACCATTAGTAACACACAAAAAACAACACTTTGACAACACCAAATGAAAAACACCAAATCAATAGCATGAAAAGCACCAAATCAGTAGCATGAAGAACACTTTGACAGATCTAAATCAAAAGCACAGCAAAAATAAAAATAAACCAACACACACCACTCTAGCTCCAAGTACAATCCTGCAACATAAAACATTCCCAAAGAAGACTAATCCATCCGCATATGTATAGAGCTAGATAGCAAATTTAACAGCAAACCAGGAAACAATTTCTATAAATCTCAGAAATTAAGCTCCATCAAGTAACAAAGAAAGATGCATTAAATTACTCCCACCACAAAATAAACTCTAAGTTCAGTCACATAAAATGTATTAAAATTACAAGTTTCCAACTAATGAAAACAATAGTCATTTCGGTCCATTCAAAAGAAGACGATACGGCTCCATAAATTTGATTCGTAGCACTCATGTCAATAATTCCTGGTGTGCCTCCAATACATTCCGATGGGGTAAGAGATGTGCCGACTCCATAAATCTGAGTTGGAGCAATCATTAAACTTTGTCTTCTCATAATGTCCATACTTCCCGGTGTGTCTCCAATTGTATTTACCATTTGTCTCTATTCAATTAAAATGATATGAAAAAAAAAAGTTTAATATACATTATTGAAAAATAAAATAAACCGATCGATGTAAATTCATATTATGTACACGTACCAGTACATACATACTATTTTGCATGCCAACCATACAAGGATAAAGCTCTCTACGTGCACTAGGTTGAGGTTGAGATTGAGATTAAGCTTGAGCTCCAAGTACATTCGTACCTTATATTAATCAAGATGAATGAATAGAGATAAATGATAAGTTCAATAGAGAGAAATGATACAGTATTGAAAAATAAATAGAGAATACCAAAAAATTTACCTTTGATTTGTTATGTTTTGTTTTGGTTGCCTTAAACCGATTGACTATTTGATTTACTTTGGCGACCTTTCGTTTGGTAACTAGACGACCTTTTCGGGAAACAACCAAAGGACTAAGCAACTTCATATTACTGATTACTTTTCTATTAATGCTCCAAATCGGGAAAGATGGTACATTACTAGTAATAGGTGATACATTACTAGTAGAAGCTGGTACTTTTGTCTTCAGAGTTCCTAGTTACTTGTACAATGCCAATCAATTTTTTGTTCATCTTATCATAGACCTTTACATTGAAATCATCCCCAAAGACAATGTATGTGATTTTGATGCATGTGTACCCTCTATCCAAATCTTTTCTCCATCATGGTAGAATGAATTTATTTAGAACCTCATTTATACATCTTGTAATGAGCAAAACGAGTGAGTGAGCACATATGATACCCCTAAATTGAAACAACAGATACATACATTGAACATCAAATTCAGTTGAATTATAATAGACAATAAAGTCCACATGCTTCATCTTCCCAAAAAATACCACAGCTTCCTTCACAAAATATGTGCAAATTGAACCCTCCTCTTTCACAAGACACGGCTGACAATAAATTAGTCTCTTCATCTCTGCTTGAACTTCTTTGAATTTTGCATTGGTGTAGGCATCCTGAAATTGCTTCTCAAAACCATACGCAGTTAGGCAATCAAACACTTTGTGTCGAGACTTGAAGTCATCTTTTTTTTCTTTCTCTACCTTACTTCTTAAGGCATTTTCATATTGTTCAACAAATTACTTTAATGTAGTCTTTGAGTTGACATATCTATCAAAAAAGACATTTATACTCTCACTTCATTGTGTAGTTCACATGCCAACCCAAAAAATGTCTTTCACATAGATAGGAACCCATCGATGTCGCTCATCATATAATACCCCCAACCATTGATTCTTATAAAGATTAAATTCTGCAATAATCTCTTTCCATTTTATCTCAAATTCATCTTTTGTGAAAGTGTCACACACTGCATTTTGCAAAGCCAATTTCATGGATTCATATTGGGAATACCCTTTCAATTTCTCCAGAATTTTCTTCATTATATGCCACAAACACCACAATGTCGAGTATTTGAGAAGACAATTTCTATAGCATTTTGCATAGCTTTGCATTGATCAATTATTATAGCTTTTGGGGGATGATTTGACATGCAATTTAACCATGCTTTGAGTAATCAAACAAATGTATCAGTGTCTTCGCTACATAACAATCCACAACCAAGCAAAATCGACTATCCATAGTAGTTAACTCCTACAAACGGAGCAAATGGCATATCATATTTGTTGGTGAGATAAGTTGTATCAAATGAAACAACATCTCCAGATTCTTCATAAGCCGCCCGACTCATTGCATCTACCGAAAACAAGTTTCTAATGCAAAAGTCAATATCAACATCAATCATATAATAGAAACTTGAATTTCGTGCGTGCATCCTCAAAAAATATTTTTGAAGTGTATCGGAATCTCCTTTTCTAAGCCTCAATCTTCTAGCTCTGTCAATTTAATTTCTTGCATCTCGCTCATCAAATGTTAATGACTCATAACCCCCAGCTTCAACAATCATTGAGTTATAATTTCTAGACACCCCAATCCCTGCTTGATCATTAATTTCTAATCTTCTCTTCACAGGAGTAAAAATTTTCTTATTTATTGCAAAATGACGTGAGTCGGTGGGAATCAAATCATGATTATGCTTAAGGTTAATTGTGGTTAACATAAATCTCCTATCCTTTTGTAAGCTCGCTCGTACCCTTACTTTGCAACCAATTTTTGTGGACAGCAATGGCTTTAGAGGGTTTACTTTTATTTTTTTTGGTTCTCTTCCCCGATCGAGAACATTCAATCCCAAAGTATCTTAATTTCCCATCATTGCCAAAAACTTGTGTTTTATTAGCTATAGAAAATCCAACATGTTTAGCATATTTGACATAAAATGTGTACACTTCTTGCTTTGAGCTAAAACACATACCACTCTTAGGTTCTTCAACTTCTTCACTCTCATTTAATAAAGGATTCTCACTACTATTTGAATCAATCTCCATTTTTGCTCATTCAAAAGTTAAACTGAAATAAAAAAACAGAATGAGTTTTTCTGGAGTACCTTTTCAATTTTTCTAGAGTACCCTTTCAAAATTTCCCCCCCTCCCTAACAATCAATTCATGATGCAAGCTCTTGAATGTATGTTTCATTACAATTTCCAAATAGAATAGCTCTTGAATGTATGTATGTATGTATATATATATATATATATATATTTCATTACAGAATACAACTACAATTTCCAAACAATTTCATTACAAATTTATGAGTTTCCAAACAAAAAGCATTCTCAAAATCCTATTATATATATGTGTGTGTGTGTATGAGTATAGAGAGAGAGAGAGAGAGAAAGACAAAAAATAGAGAGAGAAACTAACCAGAAGGAACGTGGAAGTCCAAGTCGGACGAAGTCGCCGGACGGTGGAGGAGAGAGAAGACGTTGGACGGTAGAAGAGATGAACGGTGGAGGACATATTTGCAAATACCAAAGGAGACAGCAAACGCTGGACGGTGGAGGAGAGGGACGACAGACGAGATATCTGGAGTTGGAATAGAGCCTCAAATTAGAACATCAATCTAGATCTGAGCTTCTCTTTTACATTTGAGCAGGAATTTCCAATTTATTTATTTATTTTTTTACACAGTGCGTGAAACACACATACTGTATATGCAAATGTGCTTCATCTTCACACATTGGATGCCACTTGTTTAGAGCTGATTTTAGATCTAGTCTTTTAGAGCTCTAAATCAGTATTGAAAAGTTTTGAACAACACTTATGGAAGAACCCATATGAGCACACCAACAACATAAAGATATCCATCTGCTACAAAAATACAAAAATAAAGAAGTGAACAACCACATTATAGCCAATGATATGTGAACATTTACATTGTTCACATAATCTAGATTATCTAACCAAAAGAGATGACAGACCAAATACCACAAAAAACCGTATGAAAACAATCACAAAACAACAAGAACAAAATAAACCAATCAACCAAAAATAACCTTTCACCAATGATCCATCACAATCAATTTGTTCAAACAACTGTACATGTATCTTTGTCAAATATCTGAAACTCAAACAACAAAAATATGCATGCATTACTAGTAAAGAAAATTAGAATCTCATTTATCAAACATACATTTGTATTACCCATGTATTCTAAAAAATGCGCATGATTTAAAAACAAAGCATGCAATCCTACAAATAAATAAACATGCATTCATAAACAAAATGATATTAACCTTGAGAAAGCAATTCTGTAATCGTTCTCCACCTCAGATCAATGATTGATCTCCAACAATTATGTAACAAACCAGAGCACACACAAATACCAAACTATGAAAACGAACACACCTATGGACAGCAACCCGTCAGCGTTGTCGTCATCTTCTCTCCTACTGCGTAGAAACCCCTCATCATCTTCTCTCCATTGTACCGAAACCCTACCACAATGAAACCCTACCATAAACGATCGACATTGATTGATTGAATCAGAATCATCAACGTGAATAACGCTAAGAAACAAAACAGAAACGTGCATTTCCTTTTTTGTGTATATTACTTAGCAACATAATATATAAGGGTATAATAGTCCCCCAAAAAATATAAAATTAAGAAAAAAGGACCTCATGGAGTAAAACTACAAACATATGAGACTAACTAGGTTATAGGGGTGTGCACGGGTCAAATTGGGTCGGGTGTACCCTCAATCCGTCAGCTAAACTGAATGCATCAGGTTAGAAACCTGAACATCCATTGTTGACCGATCTGGTATTCAAAATCGACCGCAACAAACCACTTGGATTGACGGTCAGTTCGGTCGGTAATGGAATAACAACTCCCTTCCATGAAACAAGTCTTCGATTCAAACATGTATATAAACAAATCGATTCAAAGATTCAAAAATGTGATTCAAACAAAATAATGAACATATTCAAATATGAAAGAGTTGCGAGAGATAAAAATAGAGTAAAAAACAATTTTTTTTTGAAAAAAAAAAGAAGCATTGTAGCCGATTAGCGCCATAGCCACCATCAATGAACTCCATCGTCCTCATCATCGCTTTTGTTCCATCGTTCTGCTACAACTTTGTTACCTCATCATCGATCGCCATCACTCTGCCATGTCGCTTTGCTCTGTGGCCATCAGGCCCTTTGGGTTTCTATGAGAGGGAGGTTGAACAAGGAAAATAAGGTTTAACAAAAGGCAATCGAAGATTGGAGGCAAGGAAGAACGAAGATGAGGAAGATAGAAAGATGGTAGAATATAAAGAGAATGAGTGTATTGGAAACAGAGAGAAATATTGTATACAAGAGAGTCTGTATTGGGAATAGGAAGAGAGAAAGAGAGAGAGTTTTTATTGAGAAAAACAAAATACATGCATTTGTATATAGTCATATAGAGAGAGTTTGTATTGAAAGAAGAGAAAGAAACGGATCAAAAACTATGAGAGAGAGAGAGTTACATTAGGAAGAGAAAACATTGAAAGTCAAAATGGGAACTGAAAAGTCTTTGGTTTTGGTGTAGTAATCATGAAAAGGAACAAAAATAGGCCAACTGTACGATAAATTATTATTAATTAATTATATATATCGGTCGGTTCGAATTTACTCGAATTTTGGGTAATCAAACCATCAGCCAATTGCTAATTCGTAAAATTAGGCGCTCTACACCCGTGGCCGATCGTTGCTCTATTCAAAATCGATCGTACACATTTAAATTGAGTCGGACCGGTCGAGTTGACCGGGTTGGATAGATTTTCAAACACCCTTACTAGGTTATAAATTTATTTCTTGGACTTATTGGGTTAGAACATCCCTAAATGAAATTTATCAATAAAAATTCCTTCTTGTTTTAATGTGAAATAAAAAAAAATTATATGAAAAATTAAAAAAAAGATGGGACATTTATTCATAAATCCTTCTTCACCTACTTATGTTCTACTTAATCCAAATTATTTTTTTATATTCTAATAAGTTTTATGAGTGACATGGTTACCAAAATACTTAATGTTCACATTGATAGTATAAATGTTCTATGATATGAACATTTACACTGTCGAATTTATTTAATGTGAACATTCACGCTATCAATTTTATTTATTTATATTTTATAAAATTATAGTCTCAAGTGAGATCTTATTTAATAGATCTTGTTAACTAGATTTCAAAAATATAAATTTCTTTAAAAAAAATATGTACAACAAAAATTATGAACTTTTAAAGTTTAATATATAAAAAATACAAAATAGTCCAAAATACTTCACACCAAGTTGTTAAGGATTCGAAAAATATTTGTAATGGTAAAATTGTTTATGAAATATCTTAAATATAAAAATTAGGATTTGGTGGATCAAATGTCCAAATAATAAAACTTATTGAAATACAAAAATATGTTATGGACTAATTAAGATACAAGTACTTAAAAGAGGATTTCCTAAAAAATTACAGGATTTGAGCTTTATAACAAAATAAATTCTGAATTTTTAAATTTATCAATTTAAACTTTAATTTTTTGATTTGTTTTCAATTTAAACTATTTACTTACTTTCGTTAAGTAAAAATGTTTGAAAAAATTTATCTTAGTCATTAAACTCAATATAAATATATAAAAAAATCTAAAGATATTTAAAATACCCATTTCTATTAAGTTTAATCATTAAAATATAATTTTTTGAGAGTTTTACTTAATGAAAGTAAGTAAATAATTTAAATTGAAAATAAATTATAAAATTTAAATTTAAACCTTATGATTTATTTTATTATAAAGTTTATTAGATTTTTTTTCATATTCATATATCATTTTTCTATTTGATAATCCATCCAAAAGCAACATAATTAAGGGTTTATTTGGGATGTGAGTTGCTTTTTTAAGTTTTTGGTTATTTTTTTTGGGTTAAAAAGTTTTGTTTGAAATATATTTTTTTAACTTTTTTGATTTTTATAAAAGAAAAAATAAAATAATTATGAATTAAATGTGATATTTTATCTTATTCAGTTAAAATAATTTATTTTATTCTATATAATTATTTTAATCCAAATACTTATTCCAAACAGCTTCTAAATACATTTTTATTAGCTTGGTGCTAAGCATGACATAAATAAGTGCGGTCAAAAGCATGATAACACAAGTCCGGATCACCATGCGACTTGGGTGACCAAAGTTGGCTGCCACGCGGTTTCGTTCTGGACTTTTAAAATTTTTAACTTATATATATATTTTTTAATTGAACTATTTTAATTAATTTTTTTTATTCTTTAGATTCATTTTATTTAAGAAAAATGATATAAATCTCTAAATCTAGAGCTTTAATTTGAGTTCTAATGATACATCATGAGTTGAGACCAGCTCATTAAAGTTCCTCTAGAACTCTATATTTAAATACACTTCAAAATTATAATTTTTGTGATTTTTTAAATTATTAAATACTTAAAAATACAAAATTTCAGTATATTTTAATATTTTTTTATATTTATTAAATTTTTAAATATTTGTTTACAAATATTTATTTTTTAAGTACATCTAGATTATTTATATTTAAAAAAATTCATTAAAATATTTAAAAAATTCACTAAAAATAAAAAAAATATATGAATTGAAAACTCAAAACCAAACAAAATGAGTTTGGGATTGATATTTTACGGTAATGCTACAGACCCCAGTGGGGTGACCTCCACTGACAACCTCCAGTGACGTGTCGCACTGGGGTTGGCCGAAAATCTAAAAAAAAAAAAAAAAAAAAATTTTTTTGTCCAATAGGAGCCGACCCCCAGCACCCCCAGCTGGGGTCTAAGTCATTTTTCGATATTTTATTAGTAATTTTTTGTATTTAGTAATCTTTTTATTTTTTAAAAAAATTATTTTTAAATCATTTAATATTATACAAACCTACAAAAATTTGACATAATATTTTTAAAATTAAGGGGTTTTTGGAATAACTTAAAAAAGTGTACTTTTTGTCTTTTTACGAAAAAATGTGTAAAAAAGTAAAAAAATAATGTAATAAAAAAAGATAAAAAGATAAAAAGATGAATTATTTTGTATATGTCAAACTTGGCTTAAATTACTGAAAATAAAAATTAAAAATAAAATCTAACGGTTTTAGCTGCAGAGGGCAATGGCAAGCAGAGAGGATTTTTCTGGGGTTTTGGTGCAGTGCACAAAACGTGGTCCCCCCTCCAAAAAAAAAAAAAAATGCCAAGCAGAGGGCAATGGCGGCGGCCATTATGACACTCGCAAGCCATTTACGTACCTCGGATGCGATGAGAAAGAGAGTGAGTGAATGAGTGAGATCGCGATCACATTCTGGTTCGTGGATCGCGATATTTGGTCGTTGATGGCAGCAACGGCGATCGTCTGGGGAGGGCGGTGGCAGCGACAACAGCGATTGTCTCACTGAAAATCAACCCCCAAATTCTTACAAGTCTCCTCTTTCTAATCTCATCCAAAACCTCCTATCCGTCAATCGGTTTGAGGTATTATTTGTTGAAGAATTCATGGGAAGATTACGAAGTCTGATTTCCAGATTTACCATTCTAATTTTACTTTCAATTTTTTGTTTTTGAAGTATATGCAAAATAAGATCATCTTCTTTCATTTGATTCAAAACTTAATTGTTCTAATATCAGGGTCTGAAATTTTTTTAATTATAAGATCATCATCTTTCATTTCTTTTGACAGGGATGGGATTCCGGCGACGATCGGCGGTTGGGAGAGCGTGGGAAGGGAGGAGAAGGTTGCTTCCTATCCGTATCATCGGCTGTCAACGACAAAATCACTGGCGAATACGAGAAATTGATGGTAGTCGAACTTACATCCTTCATTTCAACTCCTCCATTTTCACAATCACGAACTGATTGAGCGTCGCAATGGCCGTCGTGGTGGCCGCCACCGACGCCATTCCCTACTTCGTGTCTTTTCTCCTTCATCTTCTCAGTTTGGCCTATTTTTTACTTTATTTTTTATTTGTTTAGGTCAGTAATGCACAAAAAGATGGGGGCATTTCCCTAAATAAGCCAAAATAATAAGGGAATTCCCAAACTAAGCTTAGTTTTGAAAAATTTTCCAAAATAAGCTAACTCGCGGTTTACAATCGCGAGTTCAACACTTTTCCACCCCTGTCGCGCGAAGCCAGTCAAATTTAAAACTCGCTGTTACGAAAAGCAAGTTTGATTAAGAACTCGCGCTTACGAAACGCGAGTTTAATTAAATTTTTTTTCCCTTTGAACTCGCTTTTTACAAATACGATTTCATCCCAAAAATATTTTCTGATGAACTCGTTGTTTGAAACCACGAGTTCATCAAAAAATAGATTTCTTCTGAACTCGCTCTTCAGAACCACGAGTTTATCAAAAATTATGAACTCGCTATTTGTAACCATGATTTTAGGGCAAATTTTTTTTCTTTAAGTGAAATCGTGGTTCACAACCATGATTTTAGAACTTATATTTAACCCTCCCAGCCCTGTGTTTTGCATTCACGCTTTCTCCTCTCTCCCTCTACTGTCTCTCTCTCGCTCTTTACTCCTCTCACTCTGTTCTCTCTCTCTCGAGCTACCTGCTCTCTCTCTGTGGAGCTCCCTGCTCTCTCTCTCTCTCTCTCTCTCTCTCTCGCTCCCTCTGATTCAGTACTATCTCTCTGTCGTTGGTATGCCTTCTATCATCTACTTTACTGTGAATAAATTAGTATTAGAGTTTATATTTGTGAATATATTTGTGTTTGTGAAAATGTGAATAAATTAGGGTTAGGGTTCATGAATGTGGGGTTGGGGTTAGGGTTAGGGTTTATATTTCTGAATAAATTAGGGTTACGGTTCATGAATGTGGGGTTAGGGTTAGGGTTTATATTCGTGAATAAATTGTTGTGAAATCAGAAATAATAAATTAGGGTTACGGTTTATATTTGTGAAATTTTAAGTATAGATAATTTGTTGAATGTGAATGTTGAATGTGTTGAATTTTAATTATAGATAATTTGTTGAATTTGTTTAATTATAGATAATTTGTTGAACTTTAATTATAGATAATCTGTTGAATGTGAAATATTTTGCTATAGATAATTTGTTGTTGAATTTGTTGAATGTGTTTAATTATAGAGGGTGATGATTTTCTATTGAATGTGAAATCAGAAATGAGGGTTTTGGTTTTGAATTAGGGTTTTGAATTGATGAATGTGAAATCATTTTTCAATTAACGGTTTTAAATTGTGAAATCAGAAATGAGGGTTATGGTTTCAGAAATTAGGGGTTAAGAAATTTATGATAAGTTAAATTTTTTAAATAGTGTTATATAATTTTTTTTAGGAACAAATAATTTTTACGTAATGAATAGATAATTATCTATAATAATAATAATAATTACATAAGAAAGAGAAACGTTAATTTGGCTGTAAAAATTATTATTAATTAGGTGATGTGGAGTAGTAATAACTTAAAATTAATAAAGTAACAAAAATAATTTTGTTCTAACTTTCAATTTTTTAAGTAAGAATAAGAAATTGAAAAGTAAGGAACAAAATTTGTGATAAGAAATTGCTATGGAAGTTTTCTCATCATTTTGGCCAGGAACAAAAAAAAATATATATATATATATATATATTGGAGATAGGGATATGGCAAAATAGAAAAGTCAGATAATTGAATTTTATGTCGGTGTTGGCCTGCTTTTGTTTTCTTATTAAATTTTTTTAAAGAGTGATTGTGATTGTTAATATTTTTTATGGGTGACCCTTTAAGTAGTACACTAAAATTTTATTAACAAATTAAAAATGTAACTACTTAGAATGTTGACCCAAAAATGAAAAATAAAAAATAAAAAATAAAAGAAAACTTTAAAATATGCCATTGATGCCACATGCCCCTACGATAAGAAAAATTGGTTTGACTAAATTTATGCACTAAATTCAAATGTAATCGTGGTTAAATATAAAAAGTATAGTTTACTTGAATTTCTTGCCCCATTTATGGTTGAATTTCATTTTCGAGTTTTTCCTCCTTAAATTTCATGACATTTCCTTTTATAAATTTGATATAAATACATGACTTTTTAGAAGTGATTTACAAAAAATTGATATAAATATTAGAGGTCGAATAATTTGATCCACAAAAAATTAGAAGTCGAAACATTACGTTTTACCTCTTTACCAAAAGAGGCCTTTCAAGTCGTAATGGAAAATGCTATTATGAAAACATTTGATATAAAAAAAAAAAAAACAAATTTGTTTAGGAATTATGTTTGAAAAAATTAAAATATTTGATTTATAAAATGAGTCATTCTCGATAATTTTTACCCACTTGAATTATTCAATTGACTTATTCTCTATGCGCCTGCATTATGTTTATTCAATTAAGTTATAGCTTTTTATGATAGTCGGATGTCTGAATCAGTTTACGTATTTATCAACTAATCTTACAGTCCACACCAAACGTCCATTCCACGTAGATCCGACAAATCTCAATTAATGAAACATACTGAGAGTTCAACTTGAGATCTGAAAGGAGCATACCTAATTTTTAACACATAATCAGAGCTCTTTAATATTAATGAAACTCAAGTTTGACTCGCTTCAGGTCGATAATTTTTTTGTTATGTTATTTCCCTAAGTTCTTTCCTACGTTATTTCGGATGAGGTTATTTCCCTAAGTTAGGGAATAATGTCATAGGAAATAACCTATCAAATAACTTTGTCATTAAGGTCCCTATTGGCAGAGGGTATAATGTCAATAAAAGTAACTTCTCTTTAATTGTCCATAAATCTCACTAATTTGACCATCAGTTATAAAAAATGACGTGAACAATGTTTGAAATTAAAATTAAGTACAAGTCATACAAAATCAGTCAAGTTATTTGAACTCAATGAAAAAAATAATAATTTCATAGAAAAAGTTACACTATGATTTAAGATTTTTGTATGACTTGTCCAGTTTTATCCAATCGCACTGAATAAATACAATACTTAATACAAATTATAGTATAAAACTATATGAACATAAAAATAAAAGAAGAATCTTCGTAATGTCTTCATATTCAAAATTATTGATATATATCTGTCTAGGTTACAAATCACGCTTTTAAGGAAATTTTATTTATACAAAAATTTTAAAGTAATTATTTTTTTAAAGTAAATTTGATTAAGAAAATTTGATTTATACATAACCATGTTGTGGTTAAGTAATTCTGTCTATCTTCAGAAAACGTGGTTGCAAATCACGGTTTTACTGTTGACTCGTGGATAATAATCACTTCTAAGCAAAATGTAAAAATTCAACAAAGAATTCAAAATCAGCACTCATTCTTGTTTGTCACAGACACTCACAAACACTCTCTCTATCCCTCTCTCTGACACACACACCCACAACACTCACACTCACATCAAACATATAGGCTTTTTAATATATATAAATTTTATTTTGTAAAATTCATACAAATATTTTATTATTATATATATATAATAATAATAATTGATAATAGCAAATAATAATCAACTATATAAAATGATTATTTTTTTACTTTAATTCTTAAAATGTAAATTTTTTTTAAGGTAAATTACACTGACACCCCTGAGGTTTATTTGAAAAAAAAAAATTCATTGAAAAAAAATAAAAATAATTTGAAAAATAAATTATTTAAAAAGATAAATTAAATTAAAAAAAAATTAATTGTTCTGAATTTTATAAAATAAAATTTATATATATTAAAAATTATATATGTTTCATGTGAGTGCAAGCGTTGTTGGTGTGTGTGTCAGACAGAGAGAGTGAGTGTTAGTGTCTGTCACAAATAAGAGGGAGTGCTGGTTTTGAATTTTTGTTCAAAATGTGTTTTGAAAACAGGTTTTTACATATTTTACTTACAAGCGTGGTCACGAATATGTATAAATCAAATTTCTTTATGTATAAATCAAGTTTACCAACACTTTATAATTTATATGAGGTTAGAACCTAGGGCCATTTCCCAAAATAAGTCAAAATACTAATTCAATTCCCAAACTAAGCCTAGTTTTGAAAGAATTTCCAAAATAAGCTAACTCGCGGTTCAGAACCACGATTTCAACATTTCTAGGCCTGTCCCACGTGGAATTTGGAAAATCTTAAAATCGTGATTACAAAACGCGATTTTGATTAAGAAATCGCGATTACAAAACGCGCTTTTAATTAAAAAAAATTTATTATGAACTCGCTGTTCTGAACCACGATTTTAGCCAAAAAATTTTTTCTTCTAAACTCGTTGTTATAAACCACGATTTTAGTCCAAAAAATTTTTGTTCTAAAATTGCTGTTATAAACCACGATTTTAGCTGAAGTGGTAGTGCAATGGTGATGCCGAGGTAGTTGTTTGAAAATTGAATTGTTTGAAAATTGAGTTTTTTGAAAATTGAGAAGGAGTTGGTGTGGTTTGAACCCACGCCTCTGCCTGGGCATCACCATTGCACTACTACTTAAGCTACCAACAACACAAGTGATGTTCTAATCACATTTTAATATATATGTTTTGAGTACACAAGTCCTTTTTTTTTTTTTTGGATAAAATCGTTGTTTATAACAGCGAGTTCAGAAGAAAATTTTTTTTGGCTTAAATCGTGGTTGTTAACAGCGAGTTCAGAACAAAATTTTTTTTGGCTAAAATCGTGGATATGTGCATACCTGATGAGAAATATCGACCATACATATGATACACTTATCTAGGTGTCAAGTGTCTGATATGGTTACTTGATTTGTTTTCAAGATTCCATGTAACACAGACATTTTTGATAAATTTTAAATTACAACTTCAGAAGTAAAATAACAAGTCCTTATAAAATTAAGATGTTCATCACACAAATAAAATTATATTTATTTAATGATTACAAAAGTTGTTACTTTCTAATTTATACAAAATTAATCCAAAATTAATAAAGTTGTTTTTTGACCTAAAATTTAGTTGAATTACATTTAATGTGCACAAGAGTATGATCTTAATCATAATAAGTAATGTAAAAAGCATAGCATAAGAGGATGATGTTAATTTTTTCATAAGTTGTAAGATGTTTTTCTTAAAAAGCTAAAAAATCTAAACCATTATCATTATTTTAACTCATATCTTAATTAAAAAATCAATAATGAATGTTGGATTACAATTGATGATTACTTAAATAAAGTTTTTGCGTCACAAGTAATTGTAATTGAATGAGTATAATTTCATATAATTCTTTTACAAGTACAAGGAGATATAAGTATATTGTTGCTATTTTAATGTTTTTTGTCTTAATTGAAGCAAGTATATGGAGACTGTTCCAATTATTTTCTACTGGGGGGGAAACATAATTCGGGATCCTGATGAAGGCGTAGCATATGATGCTGAGCCGAAAGGGATATATGCGGTGCAAATTGGCACCACGCTTAGCAATTTGGAGGAGATGTTTACGTCAAAGGTGGCAAGTTACGGGAAAAGTGTCCGATTGACCTTCAAATGTAGATATCCTTATCGCCAGTGGCAAACACACAGCAAATACAAGATATTACCGATCAATGACGATGAGGCGTTGAACACCGTATTAAGTATCGGTGCAAGTTTTCAAGCACCAAATTGTTTGGAAGTCTACATTGATAAAGAGATTGTACACAATATCCCGAACATGACACATATGGATTCTCGTCCTATATTGCTGACACATGGGATTGACACAACAGCGTTTCAGTCTCCTATGTATGAATCAGATCAACGTTATCCACTGGGCTACACACAACAGTCATTTCAGGGCCATGGTGTAGAATCAAGTTCACGTGGTGGATATGGTTATGAATTTGACAGTAACACACAAGATGTGCCAACATGCAGCCATCATACCACTCCGGTTGAAGTTGCTGGTAATATGGCTGAAACAGTGAACGAGGTGCAGTTTGCTGACAGTGACATGTACGGTCCTGATGTCGCCCTAAACGATGATGACAATGAAATGTGTGAGGAAGAAAATTTATTAGGCGGATCAGATGATGATGATGATGAAGAATATGATGCCCAGGCTCTCGTTGAACCTGAAAATGCCCCCATTCCACCTAGAGTTGAAATCCCTTTCTATGACAACATTCACATGGGTGGTGATTTTGACATTAGTTCCCGTGATGTCGTTCCCCGTAACCGGATCTGGAGTGTTGAAAATCTAGAGTTGGACAGAGGAATGGTTTTTATTGATAAGAAGCAACTTCTATATGCTGTGAAATTGTACCATGCAACAAATAATCGAGAGTATAAGGTCGTAACCTCCAAGCGAGACCTTTGGGTGTCTGCTTGCAAGCACGACTGCAGTTGGTGGTTGCGTGCATCTCTTAGTAGGAAACATGGTCTTTTTGAAATAAAGCAGTACAGGGGTCCTCACCATTGTTTATACCCACGAATGAACAGGGACCACACTAATATTAGCTCCAGTTACATTGCTTCTCATATTTTGGGACAAGTTGCGGTTAGTATAAAAAATAAATGTTTGCATATACATACATATTTGTTTGTTTATAATGTTCACATCTAGATAATCCAACTCATATTTGATTGTCGTATACAGAATGAACCTGATATGTCAATTAAGAATGTCATCGAAGATATAAAAAAGACCATGAACTATAGTATATCATATAAGAAGGCGTGGCATGCAAGGGCAAAGGCAATTAAAATGGTATTCGGTGATTGGGATGAATCATACAGGCAATTGCCTAAATTCATGCATGCATTACAGACATCTAATCCTGGCACCATCGTGACATGGAAGCATAGATATACTGGGCATGCAACCATTATACCCGTCTTCCACTTTGTTTTCTGGTCTTTCAAACCCGTCATCGATGGCTTTAGATATTGTAGGCCTGTTATAACTATAGATGGTACATTCTTATATGGTAAATACACTGGTGTGTTGCTTGTAGCAACGATTGTCACTGCCAATGGCAAAATATTACCGCTTGCATTCGCTGTTGTCGACAGGGAGAGTTTGGAGTCTTGGTCGTTCTTCATTCAAAATATCAAGGAACATATTGTCATGGACCGACAAGGAGTTACTTTGATATCTGATCGAGCTGAGAGTATTTTAGCTGCTGTGAGGCGGCATTGGCTGAATCCCTCGCTACAATTTGTTGGATATCATCGGCACTGCCTTCGACATGTTTGCAGTAACTTTAACACACATTTCAGAAATAAGGAGCTCAAACAACTTCTGTGGAAAGCAGGGAGTGCTGATCAACGACGAAAGTGTAATGGTTACTTAGATCAGATACAGGCTATTAACCAAGAAGCCATCGATTGGGTCCACAAGATGAATCCTGAGGACTGGGCCCTTGCATATGACGGTGGATATCGCTGGGGGGTATTGACCTAGTAATGATGCAGAGTGCTTCAACAGCGTCTTGAAAGGTGCAAGGAACTTACCTATTTCAGCTATGGTTGAATTCACATTTCGACGACTCGTCAAATATTTTGACGAGATGGGAGCCCAAGCTGAAACAGATGTACGCAATGACTTCCAATACCCTAGAGAGATGCAAAGAACTATGGAGGAGGGTATCGCAAGGGGAAATACTTTCAAGTTGATATCGTATGACAGGTTAGTTTGTAATGTGAAAAAATTGTTATTATTATGTTGTTCAGTTAATTACATCTAAAAACATGAACTTGATTAGTTTGTTTCAATATTATCTTATAGGCCCCGCCGTGTATTTGAGGTGCAAACATCTTTTCGCCGTGGACGAGGTCGCAATAGACAGATTGTGCGGATGAATCAACCCACGTGCAGTTGTGGGAAATATGAGATAAGACACTATCCATGTTCTCATATGCTCGCTGTAATGTCTGAATGCGGTGACAATCCATTCCAGTACTGTTGATCCAGTATACAGGCTTCCTGTATACATGAGAGTTTGGGAAACTAAATTCAACCCAATACCGCATGAAGATTATTGGGATGATCTGCAGTGGACCTTAATGCCTAATGACCTTCGTCTGGGAGAAGTAAAACGGGGTCGTACATCTATGGCTCGTATTCGAATGAGATGGATATATCAGACAGGCGTTTGACAGCTCGTTGCAGTGAGTGCCACCAGACAGGTCATGACAGGCGAACATGTCCGGCGCGACTTGGTCGATGAAGACTATGTAATACTTACATGTTGTAATATATCATTTTGAAATTCTTCATTTGTAATAGAACATTTAATTATGTATTTTTAAATTCTTTATTTGTAAACGGGGTCGTACATTTGAAGTGTGTATTACAAAATGTGTACTTTAGTAAAAAAATGTGTAATGCAAAATTGAAAATGTGTACAATTTATTCAAACTTTTATAATTTATTGAAAATGTGTACTAGTTTTTCACGGAGTACTTGATTCGAAATGTGTATTACAATATTCACGGTCTACTAATCACGTAGTTCTTCTACCATTTCAAAATTTCATATTTTTGAATAAATTAAATATCCAATGCTGCAATCATTGTTCACATTTTATAATTTTTTTAAAATTTACAAATTTTAAAAAAATTAACCTATTATAAATTAAAATTTTAAAAATTGGAATGTTGCGGTCATTGTTCACAATTAGAAAATTTTATATGTATTTTGCAAAATTTATAATTTATTCAAACTTTTAGCATTACAAAATAAATATTTCAGTTTTGTCAAATATGCCATAAATGTAATCATTAATTTCGAATTGCTTCAGTGTAAGTGGTACATAAATTTGTCTTTTTCTCGAAACCCATAACATTTACTTCATTGTATTTTACATCGTTCAGTACAAAATCAATAATTACAGTTTTCTCTGTTATTATGTTATGATTAAATAGCTTTTGATATGGATGATCTAATATTTCAGTTGTACAGGCTTCATGGCACATGTACCTGAGGAGGTTCCACTGTTGAGACAGGCACATCGGGCTGACAGTATGTGGGACCGTCCGGTATGCAATAACGTTTGTTGCACTTTACGACTACAATTAAAATACATTGCATTTTGTTGTATATTTCGGGATAATGTTATTATTTGAACTGGTAATTCTGTTATGCAGGATGAGGCACGCACCGTGTTGACATGCCGTCGGGCAGATTCTGGATTGTGGGAGCATCCGTTGGACCATAGAGTCTTGCAGTATCTATTACGCGCGGGATTCTATGGTGTGTATCGTGTCGGGCACATTCGACTGGACCACGCACTCATCACTGCTCTCGTTGAGAGGTGGCGCACAGAGACTCAAACATTCTATTTCCCGATCGAGGAGGCCACCGTCACGTTACAGGACGTATCCGTCCTATATGGTCTTCGGATTGATGGCCGAGCAGTTACTGGAGTTGACTCTTCTCTCACGACGGGGCAGTGGATAGCCCTATGTGCTGAGCTATTAGGAGTAGCACCTACACCAGCAGATTTACAGCCAGGTAGAGTGAGGGTGAGGTGGCTGGCTGAGCACTTTGCTCATCTTCCAGATCATGCTCCAGATGAGTTGGTACAGAAGCATACCCGAGCATATATTCTGTGACTTATTGGGGGGGTACTTCTCCCTGATAAGTCACAGAACCTGCTCAAGCTGATGTACTTGCCATTGTTGAGAGACATTGAGGAGATTGGGCAGTACAGCTGGGGTAGCGCGGCTCTAGCATGGTTGTATAGGATGCTATGTCGAGCAGCTCAGGTGGGTATGAGGGAGATTGGAGGACCACTTGTGTTGCTACAGGTTAGTAACAATTTTATTACATGTCAATTCATATTTATAGCCATATATCAGTATTGTAATTGTGTTCAAACTATTGCAGATTTGGGCATAGGGAGAGATTGATTCGCATTGCCCAGTCTAGGCGGCAACCGGTTGGTCCTGGTGAGCTTCCTATGGGTGAGGGGGACATGCAGTTGCCCACCGGACCGCGAGGTAGCCGGTGGAGGGTTGACATGGGCCACGAGGTCGTCTCGACCCACGTAGTGGTAGTTTATAGAGACCAGCTGGACCGGATGATCGAGGGCGAGGCTATGAACTTTTTTGATTGCGTTTTAGTTGTCTTCTTCATTGTATATGTTTTCAATTCACGAGCAAAATTTAAATTATTTGTCGTCATTGTAGTTTATCTGGCAGCCTTACGCTGGGGTCCTCGATACGCTCCCCGACTACTGCCGACTGGGTCAGGAGATATGGATGGCGAGAGTGCCACTTATTTGTTTTGACGTGGTTGAGTGGCATCTTCCCCATCGTGTCCTCCGACAGTTTGGTCGGGTGCAGTCCTGTGCCGGATCGGTTCGACACTGAGTGGCAGTTGTACGTCACTGATAGGCGTGGCCGAGCTGGCACTGACTGGCGTCTGTTTTATATGCGATATATACAGTTGTGGGATGCCCGCCGGGACAGTATTGTACAGGCTGACTATAGCGATGAGGTGATCCCCTCTTCCGACCCTTACATGTTGTGGTATCGGCGACATACACACCTACTAGTCGGGAATCCGAGCCACGTGTCTGAGTCTGGATATCAGGGAGTTGGCCCTTATCTTGAGGCATTGGTGAGTATCATATTATGTGTCAGATAATTATTAAAAGCATACTTGATTTACTTTCAGTGAACTGTAGCCTAATAATACGTCTGAATGTTTGTTCAGGTGGCTGGAGCTGGGAGGTCGTTTCACTTGGCTGAGGACGCCCATTTGAGACGTGATGCACAGCATGCCTTGGAGGCCGTTGCAGAGATCCGGGAGTTATTGTACCAGGCATTCCAGCTTGCCCATCGGGGAGATCGTTTGCATTTCGGCCACTACGGTGTACACACTTCAGCAGCTGCTCCAGACACATCAGCGCCGTCCACGTCAGCGCCTTCCACTTCAGCGCCTGCCACATCAGCTCCTTCGACACTGCCTTCGACCCCACCACATACTACCCCATACATATCTACAGATTCCCTCGACGTACTTCTTACGCAGCATACTGGCATACCTTATGAGCCTGACCCTGATTGGACACCGCCCCGATACATGCATGACGTTGTTACCCCACCCACTCAGTTACCACCACCAGACAGTTCCACCGCGACCATGAGTACACATGATGCAGTTCTCACTGACATCTCCCACGTTGACGCTGAGGGCCATATTGAGCCCCCCCTAGAGCGCGCGGGAGAGGCCGAGGTTTTGGTCGTGGCGGACGTCGCGGCAGAGGTCGGGGTGCGGGCAGAGGTAGAGGTCGAGCTCCAGCTGCAGATCCTGATACAGTTGCACCAGATGATGGAGTTTCACAGCTCACGGCAGTATTCGATCTTCCGCCACAGCCAGCATCAGGGGCAGCACATGCAGTAGAGGGGGAGTCACAGTCACAGGCTCCACAGGAGCCAGATATTCAGAGAGTCTACCGCAGGAGACCGAGGAGGGAGGTCCACGGTCGGGGTTGTGGGACTGGGGGCAGGTTAGGGCATTAGCGGGTGTGATGTGGAGTGTATAGTTTATTTTATTTATAGTTTTTGTTATAGTTTTTGTATATCAAACTTGTACAGATGATGTAAATGTGTCATACTTATTTCTTCGAAAAATATAATTTCACAATTTTTTATTCTTACTTGTTTTGATGATTTCCATAAAAACGAAAACGAAAACAGGAAAAAATATGATAAGAATTGATAGGATTTTATGATTAAATGAGATTGGAGGACCACTTGTGTTGCTACAGGTTTGTAAAAATGTTATACAACAAAAATCTGGGAAAAAAATGTGAACATTGCATAATGGATAGTTGTGGGGAGCAATATGAACAAAAAGGAACAAAATAAATATCTAAACAAACACAAGTATTTCAACTATCAATCGATATGAACTCATACCTTGTTCATTAAGTATCATTATTATATTCCACATCAATAATGCATGAAATTATGAAAGTCTAGTCCATGTAGCGTTCTTCAAAATAACAATAACGGAGAAAAAGTAAAGGTAGAATTACAATAAATATTCGAAAACAATTGAAATATCTCTATTCATTGATAAGTTGTGGATAAGCATTACAAATTGCATGCATTACAGAAATGGTTTGGGCGTTCATCTAAACAATTTCATTCATTATCATCATCATCTGACATCTCAATATCAGATTCATACATAACATCCATGCTCCAGGCGTAGTACTGGTGTGCATCATCCATTAACCCATCTTCGGCACGCTCATTTGCAGTCTTCATTAGTCCGGACCTTTGCAAACGTTGGGTCATGCGATTAACCTCGTCGCGGATACGATGCAATGCCCTTTGCAACAACTGTGGAGTGTCAGTTGGCATACGCATGGCTAACCGGCGAGGAAATTTAAGATTAACTTCACGACATAGCTCAACGAGAACGTTTGCTCGTGTTTTGCGAAATTCCCACTCAGCTCTCATGGTATTGACGGTGGCACGTGAGTAACGCAGATTTGGATTCATTGGGTATTCAAATTCATCTCCATCTGCAACCCAATAGCGACCCATTGCTGAATATAGATCAACCACCGTATATCTCATGATGATATCGCTCGAAATAGCTGTAAAACTTTTGTTATGGTATGATGCGATATTTATACCATATATACACATGGTAGCTGTATGTATGAAATTATTGTAATCAACTATGCAGCAGAGTTGTCACGTCAACTTTTATGACCTGAACAACTATGCATCAACTTGATAGGAGTTGTCACTTCGACTTTTATGAATTGCATAATTTATTGTTATTCCAAAACAAAAAGTGAAAACATAAAAAAAAATAATAAAATAAAAACCAAGCTAATCAACCGACTAAACGTCTGAAGTAGTCAAATTTCTCTGCCTGAAATTTTTTTAAAAAAATAAATGTGAAATTACAATTTCAAAATCTTTAAAATATTTTTAAATTCTTTGAAATATTTATTCAGAAATTTGTTTTACTTTTTAGGTGTATTGACATATTTATTAATTTATTGTTATTTTGTTATGACACCCCCTCAAAATTTTAATAGATTGCATAATTCACAAGGGCACAGTAGGTATGGTACGATAATAAATTGTAGCTCGGTGCGGTGATACGTCCAACATTTGTCAGTGATGCGCACCAATTACTTGAACCGGTGTAATAATTTGGATGCTTTGTATTTTCCTCAGATGCTATGTGACTTTGTGCAGCGATGCAATGATGCATTTGACTTTGTGCAGCGATGCATGTGACTTTGTGCAGTGATGCAGTGATGCATGTCGCTTTATGCAGTGATGCAGTAATGCATCTGACTTTCTGACTTTGCCATGCTTATATAGTTTGTCACTTTTTTCCTCACATTACGTGATGCATGTGACTTTCTGCAGCGCAAGTAAATGCTTTATTTTTTTTTATCACATTGCAGAATATACAAAAAGAAGCAAAAAATGCAAACAGGAGAAAATATGATGACTGTGAAGTTCATTAAGTGAAAATAAAATAAAATATAGGTTGTTTATGAAGAATATTAGTTTAAAACAAAGAAAATTTAAGGATTTAATTTCATTTATAATTTTTTGAAAATACCAATTTGTACTGAAATCGTCAATTCCAAGTCACTACTTACTGTATTAAAAAAGTAAGCATGAAAAAATAGTTTCATGGGGCGATGTGACAACTCACTGCATATTGTTTTATTTGACAACTCACTGCTCCAATATGAAGGGATTGCAGTGTCATCCTCTGTCCTACAATGATGACTTTATCTGACAACTACGTCCGTGACTACATCACAGGTACACAAAGTCACGGGTACTCAGGATTGTATGAAATGAAAAGCTAAAAAATAATATCACGGGTATCACTTCTTCCATAGTGCCCCAGCATGCATTATCGTCACTAGATCATCTCTAGTTAACCCTCAGTATGATGTCTATAAATAGCGACAATCCCAGTATGATGTTTGTTCAAGTCATAACAATAGTAATATATCTACAATTACTATTATTATTTGTTTGTTTATTTTAGGAACAATGTCTTCAAGAGGTGCAGGAAGTTCATGCCAACAAAGAAATCCGAAAGTGTGGCTGCTACCTCCATTTAGTTATGACTACAAGAGTAAAAAGTACTCGAGTCCGAAGGATTATTATGCTGGTATCCGAGCAGAATAGGCATTCAGGGTAACGGAGCAAGAAGGATTGTTTAATGATCTACGTAACTTTGGGGCATCGGTACCTCATCGTCGTTCATTAACCATGGCTAGACGAAATGTCAGTGACTATGAAAAAGCAGTTAGTAGAATTAAGAAGGAGAACAACAGAATGTTGATGCGAAGATGTCGACATTTCATGCTTCAGCTAGCCACCGAAATGGCAGAAGCAAGCAACAGAGATTTGAAAGTGATTGAGCGAAATAATGTCTTAAACAATGAAAAATATCTCTCTGACTACTACATGTCAGATGAGGAATGAGAAATCAAACACCTTTATCTTCATATATATTTGTATGTTGTCTGGAGTGTAAGACAATGTTGTTGTTCATCTAAGGTACGGATGTATTTGAAGTATTTGTTTAATGAACCTAAAGTTTATGAAATAATTACATTTATAACAGCACATTTATTAGTTCATGACTTTCTTTATTGAATTGCAATGAGTTAATGAATGTTCTGGATTAACAAATGGATTAATGTATGTTGAATTATGTGAATACTTAAAACACATAAAACAGAACAGGTAGCTCGGTGAAAAGCTTCCCTTAACTGGGGCTCGTGAAATAGGGATCCTGTACGTGAAGAATTTCAATCTCCATCGGATTAATGTATGTTGAATTAATAGGGATCCTGGATTAATGAATGGATTAATGTATGTTGAATTATGTGAATACTTAAAAGAAACACATAAAACAGAATAGGTAGCTCGGTGAAAAGCTTCCCTTAACTGGGGCTGGTGAAATAGGGATCAATTTACAAAGAATTTCAATCTCCATTAGGAAAGAAGAAAGAGTCACCTTCCAATTCCTGGAAGTCCAGTAAAAATGATGACTCTGGTAATGAATGAGGGGTTGACAGAAAACTAAACTCGGTGAAACGAACTACCGCCTTCAATAACACATAAAACAGAACAGGTAGCTCGGTGAAAAGCTTCCCTTAACTGCGCCTCGTCAAATAGGGATCCTCTACGTAAAGAATTTCAATCTCCATCAGGAAAGAAGAAGAGTCGCCTTCCAATTCTTGTAAGTCCAGTACAAATGATGACTCTGGTAAGGAATGGGGGGTTGACAAAAAACTAAACTTCGGGGCCTGGACAAACAAGCTCAAACCCAATGTGGTTAGTCCAGTTGGGGGACTAAGTTTAAAACCCAATTGGTTTTACTTGATTTGGTTGGGATGAATCACTATTTATAATTAATTATACCCAAACAGATTGTTTTCTGCACCTTTTTAAAGAAATTGACGATTCTCTTAGTATAGAAACTAGAATTGTAACCAGTTCTAATGACGATGATTTGTTATTTTTCGGATTTATACCCAAAGAGAACAACACTTCTGAAATTACTGTGTAACACCAGTTTTCCAAATAGATTTGAATGCACCAGTTTTCTGGACAGATTTGAATGCACCATGATATTCACAAACATTGGTGGCCAAGTACTCCTACCTAACCCACGTTTCATTCACAAGGTGCACCATTATTTTTTCAAACATTGAGTAGTCAAATCATGGAGAGACTTGTCAGTATATGCAGATGGATTGTGAAGTCATGTGACCTGGTGCACAGGCTTTGGTTTTCTCGATATTTTGCTCGATTATTTGATGCACAATGACAACTCATCTCTTAATGATATATGTGGGATTCTCAATTCAGAAAGTCACATGGCAACAGTGAATTCACTGATTTACCTTACAGTGAGCATGCCCTTATTTTGTGGGTATATGCAGATGGATTGTCAAGTCATGTGAATTGGTGCACAGGCTTTGGTTTTCTCGATTTTTTGCTCGATTTTTTTTTATTACAGTGATAACTCATTCTCTACTTAGATATATGTGGGATTCTCAATTCAGAAAGTCACATGGCAACAGTGAATTCACTGCTTTACCTTACAGTGAGCATGCCCTTATTTTGTGGGTATATGCAGATGATTGTCAAGTCATGTGACTTGGTGCACAGACTTTGGTTTTCTCAATTTTTTGCTCGACTTTTTTATTACAATGACAACTCATTTCTTATTAATGTATGTGGGATTCTCAATTCAGAAAGTCACATGGCAACAGTGAATTCACTGATTTACCTTACAGTGAGCATGCCCTTATTTTGTCAGTATATGCATATGGATTGTCAAGTCATGTGACTTCAAGTCATGTGACTTGGTGCACAGACTTTGGTTTTCTCAAATTTTTGCTCGACTTTTTTATTACAATGACAACTCATTTCTTATTAATATATGTGTGATTCTCAATTCAGAAAGTCACATGGCAACAGTGAATTCACTGATTTACCTTACAGTGAGCATGCCCTTATTTTGTCGGTATATGCAGATGGATTGTCAAGTCATGTGACTTGGTGCACAATATTTCCTTTTTTCTGGTTTTTCATTCTACTGACAACTCATACCTTGTTCGTTTATGTGGGATTGTCATGCAGGGCCATATTTCTAAAGCTGTTCATAACCAACTATATAAACGACTATAGGTGAAGACACAACCTTACAACTCATTTCGCCCTACGAAATTATCATTCATTTGTTTTAAAAAATTAGCATGGCTACATGGTTCATGGGAGGGAGTGGGAATCGCAGAGGTGGTAGGAACTTGCAAAGGGGTGACAGTTCACGACGAGGAGGGGGAAGGGGAAGTGGCGATGCTGAAGATGAAACACCATTTGCTTCGTTAGATGCCTCTTGTGCTTATCATGATAGGTTTGGGAAGCGACATTTTGTCATGCCCAAGTACTATCGAGATCCATGTGGTTTGGTGGAGGAACCATCAGATAATCAAACAGGATATGGTTTAGCAAACGCTAGACTTCTGAAGTGGCCCGCACTATTTATAGAGCGAGTCCAAATGGAAAGATTATGTCGGGAAAATCGATTGAAGGTGCCAAAAGCACATTCTGTTGACATCCAAAAGGAAGATCCTGATAATGTTGATCGACTATGTGAAAGACTACAACGTGAGATTTCTCAAATGAACCGTAGATTAGCCCGCGATATGCAGCTATACATAGTTAAGAAGGATGCCTAGAAGAACAAAACAGAACCAAATGATGCGGCTATCAAGGGTATCATGGAGGATCCTCAGCTTGTCTCTGATGCTGAGCTTTCGGATTGTGCAGACTCTGAGCCACCTACCGATTTAAGCGTGAATTAGGTGTTAATGTCTACACTTCGGCAATATTAGGTCATGCATTAATATGTAATGTCTCTGTTAGAGTAAGTGTTTCCGTAATGAGTTGGTCAGATTCTCTGGCTAATATTTGTCTGTCTAACTATTATGTTTATCTATGTATTGTGTGTTCAGTTCATGGTGTCCACAATGTATTGTTGTTCGAGACTTATGTTTGTACTACTTATGTATTTTTGTGGGAGACTTATGTGTGTTTTTCCTCAAGGTTTTATGAATTACATTATCAGCTTCTAACCCAAAACAAGAACAACAGGAAAAAAAAATATTATTTAAATGAAAACGGCTTTAGTAAAGCCAAAACCAATTTCTGAATAACACATTCTAACCCAAAACGAAGAGAAGAGAAAAAAATAAAAAATAACAAAGTTTACATGAAAACGGCTTTAGTAAAGCGAGAAAAAATTTATGAATTACATTATCAGCTTCTAACCCAAAACAAAGACAACAGAAAAAAAAAATATTATTTACATGAAAACGGCTTTAGTAAAGCCAAAACAAAATTCTGAATAACACATTCTAACCCAAAACAAAGACAAGAGAAAAAAATAAAAAATAAAAAACTTTACATGAAAATGGCTTTAGTAAAGTGAAAAAAAATTTATGAATTACATTATCACCTTCTAACCCAAAATAAAGACAAAAAAAATATATATATATATTTAAATGAAAACGGATTTTTTAAAGCTCAAACAAATTACTGAATAACACCTTCTAACGCAAAACAAAGAAATAATAATTATAAAAAAATTGACATAAAAACGGCCTAACTAAAGGTAAAAAAATTTATGAATTACATTATTACCTTCTAACCCAAAACAAACACAAGAAAAAACAAAATAAATTTACTTTAGTCAAATAAAATAAAAAAATGCTGAATTACACATTCTAACCCAAAATAAAGACAAAAGGAAAGAAAAAAAAATTAATATGAGAATGGTTTTAGTAAAAGAATTTTAACCAAAAAAATTATTTTGAAATATATTATCACCAAAACAATGACAACATAAACAAAAGAACGAAATTTTTTTCTTTAAAGTTTAGTAAAATTGAAATTAAAAAAAACAATTACGCCAAAAGCGCGGTTCATAAAAAAATTTGGCAAAAAACCGTGGTTCTAAAGAGTGAGGGTAGGAAATTTTTTTTTTTTTCATAAAACGTGGGTTTTGATGAACTCGTGGTTACAAAGAGCGAGTTCATTAGAAATTTTTTTTGATAAACTCTTGCTTACAAACAACGAGTTCAGAACAAAAATCATTTCTGCTAAACTCGTGCTTTCAAAAAGCGAGTTCAGAAGAAATCTATTTTTTGATGAACTCGTGGTTTCAAACAGTGAGTTCATCAGAAAATATTTTTGGGATGAAATCGTGTTTATAAAAAGCGAGTTCAAAGGGAAAAAAAATTTAATTAAACTCGCGTTTCGTAAGCGCGAGTTCTTAATCAAACTCGCTTTTCGTAACAGCGAGTTTCACATTTGGCTGACTTCGCGCGACAGGGGTGGAAAAGTGTTGAACTTGCGATTGTGAACCGCGAGTTAGCTTATTTTGGGAATTCTTTCAAAACTAGGCTTAGTTTGGGAATTTCCTTATTATTTTGGCTTATTTAGGGAAATGCCCCCAAAAAGATGTCCTTTTCTGCACTGCACCAACACTCCTGAACGCAAATAACAAATTTATGCTAGTGACAATCACACTATGCCAATGAGGCCCACTGCACCAATACACAGCTGAAAAAAATTATAGAAGGTGGGTCAAGCACAAATACACAATGGGTGATTCTATTTGTATCTAAATGGGTGTTTGTGTCGAGGGATTAGGGGAAGACTTAGGCCTGGTTTGGGTACTCCGGGAAAAATTAAAAAGTCAAAAAGTTATTCAAAAAATTATCACTATTTACCGGAAAAAAATATTCAAAAATTATCTTTACACCATCTTCCTTTTCAAACAATCATAACAGCAGCGCAGGCGGAGCATTGTTGTGGGAAAAATTGCACTTATTTAGGTGTACACATAATACGGTGCTGTTCGGCCTGTGGGGGCCATCACGGGTCCCGTTTTAATAATCTGAACCGCTTAATGTGTAGAACTTGTCGAGTACTATATATCTGTGAAAAATTACGTTGATCGGATATCGGTAACTATATGATCAAATCAGTTAAAATTTATAAAATGGATGGTGTTATAGTTAACGGTTTAAAAAAAACTAATCCGATTAGATAACTATCGATATCCGATCAACGTAATTTTTTACAAAGATATAGTATTCGACAAGTTCTACACATCGAACGGTTTTAATTAGCAAAACGGGACCCGTGGTTGGCCCCTACAGGCCGAACAACACCTTCAATTCACAAAAAAAAAAGCACGAAATCATCTTCCCTCCCCCCCACTCTGTACACACTGTCCCTCACCGTATAGCTATTCCATCACTTCCATCACAATCTTCTCCTACACACTTATTTATACAATTTTTTAATACATATTTTTCATAAAAAGTCAAAAAGTTAACCTAAATATCCATATTTTTTTTTTCTCAACTTTTTAGTCCAAAAAGACAAAAAGTGCACTTATTTAGGACTCCCTAAATAACCCAGACTTGAATTTATTGTAGGGAAATGTTCATCGTTTGGTGCAACTTTAGTCTATCGGACATGGAGTTTGGTGAGACTCCATATCTCTCATATGAGGGACTAAATAATCCTAGGAGGGTGTGATTATTTTCAAGAGATTGGTATCTCATGGAACTAATGTGTGAAATATCCATTTTATCCTCATATTATTATTTAGAAAACAATTAGAAAATGGTAAAATAATCTTTTGAACATTTATAAATTATTATAAATTATAAATTTAATTTAATTAAAAATAATAAATTAAAAATTATGGCCTTAAAAATTCAATTTTTTTTAGTGTTGTTAAATTAAATGATAAAAAATTTTAAAAATTTATAAATTAAATTTTTTTAGTGTTGTTATTACATTTTTTCCTAATCTTTTGAACATTTATAAATTATAAATTATATATTAAATAAAAAATAAAAAATATAAATTATAACATATAAATTAAAAATTATGGCCTTCTAAGTTAAAATTTTTAGTGTTCTTAAATTAAAAATTAAAAATTACAGATTACAAATGTAAAATTATATATTAAATAAAAATATAAAAATTATAAATTATAAATTTAATTTAATTAAATATAATAAATTAAAAATTATGGCCTTATAAATTAAAAGTGGTTAGTGTTGTTAAATTATAAGTTATATATTAAATAAAAATATATAATATATAAATTATAAATTACAAGGGTAAAATAGTCTTTTCAACATTTATTGTCACACCCCAACTCCGGACATGACCGGCTGTGGCCCACAGGGACTAAACCTAAGGCACACGTAAGCCTTAAACATGAACCCAAAATCACAAAGAATAAATGTGACGATAGCCCAGAAATAAATAAATCAAAACCTAATCCACTGACATGTCACAAGTATAAATGGTAAAACCAACCACAACCAACTTCTAAAAATATATACTAAATGGGACACAAACTGCCCACAAAATAAAATAATTCCAAATCAAACCCAACCACAATGTATGCATAAAACTCGACATAACAAGCTAAAACAAAACAAATGTCCTAGAGGTCCATGTAATCGAGTCCCCGCTATGCCATGAGTCCACTCTAAGTCCTTCTAACACCTGGAAATTGTAAACAACTAAGTCAGCTCATAGCTAAGTGAGTAGCAACATGGAAAGTAAATACAGTTTTGAAAACATGGTTTAATTCCAAAATAAGATATATATATATATATATCATATAAACTAGATTGGCATACAGTTTGGTAAAGACAATCTGTTTCAAAAAGAAGGTTTCACAGTTCAACAGTTAAAATATTCATATCTTTTAAGAACATGATAAATGACATTTTCCACTTAAAACAGATTACAACATGAACACCAATAATTTTCTAGGTACCAAGAAATAACAAATAATATGCCACACAGTTCTCAAGGCTCTAAGCCCCGTTGGATCCAATACCGAACTAAGAGTTATCATCAGGGTGGCAACCTGGGCCTTTTCTCTAAGATGATCCGATTGAAGGTCACCTAGCTTAACCTAGGTCTTTTCCTTACAATCGATGAGCACTAGAGTCATCATGGCCCAACCTAGATCTGTTCCCTAGTGGCTAGAGTCACCACACACAGTGGAATAATTCCCCTAGACTAAATACACATATGGTCCCAATAATCAGTACACATCAATTTCGCAAAACATGGTAGTTCATCACTATAAACATGAGACCAAAACAAATAGTTTGCAGTATGCCAAGTTCACACATGTTTTAGAAATAATTTGATTCCATTGATAATATAATAATTTATCAAAACAGTTTATTCCTGAAACAACAATTTAATTTTCCAACAGTTCAAGGTAGGGGTACATTTATAAAAATATGTAGCATGAAACTACTCACCTAAAAACAAAATAATATAATCCTCGAATAGAGTATGAAAGTCCAACTAGTGCCCTGAACCAAGTATGAAAACTACACGTCACTACTAATTTAAAAATACTAAAGAAAATAATAAACTAAGTATCCCACACTAAAGCACACTAACACAGCTCAACCCCACTCACCGTTACTCTTAAATAATACCGAAGTTTATGTTCTTCAAGGTCTAAAATCACCCAAGACATGGGTTCAAATCGAAACTTAATTAAAAGTAATTTTCAGATAAAACAGAGTTTTAAACGAGCTTTCCCAATCTATTCGCCAACTTTGGAAATTACAAAACCCACTATACGCTGTTCAAAAAAATTTCAAAACCCTCCAGATATCAACTAATATATCCTAAGTTTCAAACCCAATTGGTTTTACTTGATTTGCTTATCAAAATAATTATCTACAATTAATTATATCTAAACAGGGTGTTTTCTGCAGCACTTTAAAGAAATTAACAGTTCCCTTAGTATACATGAGCAATCAATACAAGGCCAAAAACGTACAAAACTAGACTCATAACCGGTTCGAATGACACTGATTTGATAATTTTGGATTTATACCCAAAGAGAACAACACTCCCGAACTTACTGTTTAAAACTAATTTTCTGGACAGATTTGAACGCATCAGTTTATATGGATTTTGACTCTCAAAAATTATGAAAAAATTCAGATATGCAATTCAATATGTAGTTAATCTACTGTAAAAATTTCAGATCAAAATTCATTCGTTTGATATGGTTTCTTGATTTTCAAAGTTTGTGATTCTGTACAGAATTTTTTTGCACTAAGAATTGCACCGATTCTTTATACATGAATTTAACTCTTCAGATTTCTTAATAGTATATATTGTTGGAAATGGTTATAAAATTCTAGGTAATACCAGAATTTTTTCCTAAGTTTGGTCTATTTTTTAGGTGGGTCCCGTGCGTCGATTTATGCGGGTCAAAGTGGTAACGCGTTCTATGCCGCGTTATGATTCACGTGGTATATTTGGTTGCTCAAAACCATTACCGAGTGAATGGGAAATTGAAGCCAAAGTATGCTCCATGGAAATGGAAGTTTTGGTGAAAAAATCCTTAAAGGTATTGAATAAGGCTTGTCCCACATTGATTTGGTGGGAAGCAAAATGGACTAGACCCATTGGACCCAAAAATCACCACACGCGTGCGCGCGGCCGCCGCTGCCGGTTGAGCGGGCTGGGCTGGGCTTGGGCGCGGGTGCGTGGTTGGGTTGAGCTTGTTCGGCCCAATACTAATCTTTTTGGGTCAAAAACATTTGAATTTAATTTTTTTTTTAATAAAATAAAATCCAGAATTCAAAATAAACTGGTTTGGTTTTACTGTACATCCAAACAGGGCCCTTCTCGTTGAAAATAAACTGGTCTGGTTTTACTGTACATCTAAACAGGGCTCTTCCCGTTTTTTATCTGTTTAGGTTTCATACTTGTTTAATTCTAAATCTGTAGCCACCAATCCATCTATAAATAGGACAGCCTTCATTTGGATTTTGTAACTCTAATTTCGTCCTTCATAATTCTGCAAATATTCTTTTCATATTGCTGCATTATTTTCTTTTGTGAGAGAGTATAAACACTTAGTGTGTTCGTTAGGCAAACAATTTGTAGTGCTGCTATTGTTTATAGTAGATCATTTTATCCTAAGAGATAGACGTCCAAATTCTAAAAATACCGTGGAGAGGACGAATCTGTCTTAAGGACACAGTGTCAAACACTGGACTTGATCAGATATTTATTCAAAAAAATTAATCAAGTAAGTTGTTTAATTTATTATTCTGTTTTATTTGTTTATTTAAATCAGATTTTAATTTTGTTTTTTTGTAACAAAATAAAATATATTTTTATTTATTTATTTATTTTTATTTTGAGTTTGATTTTTGTAATCAAACAAATTCTCTCATTTCCTTTATTTCTTTTATATTCTGTTTGTTGTTAAGTACACAAACTGAATTAATTAATTACAGTGAAGATTGTCCAACATATATATGTATATATATAGACACAAAATACATACATCTACAACGTCTCCATGAATGAATAAAATAATTATAGAATAAGGATGAAGAACAAAGAAAGAAGAGAAGAAAATCTAGGAGGGCTATCCTTTGATGATCACACACAGCACAATACACCCAATTCCATCCTTAATTAGTTGCAACCTTTTGTTTCTCTTCTCTCTCACGGTTGCTGCTGCTGTGGTTTTGTTTTGTTTTGTTTTTATTTTATACTAGTGGTTGGGTACACCTAAAGCATGTCTAGGTCAAATAAATAGATAAATATACAAAATATATGTATAAGTTATATGCAACTCAAATAGTAAGAGCCTTATTTATTAACCTTGTGGTCTAGAGTTCAAGTCACACTCTTCTCTCTCTATATAAATTTTTTTAATAATAAATCTTGGCTCTTAATTAAAGACTTTCACCATAAATTTATTTTATTTTAGGTTTAAAATTAATTAAAAGACCCTCCAAATATTTAATTTGCGCTTTAGGATTCAACATCAAAATATTTGAGATTGTAAAATTATTATTATTTAATTATTTACTTGATTTGTATATTCGAGTTCTCACATTCTCCCCCCTAAAAGAAAAGTTTCGTCCTCGAAACTAACCTGAGTAAATCATGAGAATAGATGTGGGTACTTCTCGTGCATCTCATCATTACGTTCCCAAGCCGCCTCTTTAACTAAGTGATTACACCACAGTACCTTAACCAATTTAATGACCTTTGTACGCAACCTTTTTCTCTTTCGAATCCAAAATCTGAACAGGTATCTCTTTTTACGAAATTTTTTTTTCTCTAATCTGAAGTGGCTCATAATCTATCACATGCGACGGACTGTGTACATATTTCTTCAGCATAGACACGTGAAACACATTATGTACTTGTGCCAGCCTATGGGGTAGAGCTACACGGTACGCAACCTCACTAACCTTCTCCAATATCTCAAATGGACCAATGTATCTAGGACTCAACTTTCCATTCTTTCCAAACCTGATGACTCCTTTCCATGGTGATACTTTTAAGAATATCATATCCCCCACATGAAACTCTAAATCTCTCCTACGATGATCAGCATAACTTTTTTGTCCACTCTGAGCAGTTAATAATCTCTCTCTGATGGTGATAATTTTCTGTGTAGCATCCTCCACCAAATCAGGTCCCAACATCTGCCTCTCACCAACCTCATACCAACACAAAGGAGACCTACACTTCCTCCCATACAAAGCCTCATAAGGAGCTACTCCCAAACTAGAATGATAACTATTATTATACGTAAACTCCATGAGCAGCAAACAATCATCCCAATTACCTCTCCACTCCAAAGCACAAGCCCTCAACATATCCTCAAGGGTTTGAATAGTCCTCTCCGATTGCCCATCTGTCTGAGGGTGATAAGCTGAACTAAAATTAACTGAGTACCCATAGCTGACTGTAACGCACCCCAAAACTTAGACACAAACCGAGGGTCCTGATCTGACACTATTGACACAGGTGCACCATGCAATCTAACAATCTTCTTCACATACAACTATGCAAATCGAGCTAGAGAATAGTTCATCTGAACTGCAATAAAATGTGCTAACTTGGTTAATCTATCAACAACTACCCAAACTGCATCGTGATTACTACTAGTACGAGGTAAACCACACACAAAGTCTATGGTAATATGATCCCACTTCCACTCTGGTATAGGTAAGGGTTGTAGTTTCCCCGTAGGTTTCTGATGTTCTACTTTAACTTGTTGACACACCAAACATTGAGCCACAAATTCTGCAATATCTCCCTTCATACCATTCCACCAAAAATGTTCATGAAGATCCCAATACATCTTAGTGCTTTCAGAATGAATGCTGTAACTAAAACTATGTGCCTCCGTCATAATCTCCTTCCTTAAATCACCAACAATAGGAACACAAACTCGGCTATGGAATCAAAGCAACCCATCGTCACTAACGACAAAGTCTACATGCTTACCCTCTACCATCTCTCCTTTAATATGCTCACGCTGAGGGTCAATCTCCTGAGCTAAATGAATCTGTTCTCTCAAGGTTGGCAGAACTGTCAATTGACTACAATAAGCCCTATCACCAGGCGTAACAACCTCAAGCCTCAAACGTCTCATGTCTTCCACCAAACAACTCTCAATAGACAAAGCAGCTACATCTCCAACTACGACCTTCCTACTCAAGGCATCTGCAACCATATTCGCCTTCCCCCAATGATATAAAATATTCACATCATAATCTTTTAGTAACTCAAGCCATCTTCTTTGCCTCAAATTTAGTTCCTTCTGTGTGAAAATATACTTCAAACTCTTATGATCAGTGTAAATCTCACATGACTCTCCATACAAATAATGTCCCCAGATCTTAAGAGCGAAAATCACTGCTGCTAACTCCAAGTTGTGCGTAGGATAATTTCTCTCATGTACTTTCAACTGTCATGATGCATAAGCAATCACCTTCCTATGCTTCATGAGCACACATCCTAAACCTTGCCGTGAAGCATCACTATAAATCACAAAACCATCCTTATCTGCTGGTAAGGCAAGGATTAGAGCTAATGTCAATCTCCATTTAAACTCTTGGAAGCTACACTTACAATCATCATTCCACTAAAACTTTACCCCTTTTCTAGTGAGATTGGTAAGTGGCAAAAAAATATGAGAGAATCCATCCACAAACCGTCTGTAATAACTAGCAAGCCCTAGAAAGCTACATACCTCTGTCACAGAAGTAGGTCGTAGCCAATCAACAATTGCTGCCACCTTCGTGCTATCCATAGATACCCTATCTTTTTTCACCACATGACCCAAAAAGGATACACTGCTCAACTAGAATTCACACTTCTTAAATTTTGCATACAGTCTCTTCTCCATAAGGATCTGAAGTACTACCTTCAAATGTTGCTCATGCTCCTCCTTACTCCTCGAATAAATTAGGATGTCATCAATAAACACTACCACAAATTTATCTAGTTGGGGTTTAAATACTCTGTTCATTAAATCCATGAATGCGGCTGGTACATTTGTGAGACCAAAAGGCATCACCAAGAACTCATAATGCCCATAACGGGTTCTAAAAGCAGTCTTAGGAACATCCTCATCCCTTACTTTCAACTGGTGATAGCCTGACCACAAGTCAATCTTAGAGAATACTTGAGCTTTCTACAACTGGTCAAATAGATCATCAATGCGTGGCAAAGGATACCTATTCTTCACTGTGACTTTGTTTAATTCCCTATAGTTAATACACAATCTCATAGACCTATCATTCTTCTTCATAAATAACAAAGGTGCTCCCCAAGGTGAAACACTAGGCCTAATAAAACCTTTGACTAACAATTCCTATAACTGAGTTTGTAACTCCTTTAACTCCAACGGTGCCATTCTATAGGGCGCTTTAGAAATAAGTACTATGTTAGGGACCAACTTAATGGAAAATTCGACCTCAGGGTCTGGAGGAAGACCAAGTAGATCTCCTGGAAAAACATCAACAAATTCCCTCACCACAGGCAACTCCTCTAACCTTTGCTCTGGTTGTTCGGTACTCACCACACAAGCTAAATAACCATGATACCCTTTTCTCAACATTCGGTTAGCCTGAAGGGAAGAAGTAAAACAAATAGAAGACCCTTTCCCATCTCCCTGAAAGAAAAACTCATGTTGGCCTGGCATAGCAAAAACTACCCTCTTTCTAAAACAATCAATAGAGGCATGATGCTTCGTTAGCTAATCCACCCCCAAAATCACATCAAAATCCTTCTTCTTTAAAGAAATCAAATCCACTGGAAAAATTCTACCATCTAACTCTATCTTACAAGATCTACAAACATCCCCTCACACTACTGTTTCTCCTAATGGAGTAGACACGGTAATACAAACATCAAAGGCTTATAAGTCACAAGGAATAGACAATCCATGTAGATATCTAGGTGCCAACTCTTAACCTTTAAAATAAAATCAAGAAAGATTCAACACTAATTTAATCAAAACTAACTTAACCACACACTACTAAGGACTCAAGGGACTCGGACTTCGTCTAAATGATGAAATGCAAGATATGTAACTCGATAAACTACTGCTCTGATACCATAATTGTCATACCTCAACTCCGGGCATGACCGGCCGTGGCCTACAGGGACTAAGCCCAAGGCACACGTAAGCCTTAAACACAAACCCAAAATCACAAAGAATAAATGTGACGATAGCCCAAAAATAAATAAATCAAAACCTAATCCACTGACATGTCACAAGTATAAATGGTAAAACCAACCACAACCAACTTCCAAAAATATATACTAAATGGGACACAAACTGCCCACAAAATAAAATAATTCCAAATCAAACCTAACCATAATGTATGCACAAAACTCGACATAACAAGCTAAAACAAAATAAATGTCCTAGAGGTCCATGCAATCGAGTCCCCGCTATGCCATGAGTCCACTCTAAGTCCGTCTAACACCTGGAAATGGTAAACAACAAAGTCAGCTGATAGCTCAGTGAGCAGCAACATGGATAGTAAATACAGTTTTGAAAATAGGGTTCAATTCCAAAATAAGATATATATATATATATATATATATCACAGAAACTAGATTGGCATACAGTTTGGTAAAGACAATCTGTTTCAAAAAGAAGGTTTTATAGTTCAACAGTTAAAATACTCATGTCTCTTAAGAATATGATAAATGACATTTTTCACTTAAAACATATTACAACATGAACACCAATAATTTTCTAAGTACTAAGAAATAACAAATAATATGCCACACAGTTCTCAAGGCTATAAGTCCCATTGGATCCAATACCGAACTAAGAGTCATCCTCAGGGTGGCAACCTGGGCCTTTTCTCTAAGACGATCCGATTGAAGGTCACCTAGCTTAACCTAGGTCTTTTCCTTACAATCTTTGAGCACTAGAGTCATCACGACCCAACTCGGATCTGTTCCCTAGTGGCCAGAGTCATCACACACAGTGGAATAATTTCCCTGGACTAAATACACATATGGTCCCAATAATCAGTACACATCAATTTCGCAAAACATGGTAGTTCATCATTATAAACATGAGACTAAAACAAATAGTTTGCAGTATTCCAAGTTCACACATGTTTTAGAAATAATTTGATTCCATTGATAATATAATAATTTATCAAAATAGTTTAGTCTTGAAACAACAATTTAATTTTTCAACAGTTCAAGGTAGGGGTACATTTATAAAAAAATGTAGCATGAAACTACTCACCTAAAAATGAAATAATATAATCCTTGAATAGAGTATGAAAGTCCAACTAGTGCCCTGAACCAAGTATGAAAACTACACGTCACTACTAATTTAAAAATACTAAAGAAAATAATAAACTAAGTATCCCACACTAAAGCGCACTAACACAGCTCAACCCCACTCACCGTTACTCTTAAATAATACGTAAGTTCATGTTCTTCGAGGTCTAAAATCACTCAAGACATGGATTCAAATCGAAACTTAATTAAAAGTAATTTTCAGATAAAACAGAGTTTTAAACAAACTTTCCCAATCTATTCGCCAACTTTGGAAATTACAAAACCCACTCCACGCTGTTCAAAAAAATTCCAAAATCCTCCGGATATCAACTAATATATCCTAAGTTTCAAACCCAATTGGTTTTACTTGATTTGCTTATCAAAATAATTATGTACAATTAATTATATCTAAACAGGGTGTTTTCTGCAGCACTTTAAAGAAATTGACGGTTCTCTTAGTATACATGAGCAATCAATGCAAAGCCAAAAACGTACAAAACTAGACTCATAACCGTTTTTAATGACACTGATTTGATAATTTTTGGATTTATACCCAAAGAGAACAACACTCCCGAACTTACTGTTTAAAACCAATTTTCTGGACAGATTTGAACGCATCAGTTTATATGGATTTTGACTCCCAAAAATTATGAAAAAAATTCAGATATGCAATTCAATATGTAATTAATCTACTGTAAAAATTTCAATTCAAAATTCATTCGTTTGATATGGTTTCTTGATTTTTAAAGTTTGTGATTCTGTACAGAATTTTTGGACTTAGAATTATACCCATTCTTTATACAAGAATTTAACTCCTCAGATTTTTTAATAGTATATATATACATAGACACAAAATACATACACCTACAACCTCTCCATGAATGAATAAAATAATTATAGAATAAGGACGAAGAACAAAGAAAGAAGAGAAGAAAACCTAGGAGGGCTATCCTTTGATGATCACATACAGCACAATACACCCAATTCCATCCTTTATTAGTTGCAACTTTTTGTTTCTCTTCTCTCTCACAGCAGCTGCTGCTGCTGCTGCTGCTGCTGCTAGGGAAATTGTTAGAAGAGCTAGGATTTTGTTTTGTTTTTATTTTATACTAGTGGCTGGGTACACCTAAAGCATGTGTAGGTCAAATATATAGATAACTATACAAAATATATGTATAAGTTATATGCAACTCAAATAGTAAGAGCCTTATTTATTAACATTGTGGTCTAGAGTTCAAGTCACACCTTTCTCTTTATATAAATTTTTTTAATAATAAATCTTACCTCTGAATTAAAGACTCTCACCATAAATTTATTTTATTTTAGGTTTAAAATTAATTAAAAGACCCTCTAAATATTTAATTTGCACTTTAGGATTCAACATCAAAATATTTGAGATTGTAAAATTATTATTTAATTATTTACTTGATTTGTATATTCGGGTTCTCACATTTATCCTTATCCAGTCCAACCAATCAAACATTGGATTCAATAAAATAATCCAATCCAGACATCTAATCCAATGACTAAACAAACATAGGATACAAATCCAGTCCAACTAAATAGTCCGGGGACAATGTATCCAGGACTAACAGTCCGGTGGATTATAATCTCCCTTGTCTAGTCCGTCTAAACAAACATACCCAAAAAGTAACTCAGTGTGTTCCTATTATAACCTGATGTAAATTTACTAATATGGACAGTACACATTAAATTCTAAAATAAAATATAATTTTTTTTTCATGATACACCCTATTCTTCATTTTCAAGTTTTTTTTATCTTCTTCCAATGTTTCAATTATTATTATTTTTTTGTCTTCTTTCTCACTTCAAAACTCTAATGTACTCCATTAAAATTTATCATTATCATCAATATCATTATTTTTTATTAGGTTATTATATGGGTTATTTAGCCTTTGTTCTCCTAACTGGTATGTTGTGGTTGACTGTAATGTCATTAGATTTATGAAGAAAATTCATCAAATTTGACTATAATCATGCAAATGTTTTTTAAAAATTGGATCAACGGTATGTGTTATCTTTATTGCTTACATCTTTTATCTTAATCGTGATATTTCAGTGGCCTACCCTCTTTCTTACTTTGTTCTTCAATCATCGTGGCTCTGTCCAAGACATTAATGTTTAAGCCATTGCGTCTCATTCGTTCTTTACTTTTTTTTCTCTCTCCAAAACCTTTCTGTTTTCCCAAGAAAATTCCACTGGCGCCCAAGGCTAAGAAAAAGCTAACGGAGAAGAAGCCGGCGGATGAGGAGAAGAAGACTATGGTAGTGGAGTGTTAGGATTAGGCACACTTAGAAATCAATTACACACAATCATACAAGAAAATTACATGGATCGGCAATAGCCTACGTCCACGGGAAAGATATCACTATAGAATTATTCCGGAGGGAGTTTACAACACTCACACCTCACTCTCTCTATAGCACTCTCACTCTCTTACACAGATTATACACTCTGTGTTTGTTATCTCTGTCTGTGTGTTATGTTTCCCTTCTTCCTAACCTCAATTTATACAGAAAAAAAAGGAAACAAAGGCAATAAAAGGAAGTTATTGGGTTGCCAACTGCCCTCTTCCCTCTGCCCACTTTCCTCCTACTTCTTGACTTAGAGAGCCACCCATTAATGTCTCTTCCATGTGGGCTGGAGCAGCTAACAATTCTTCCCCTCCACGCCCATATGGATAACTGACTTCTTTACTTGAAGTCCATCCCGGTCAGATTCTTGCAAACTTCCAGTTTGTTTTTGGTGACAACCTTGGTCATCATGTCAGAAGGATTCTTGTTTGTGTGAATCTTCACTAGCTTCATCAGCTATTTTTCCGTCACTTTAGGTATCCAATGATACTAGAAATCAATGTGTTTTGTACGTGAGTGGTACATGGAACTCTTGCTCAGATCAATTGCACTTTGACTATCACAATGTACCTTATACTCTTCCTACTGTAGACCCAATTCTTGGAGAAACCGCCTTAACCACAACATTTCCTTTCCAATATCTGCGGCAACATTGTACTATGCCTCTGTTGTAGATAAAGCAACACACTTTTGTAGTTTGGACTGCTATGAAACAGCTCCTCCTGGAAAGGTGAATAAAAATCCTGATGTAGACTTTCTACCATCAAGATCACCTGCCATATCGGCATCTGTAAAACCCGCTAAAATTGGTTCAGCTCCCTCAAAACATATACACATCTTTGAAGTTCCCTTCAAGTACCGAAGAATCCATTTGACAACCTCCCAATGCTCCTTTCCTGAATTGGCGAGGAATCTGCTCACAAAGCTAACTGTGTGAGCTATATTTGGCCGAGTACACACCATTGCAAACATTAGACTTCCTACTACAGAGGAATAGGGGGTTGCGTCCATTTCTTTCCTTTCAGGGTTGGTCGTGTGACACAAACGCTTTGTCACCTTAAAATGGTTAGCTAGTGGTGTGTTGACTGGCTTGGCATCTTTCGTGTTGAACCTTTCAATCACCCGTTCAACATATTTCTCCTATGATAGCCATATCTTCTTGGCTTTCCTGTCACGAACAATCTTCATGCCCAAAATCTGCTGTGTTGGGCCTAAATTTTTCATGTCAAAATACTGCGACAAGTTCTTTTTTAACTTGTTAATCATAGCAATATCATGTCCGATGATTAGCATATCATTGGCATACAACAGTAGGATAATGAAGTTTCCATCTAAAAACCTTCAGAAATATACACACTGGTTTGCTAGTATTCTTGTGTACTCGTGATCCACCATGAATGAATCAAACTTCTTGTACCATTGTCTCGGCTCTTACTTCAGGCTATAGAGACTCTTCTTCAGTTTGCAGACTAAGTTCTGTTTCCCTTTAACTTCTGGTTGCTCCATGTAGATCTCTTCCTCCAAATCACTATGGAGAAAGGCAGTTTTGACATCCATCTGTTCTTCCTCCAGATTCAAGCGAGCTGCTAATCCCAGAGCTACTCGAATGGAAGTCATCTTCACAACTGGGGAGAAGATCTTACCAAAATCAATTCCTTTCTTTTGCCCAAAACCTTTGACCACGAAGCGAGCTTTATGTTGCAGTATTTTACTGTTGCCATCTTTCTTCAATTTGTAGACCCATTTGTTTTCCAATGCCTTCTTGCCCTTTGGAAGTGAAACAAGCTTATAAGTGTGGTTCTTCTGCAAAGAACTCATTTCCTTCTTCATGGTTTGCATCTAACAATCTTTCTCTGTATGACTCTTTGTTTCCGAAAAACTCTCAAGCTCCCCCTCATTAGTAATCAGAATATACTAAGAAGTGGGATATTTGGTTGATGGCACAACAGCTCTTCCAGATCTCCGCAACTGTGATCCAGTTGCCTCTGGTTGAGGGGGTTGCTCCCCCTGCTCAACACCCTCATTATCCGGGTCTTCATCTCTTTCCTTTTGATCCTCAATTTCTGGCATAGGATCCTGCAACTCTGGCACTTCTTGTTACATATCATCACATCTAGCATTTTGTGATGGCTCGAGAGATGGGAACAAATCTGGAGTGATGACATCTCTAGATATTGCAAACTTCTCAAAATCTGCTATTGTCTAGTCTTCTTGGAACACAACATCTCTGCTCCTGAACATCTTCATCTTCACTGGGTCCCACAATTATAAATGGAGTGGACTTGTCATCAAGCTTCTGTCTGTTTTCCTTGGAGATGTGTCACCCGAAGACTCTTAAGTGAGAGTATAATACTTTTCTTCTGGACCAGACTTCCTTAGGTATAGCAAGATTCAATGGGACTGAAGGCGACCTATTGATGAGATAATAGCCTGTATGGGCGGCTTCAGCCCAGAATGACTTTGGCAACTTTGCCATTCTGAACATGTATCTGACTCTTTCAATAATAGTATGGTTCAACATCTCTGCCACACCATTGTGTTATGGGGTATCGGGAACTATTGTCTCGTGCCGGATACCTCTGCTAGCATAATATGCTTCAAAAGTATTGGAAATGTAATCGCCACCATTATCTGTGCAAAGACACTTCAACTTCTCCCCGGTCTCTCTTTCCACCATAGCATGGAACTCCTAAAAGTGCTGGAATACCTCATCCTTTGTCTTCAGGAAATGCACCAACAACTTGCTTGATGTATCATCAATGAGGGTCAGAAAATACTTGTGGCTGCCAAGTGACGCCACATCGATTGGATTACAAACATCTGAGTATACCATACTAAGCACTTCTATTTTCCTCTCGCTCGTTGAACTGAATGATACTCAATACTGCTTGCCATAAAGGCAATGATCATACGGCTTCAGGGCACTTCCTTTGGATAAGGGTATCTTGGATTGCTTTGCCAATAGATGTAATCCCTTCTTACTCATGTGAGCTAGTCTTCTGTGCCATAAATCTGGTGATTTCTAGTCTTTTGCTGCATTAAGACTTCCCAGACAAATCTTCGTTTGAGTCTTGTACAGTGTTGAAGACATGTCTCCTCTGGCGATTGTCAAAGCTCCTCTTGTTAGCTTCCAACGGCCATTTCTGAATGTACTTGTATAGCCCTGTCGGTCTAGGGCACTTCTGAAGATAAGATTGAGGTGCAAATCTGGAACGTGCCTCACATCTTTGAGAACCAGCTTGTGTTCGACATTAGTTTGAATACTAATGTCTCCATGTCATGACCCGAGCCCGCCCCTATGGATTAGAGTCATAATCGGCCAGTAATCATGAGATTACCTACGGCCTCAGTCTGAAATAACAGGTGGCCAAATTGCAGAAGTAAAATTTACAAGATTGTCCGTTGAGCTGTGCATACATGGCTTAACCAAACATTCTCAAAGTCATTAATAACTCACACCGCACAAGCATTCATATTGTGTAAGTATTATATATGTCCAGGGTCATTCAGTAGACAACATTTAACAAAAATACAAAAAAAAAACACCAAAACTAAGGTCATACAAGTTTGGTCATACATGACCGCAAAAGAACAAAACTAAGGTAAAACAAAAGTAAGGCCTTTGTATGAGGCGACTTTGGTTGACCTCACAAAACTTGGTTTCTCAATGCTCACTGGGGCTGGGGTTGGACGTCTCTCTGCTCACCTATATACATAAAAGACAGAGTGAGCTAATGCTCAGTGAATAATACCAGAATAAAGAGGTTAATGAATGAGATTCGTTCATAAATGAGTCATACTAATAATTTAAACATTTGAACTACTATTCCCATTCAAAAACAGATTTGTAGATCATAATAAAGCAAAACGACCTCAAGTCCAATACATCATATCCATATACAAAACGATCTCAGGTCCAACTCATATACAAAACAAAACGACCTTGGTTCCATCTATACAAAACAACCTCGGGTCCAATACTCATTATTAGACCCACTTCAGGTCTAATGGATCCATGTACCGATAACAACCAGTCCTTTATATCATATTACCAAACGGCCTTGGGTCAACCTTTCTTATATTCATAGTTACGCGCATATGATCATGATCACATCTATACTCATATTTAAAATGACCTTTGGTCCAATTTGTGTATAAGATGACCTTTAGTCTATCTTATTAAATATTCTAAACAGCCTTGGGCCCAATCCGTGTCCTCGTCAAATATGCCAAACAGCCTTAGGCCCATTTCATGTGTTTACACCAATCACTTTATAGATTCTATTACGAATCAAACGGATAGAATACTCATTCATAGTACAAATTTATAAGGTCAGAATTTACCATGTAGGTAACATTTAGAAAATAATGCATACACAAAAATATTTTTACTAAGATGTTACTCACTGTGTTCCGGTGCTTAATTTGTCCTTGCGCTTGATTCTACATAATTCATAACACATTGGGTCATAATACAATTCATTCCATTCTTTAATTTGCTTAATGTTCTTAGGCTTCTTTCATGTCCTTTAATTCATTTAGAATGTCCAATGCATGCCTAAGAGTGCTTAGAAATAAAAAAGAACGGAAAACAAATCATAAAATGGCTTTTCAAAATTCTTGAAATAGGGCTCACCGTTCGAGCGTAGCTTTGGTCGCTCGAGCGAACTGCAAACTCTGTAAAAGTACTGGTTACATGAATTTCATGCTCGAGTGAGATTTCTAACACTTGAGCGGGGAAACTTGCGAAACAGGGATCGCTCGAGCGCAGAGTTTGCCACTTGTGCCACAGTGCAAATCTCTGCAAAATATTTGGGAGCTCGACTTTCATGCTCAAGTGACACTTTCCTCACTCAAGCGGATAAGTTGAATTCTGGGTTTTCCAGAATTGTGTTTGATGTGCATAACTTGATTCCAAAGGCTCAAAACTCACATTTTTGGTACAAAAACATGGAAAATCATTATATGACATGGAAACACTTCTAATTTGGGACCAATTACTCAAAATTATGGATCAAATCCCAAAATCAAGCTTAAATCATAAGGATGAAACCATGTATGTAAAATCCATGTTTTATATCTTGCATATACAAGCTTTAAGACTTAAAATTGGGCTTCAAAACATGACAATTCATGCATGCATGTGTCAAACAACTCTCAATTCAACATGATCATTATGGTTTATGCTCAAATATGAGAAATCACAATAAATTCATGCATGCATGCCCAAGTTGATCTTAAATTCAACACATTTAGCTCAATTCTTATATTTATCAACATATACTTCTTGAATTCACATAGTTATGAACTTAAGCTCATAAATTTGAGTTTAATTACTCACCTAGAGTCTTTAATTCTTCCAAATCTAGTTAGTTCCTGAGCCAAGTTCTTCAATTCTCCAAGTTTTGAGCTTAAGTCCTCAAATTTGAGCCTCTTCTCCCGTAGAATCACACTTTCTCTCTCTATATAGGCCTTTCTCAGATTTTGCAAGGTTAAGAGTTCAAAAATTATGAGCCTAGGCACCTCATATATATAGTGAGTCATTAGCTTAAGCTAATTAACTAAGGGCTAGTCTAATTAATTTGATCCGAATCAGTTTTTAATTAAATTTCACCATAGGTTTTAAAAATTATGCTAATCACAATAATACGGCCAATCTTGGTTTCTGTCGCCTCTACGACCTTCAATTTAAATTTTGTAGCAGAAAATCAAATAGATTTTCCTACGGTGAACAAATACAAATTCAAAAACACATATAATCATGTAATTAGCATTCAAAATCATATCAAGCTCATAATTATAAGCATAATCAAGATTAATTAACATAACACAGAGTAAGGTTGTTACACTCCAATGCCCACAATCTTGGAATAGCTAGAATTTCCCATTCGAACAGTGCCAAAATCTCCAACGTTGTATGAGTTGAAGAGTTCTCTGTGGGAAGTGGTGTGATAGGATGCAACTGTGTCTATCACCCACTTTGTACAGCTGTGGTCAGCCATGTGAAGGCAATCCTCTTCTTCACCAACTATAAGAAGTATTTCATCAGTTATTATGGCTGTTGTGTTCTCATCTCCCTTTAACTTACTGCCTAGGCCTTTATCTTTCTGACTTGGGCAGTTCCTCTTTATGTGACCCTCTTGGCTACAGTGAAAGCAAATGAAGCTAGAGTTACCTTGACTTTTACTATCTCTAGATTTACTCCTATTGTTCCATCTGCCTCTACTCTTGCTTCTTCCTCTACCTCTTTCTCTACGTCTGTCTCTGCCTCTATCTTCTATGATAAGAGCATGGGACTGATTACCTCCCATGTCTTTCCTCCTTATCTCTTCATTATACATAGCGTCTGCGACCATGCTCATGGTCAGCTTCCCCTCTTGTGCAGAGTTGCTGAGAGAAACAACCAACGTCTCCCAACTGTCTAGTAAAGAACTGAGTAGTAGAACAGCTTACATTTCATCATCCAAAGGCATCTTGATGGTTGCAAGCTGATTCACCAGATTCTTGAATTCACTGGTGTACTCGGCGACAGACACACCATTCTTCAACTTCAGATTTACAAGCCTTCTCATCACCAAGGCTTTGTTTCGGGCGGTCTTTGATTAGTACATTCCTTCTAACATTGTCCAAAGGACATGCTTCTGTCTCCTGGGCGACGTGGTGGAACACATTGTGGTCTATCCATTGTCTGATACAACCAACAGTCTTTTGGTTCATCTTTATCTAGTCTTCATCCTTTACTTCTTTTGGTTTAACCCTTTTTAGAGCAATAGGGTCAAACAGTTCTTTATAATATAGGATGTCTTCCATCCGCGGCTTCCAGATTGCATACTTAGAAGGATTCAACTTGATCGTGGATCTTGAAGTTGAAGTGAATTCCTTCATCATCTTCTTATTTTTTACAAAAACTATGATTCAAAATTTTAACCATAAGAATCTCTCCGGAATACTCCAAATAGTTGGAAACCACTATTGGCTCGCCAAAATCGGACTTCAAATGGCTTAGATCTAGCCAAAATAAGTTCGACGGTTTAGATCACCGGATGTACCGTAGCCGCGTAGCACCAGAAAACCCTTTGTTTCTAGGTCGGGTCAAGTTAAACTGGCGGGTTGATTATCAGTCAGCGTAATGATGTGGTTGACACGTGTTGACACGTGGCACCGATGTGGTAGACACGTGGCAGTGACATGGCGCTAACGTGGCGATAATGCGGCGTTGATGTGGCACACGTGGCGCTGATATGTTTGACACTTCGTTATAACGTGGCGGTGATGCGTAGTAGTGATGCTGGTGTCACATGCAGTTCACTTGCCTTCCTCATTCAGCCGCACGTCAAGTGCGTACCTGAGACTGGAATGATGCGCCGATGCTCTAAATAGCACGTGTGGCGCGTGTCTGAGACTGGGACCCACGCACATATTTTAAGTGGCGCGTGAGAGCGTGTGGAAGCTTATCTGGGGCTCGTCTTTGTAGTTTTGGACTCCTCTTGGTGAGAACTTCCTCCCAGTATGCTCAAAAGTGAATTTCGATTAACTCGATTTCTGGGCAATTATGAAAAAACACCCTGTTTTTTCGAAAATCGACCAACACAGCTCTGATATCACTTGTTAGGATTAGGCACACCTAGAAATCAATCACACACAATCACGCAAGAGATTTACGTGGTTCGGCAATAGCCTACGTCCACGGAAGAGATATTACTATAGAATTATCTCGGAGGAAGTTTACAACACTCACACCTCACTCTCTTATACAAATTATATACTCTGTGTTTGTTGCCTCTGTCTGTGAGTTATGTTTCCCTTCCTCCTCACCTCAATTTATACAGAAAAAAAAGGAAACAAAGTCAATAAAAGGAAGTTATTGGGCTGCCAACTGCCCTCTTCCCTCTTTCCACTTTCCTCCTACTTCTTGACTTAGAGAGCCACCCATTGATGTTTCTTTCATGTGGGCTGGAGCAGCTAACATGGAGAATAAGCCGAATGCCTATAAGAACTGCCGAAGGAAGGCGGCGCTGCTACCGGAGACAAGAAGAAGAAGAGGTCGAAAAAGAGTGTCGAGACCTACAAGATCTACATCGGCCTAATTTAACTTTTAACTTATTTTAGATCATATTATCTCTTTATATTTTACACGTTTTTAAAAAAAAAAATTAAAAAATAAAAAAATTAACTTTTATTCAACTTTCCAAAATAACCCATCTTCATTCAAGGTTCTAAAACAGGTTTATCCAGACATTGAGATGAATAAACAACTGACCCTTATCCTTATTAAAATGCTTGCTTGGTTGCAGTTGGTTGAGATTTTTGACTTATTTATTTGGATGTAAATTGAAGGGTAATTTAAAAATAAATATAGGATGAATTGAAAGTAAATTATAATTTTAAATAATTTAATAAAATGTATTAAGAAATTAATCGTACGTAATAATTTTTTAAGTGCAAATAAAATCTTCCATACAGAGCTGGTGGACATTTAGGGAAAAAAAATTAGAGGTGGCAATACTGACCCAAGCCCATTAATCCGCTAACAATGTATGGGTTTGAACCCAACCGATTAATTATGCGGGCTGAAATAGAAACCGCTATGCTATAATATGTTGCTCACACTTTATTTTGTATTATTTTTATTCATAATAATATTCAATAATAGAAAACACAGCTAATATTTTAATATATTTAATATTTGCAATAAACTTCTACAACATATTTGATTTGCTTTTCAAAATATGCATTATTATTATTATTATTATTATTATTATTATTATTATTATTATTTTGGAGAAAATTAGTGATAAATCCAATCTAAGGAGGGTGGAAGGCATTAGGTGTGAAGACCTGACCTAACTTTTCATCTTTTGTTTGACACCGTCAATGAACGGAGGTCACATCTCATATTTAATAGGTTCATCAATGTCATGTTAATAAATATTATCTATACTTTGCCATCCGGGGCGGACCTATAACAGAACAATAACTGATAATCCTCTTCGAGTGTGTCAAAAATGAAAATCATAAAGATGTATATTTTTTTTCTTTAGATAAAACGAATCACACCATCGAACTCAGAATGTCGAAATTAGTCAACAGTGATTAAATGAAAATTTTCTTAAACCGATTTTTGGACAGCCCGAATGTCCGTGCACTGCGTTTTATCCAAGCAATGCAAGTTGTGGTGGTAAAATCAGCCACCATGGCTGTAATTTCTTGGTGAGGTGAAAGATATATCCACCTCACTCCCCTTTTTATCACATACTTCACCATTCAATCCTAGCCATTGATCCTACATACCCTTTTCTTCCTATATATATCCAATATGTGCAGAAACTTCATCTTCTTGCTGAAAATCTGTAGATTTAAGAGATAAAATCAAACACTTTCATCTTTGTTCTTCAAGCTTCAAGTCTAGGTAAATTCCTCTCTATATCTACTTCAATTCCATAAGTTAAAGCCTTCATTTCTTTCCTTTGATTTCATGTTACAATGAACCATGAATCTAAATCCTAAAATACAGATTTAGACTTTATTTCCTCCCATTGATATCATGTTGCAATGAACCATGAGGCTAAAGCTAAAAACAAGGATTTTACCTAACAATCAGTTTTTTTTTTGACAGTCTACTTTGAAAATTCGTCAAAAAGTATTTAGGCCACTTTAACGGTTGATTTTTGGACTAGAGTTAAATTAGAATGTTATCTTTCCAACTCAATTTGTTTAAACTCGATCCAACGGCTAGATTGTTGTGGAAATGATTGTTTTAGAAACTGCAATGGATCTGGACCAGCTTTGTTTTACTGCCATTTTACCCTGTTTATGAGCATTTTTGGGAGACGGGTCCTTCATGAAAAAGTTTCATAACATCTTGATTGATAACCCTGTAAAATTTTAGAATATTTTAAAGTGTTTTGATTAGGATTTTAGCCTCTGATCTAAAGTGCTACAAACTAAGAATGTCTGGACCATAAGAGAAGGACCCCTTTTAAATTGTACAATTTGGGATTATGGTTTGAATATTTATTTCATGCTTAGAATTAATTCCTAGACCTACTATAATGTAGTTTTTCATACGTTGTGTTTAGATCTCGGTTGCGGTTAATTTTACCAAACTTCGTGTACATTTAGGTGAGTTCATGCTTATGCTTTTTACATGTATTTGAATATAATGACATGCTTTGATCAATGAATTATTTTGGAGCATGAGATTGCATTGATTTATGAATAACCGAATAAACATATGATTTTGAACTTTAGCAAGTATGCCTATGATTGGAAAAGTACCTTGAATACATTTTGAAAATCATGTTATGTTTTAGAAAACGTGAGCTAACGGGATAAGCCGACTCACACGTATCGCTTATATACATATTGTTTTTATGAAGCCATGGTTAAGACATTGTTATAAAACTCTTGCAAATGTAATAACGTACATTCGAACGGAACATCTTGGACGTTGGGGGAAATTAAAGATACCAACAGGTGAGGCGTTATAAGGGTTGTTGTTGGGACGCGACCATTGTCCCTTGGCATGATCATGACCACTTGATATTAGTATGGGTAGCTCCCTACTTCTCTGGCAACATATCCAGTCGAATGGACATATGTATGTATATTTTGATATATATATATATATATTATATAAGAGCATTTATTTTGTCTTTTCAGCCATTGGGCTTTTGAACATGAACAGTTATGCTTAAAACTTGAAATATTTATGTTTGAACCGTGGCAAACTTGTAAATTGTGTAAATATGTTCTCACAAGCTTTATAGTTCACGGGTGTGTTACTAACCCATTTCAGGTAAGGAGAATGCTTAGTGGATAACCAAAGGCCTATTTTTGCAGTGTCTCGTGGCCTGTGATGGATTCTAGACCTATAGTTTTATATAAGTCATGTATTACCTCTTTTGTTGGCATAGGGCCAAGTTATTGTTGTAACTTAACTTTCCTTTATGACTTATATAGCAACACTCTAGTTAAATGTAATCACCTAGTATTTGCGATGATTTATTTATTTGTTCTCTAAACTAGTTAGTAGTAGGCCTAGGGTGCAAGATGAGGCACTGGCCGGTCGCGATTCCGATTAACCCCTATTTCGGGTCGTGACAACTTGGTATCAGAGCTGTAGGTTTAGAGAACCTTAAATCTACAGAGCACTAAGACACTTGCACTACGACAATCAATGCATGCTACATGTTTAAGTGTCTCATTCGACGACCTGTTTGGGGTAGATACTTTAAGAAACCTTACTACAGCCTTAAGTTATTGTAGTTTTCCTCCTTACCCATATATTTGCCTTGGGTCCGGTACTTACAAGATTTACGTCTTGTGTGTACTGCAGGACATAGAGCCTATCCTTCGCTATGACGAGTTTGGAGGGTATCGATTGAGCGAGGCTCAGCAGGGCCATTGGGGGGTCGAACCGCGAGACCTAGCTCGTCACAATTAGGAAGTCCTCCATGAAGCACATCGACGCTTTTACAACCAAATCGCTTTCGTTAGCCCAGAGGAAGTTCTTTTCACTTCGGAGATGAAGAGGGCGGAAGTTATTGTCACGACCCAAACCCGCCCCTATGGGTTTAGTACCATAACCGGCCAGTAATCCGAGATTACCGAAGGCCTTCTTAACAGTGAGACAGTAATACAGAGTACAGGGGCATGGCAGAAGCCAATACGGTAGATAAACAGTGTCCAATGAGCTGTGACAGTCTGTATGCAAAATTTTTTTTCATACATATATGTAGTCAGAGACAAAACAGTATGTACAATATTTACAACCATTCAGAACAGGGACTTAATCCCCATTTAACAGTATAGTAACAGTCTATACAGTTATACAAAACAGACACAGAGACGGACAGGGGGAAAATAAAACACCCCTAAGCCATAACTTGGCAGGCTCGGAACCTCGCAGTGAGACACGGTAGTTGGCTTGACAAAACTGGGAGTCTACCTCAACGCTCCTAGCTCCGGTCTGGTGCCTGTACACCTACATATATATATGAGCAGTGAGCTAAAGCCCAGTGAATAACATAAAGCGTAAAGGGGTTTAGAATGAATGTCCTTACAGTAATGAAAACAGTTCATTTCAATCAGTATATCAGTTGTTCAGTACAGTAAACAGTCATATGTGGTACATCCATTAGCATAATAGTAAACAGTAGGTCTTAAAAAACCAAACAGTTAATGATGGCCATCAATCAGTAAACAGTAGTGGTCCCAACGAGGGAACCGACGGAGATCTCTGTAACAGTAACAGTCAGTAACAGTAGTTGCTAAGGATGCCACAATATAGTTCAGAATATGGAACATACATTCATTCAGTAAACAGTAGCAGTTCAAAAACAGTACAGTTCAATTGTTCAGAAGATAATCATTTTTGAACATATCTTTACACAGTTGTTACTCACAGAGTTTTGGGCTACAACAAAGCTAGAGCGCGTCCCCAGTCGCCAACCCTACACAGTTTACAGAACGAACACACTCTAAGCTACACAGTTGGGAAAGATGATAACTTAATCCCTAATTGCCTCGGTGTGTTCTACATCTATGTCCTCATTAAGATGCCTTAAACTAGGCCTAAGAATGCCTAGGATGAAATGAGGATGCAAAGATGCACTTTAAAAGCATTTTCAGAATTCTCAAAAAACAGAGGTCCCTCTCGAGCGTAGGTTACTCCGCTCGAGTGGACATACAGACAACAGTTTCCGCTTGAGCGTCACTTCCAACGCTTGAGTGGACATGCAAAACAGTCAAAAGTACTGGATGCTCAAAAATCACGCTTGATTGGGCGCCCGATAGCCGCTCGAGCGTAAGACACAAGGTCCCGCTCGAGCGCAGGTTTCCCCGCTCGAGCGGTCTGTAAAACACAACAAAATGCTGGGAGCACGATTTCCCCGCTCGAGTGCTACTTTCCCCGCTCGAGCGGGAGTCCAAAATCTAAAATTTCCAGATTTGAACTTCCAAGCTCAAATCAAGTTCAAATGCATCAAATTCAATCCTTTTGAGCTAATTTTCTGGAAAACATTTGTAAACTCATAGGACAACATGTTTCAAAGATCAATTTGAGAAATCGAAGCCCAAAGGTAGTTCAATTAAATACAATTTTGAACCAAATTTCAAGAACATGAAGAACATGGAACATGCATGGATTTAAATCATTTCAAAGCTTTAAATACAAGCTCAAATGAGCTAATTCTTTCAAAAACAAGATGGTTTCATGGACTTAACATAATTATGAGCATGTATGTAACATTTTGCCATGAAAACAACTTAAAACTCAACAATGTAAACATGCATGCATGATACAAGCTTTAATCCAACACTACAAGACCAATTCAAGCCTTAGCTCACTAAAGACCCATTAATCATGTAAGAATAAACTCAAATACACAATGAAGAAGGTCAATGATCTACCTTAGGTCTTCAATGTAAGATACACAAGCTCAATTTGCAATCTACTCTTCAATTTCTTCAAGTTTCTAAGCAAAACCAAGATAGAACCAAGCTTTCCTCCAAATACTCTCTCTCTCTCTCTCTCTCTCTCTCTCTCTCTCGGTGGGGAACATGAAATGAGCTGATGAAAATGTTTTGCTTAAGTGTAGGGAGGCTCAAATGTGTTTGGGATAGTGGGCCACTAGGATGGAAATTTGGTAAATTAGGCCAACAATGTAATTCAACTTATTTTAATCTAATTTAATCATACTAAATCACATTTCAGATAAATATGTCATAAAATCACATAAAATCTGACTAACACAAAACATCGATCAATTTCCGGTTTGGCCGCCGATAGGGCCTTCAATTTGCAGTTTAAACATTAAGACATGAACATATAATTTAGCAATCAACAGATAGAAATACAATTAAACAGATGCACTCAATCAGTTCAGTTCCAGATTTCAGTCAGTCAGTTCAGTATTTCAGTTGATTCAATTACTTATCATAATCAGACTCAGTTTAGCAATATCCGATAGTTAATCGGCAAATAGTGACGAGGGTTGTTACAGTTATTCACCGTGTTCATATCCACATGCAAATTTGGCAAGAAGTGCTCGCGTTTAGTAATGACCCAGTGTTTTTCAGAGAAGAAGTTGACCACGTGGAAGCTAATGGAGATGGGAGAGATCAAATAGTACCAGAAGTGGCACTTGTGGTCCCCATAGTTCATGAACCCGAGGATCCTGCTGAAGATGGAATGGATGATGACATAGAAGAAGACCCTGAAGAAGAACCTGAGGAAGAACCTGAGTTCAACCCCAACGAGCCTGAGGTTTATGACGTTGAGTCTTGCGACGAGTCGGATGGATCTGACGATTAGTTAGTCCTGGTGGGGGGGGGGGGAGGGTATATGGACTGGGCAACTATACTTATATTTTGTATGTAATAGGGGCCTTGATGTTAACATGTTCAGTCTAGATTAGTTTTGATGCCTTTTGGGACGTTGGCAAACTAGTTTTGGGCTTTGTGGCGCTTAAGTGTTTTTGGTAATTGCGTTATTCTAACATAATACCATATTTTGTAACCACCATGTAAAGCTGACCATGTGTACATCAACTCATGGACATATGTACATATATATATAAATGGATGCATAGTTATGATGACTTTCCTTTGTTATACGTTTCTCATTTCCAGCTTCCTTATCTCTATGATACAATACAAGTTATGACTCGTTGAAATCCCACCTTAGTATTAACACGTTGAATTTTAGGATGAACACTCGAGGGAACCTTGCGAGAGCTCTTGGAGCTAGCAACTCAAGCCGTCTCGATTTGTTAGAAAGAATGATGGAGCAATTCTTCACGGCAGCCCAAGCTGAAAGGCAACAACCACCACCTCTACAGAACCTACCTCAAGTAATTCCACTACCACCTCAAGTACAACAACAACCGACTAACAATGCCCAGGGCCCACAGTTGGGAAATATGGCATAACCTCAATGGAAAGATCTCAACTTGAAGGAATTCTTGAAGCTGAAACCTCCAACCTTCCCGAGAGGAATAAACGTTGAAAGGGCCGATGCTTGGGTCGCAGAGCTGAGAAAGATATTTAAAGTTATGCATTGTACAGAAACCCAGAAGGTCGGACTAGCCACATATTTACTGCAAAGAGAATCTCAGTAATGGTGGGAGATGAAGGAAGAGACCGAGCCGACAATGATTTGGGACCGATTTCTGGTCGTCTTTCGAGAGAAATATATACCTCAGTCCGTCCATGATGCAAATTGTGCGGAGTTTTTATCGACTGAAGCAGTGGGGACAGATGTCGGTGACTGAATACGAAGCAGAATTCACCAGGCTATCACAGTACGAGAAACACCTGATTAGCACAAAAAATCTAAAAAGCTTAAAGGTTCGAAGAGGGACTCCACCCTGATATCTGTGATGTCATACTGCCAAAGAGATTGGTTACATACGCTGACATAGTTGATCGTGCCATGATCGTGGAGAGGAATGTCAACAGTAAGAAGAAATTCACTGAGAAGAAGAAGTGTCGTTTTGACAACTTTGATAGGAAGAAGTCAAGTGATTTTCCACCCAAAAAACAGAATGCGGGGCCATCCAATGTTGGGAGGCAGAATAACAATCGGGGCAACAAGGTGCCTAAGTGTAACACTTGCGATAGCTTCCACTCAGGAGAATGTTGCAAAGCTGCTGGAACTTGCTTTAACTGTGGCGAGGGGGGACACATGAAAAGGAATTGTCCTAAATTGGTGTGAACTGGAGCGAATGCGGTACCACTAGGGAGAAACATGGTGCAGGCAACTGGGGCAAAATCTAACTTAGTGAACAATCAACGACAAGGCAGAGCTTTTACCTTAATACCAGGAGACGTGCATAACACAGAAATAGTAGTTGCCGGTAACTTGTTTATCTGTTCATTATCAACTTATGCTCTTATAGATTCCGGATCAACACATTCATTCATTGTATCACATTTTGCCATGAGACTACCTAAGAAACCCGAACCCCTTGGTTATGATTTGATTGTTTCTCAGCCCATGAGTGGCAATATTTGTTGCTTAACTATATATAATTGTGATGTGTGTTTCGATAATAATCATCTGACAGTCGACTTGATTCCCATGGAGATGGGTCACTTCGACGTTATCCTTGGCATGGTTTGGCTGTTTGCCAACAACGCCACTATCGACTGTGCACATAAGTGTGTTGAGTTTCGAATCGTAGGTCATATGGACTTTCGTTTCATGGGGGTTGGCATAGTTCCACCTCCGTATTTAGTATCCATGGCTCAAGCTCGACGACTTATGAGGAAGGGTTGTCATGGGTTTTTGTGCAGCATCTCGTCGTCACCAGTAGAAGATACGGAGATATCTGTTATTCCTGTGGTTCGAGAATTTTCGGATGTCTTTCCGGAGGATCTACCTGGAATGCCAATAGATCGAGAGATTGAGTTTTCTATTGAAGTTGCATCTGGTACGCAATCGATCTCCAAAGCTCCGTATCGAATGGCCCCAGCCGAATTGAAAGAACTGAAAGTTCAATTACAAGAGTTACTTGACAAGGGTTTTATTAGACCGAGCTCGTCCCCATGGGGAGCACTTGTCCTTTTTGTTAAGAAAAAGGATGGAACAATGAGGTTATGTATTGATTACCGGGAACTAAATAAGGTTACAATAAAGAATAAGTACCCACTACCTCGAATCGATGAGTTGTTTGATCAACTACAAGGCGCATGTGTATTTTTGAAGATTGATTTACGGTCGGGGTACCATCAACTGAAGGTGAAAACCGAGGACATAGGGATGATAGCTTTTCGTACTCGTTACGGTCACTACGAGTTTCTTGTGATGCCTTTTGGCGTGACCAATGCACCTGCTACGTTTATGGACTTGATGAATCGTGTATTCAAGCTGTTCTTGGACGAATTTGTCATTGTTTTCATCGACGATATACTGATTTACTCCAAGGATGAAAAGCAACATGCAGAACACTTGCGAAAGGTTCTACAGACGCTAAAGGAGTGAAAGCTCTACGCCAAGTTCAAGAAATGTGAATTCTGGTTAGACAATGTCACATTCTTAGGACACATCATCAGTAAGGATGGAGTTTCAGTGGACCCACAAAAGATCGAAACAATTGTCAATTCGCCTCGACCCACCACCGTGACTGAAGTTAGAAGTTTTCTAGGACTAGCTGGCTACTACCGCAAATTCATGCAAGATTTTTCAAGGATTTCCGTGCCATTGACTGAGCTAACACGAAAAGGCACACCGTTCGTTTGGACCGAAAAATGAGAGCAGAGTTTCCAGGACTCGAAGAAGAGATTGGTTTCGGTACCGGCGTCGATGGATATGCAATCTACAGCGATGCGTCACGACAAGGCTTGGGATGTGTTTTAATGCAACGTGGGAAAGTCATCGCCTACGCCTCACGACAACTGAAGACACACAAAAGGAGCTATCCAACTCACGACCTGGAGCTCGCTGCGGTAATTTTTTCCTTGAAAATCTTGAGACATTACCTATATGGAGTATCGTGCAAAATCTACACTGATCATAAAAGCCTAAAGTACATCTTTACCCAGAAGGAGCTTAACTTAAGGCAACGCCGGTGGTTAGAACTAATCAAAGATTACGATGTCAACATTCAATACCACCTAGGAAAAGCTAACGTGGTAGCAGACGCTCTGAGCAGGAAATTGACAGGAAGGATAAATTGCCTACTCACTACGCAACCAACACTTTTAGAAGAGATGGATCAAATAGAATTGGAAGTGATAATTCTAGGATCGATTACCACGTGCAACACCATAGTTGCTCAACCCGCCATAACTGAAATGATTAGACAAAGACAAAAAGAGGATCCAGAATTGAAAAAAGTTCGAGATGGACTAGAAACAGAACCACATCCAGATTTCACAGTTACCAATGGAATTCTAAACTTTCGAGGTAGAGTCTGTGTCCCGGCCATAGAAGAGGTCAAACGCCAAATTTTGGACGACGGCCACAAGTCCAGACTTGTAATTCATCCAGGGATCACCAAGATGTATCAAGACTTGAAGACCGTATATTGGTGGAGGGGAATGAAGAGAGAGATAGCAAAATATGTAAGGAGTTGTTTCCAGTGTCAGCAGAAAAAAGTAGAACACCAAAAGACAGCAGGACTACTTCGACCTCTATCTGTAGCTGAATGGAAGTGGGAGCACATCACGATGGACTTCGTATTGGGACTACCACGTACACCGAAAGAAAACAACATGATATGGGTGATCATCAATCGATTGACAAAGTCAGCTCATGCCGGTCAAAAAGACGCTCTCAGCCGACCATTATGCCTACATCTACCTCGCAGAGATAGTTAGACTACATGGAGTACCTGTATCTATTGTGTCCGACCAAGACCCGAGATTTGTGTCAGATTTCTGGAGTAGCTTTATACGAGCCATGGGAACAAAGCTGAACCTCAGTACAGCCTTTCATCCGCAGACCGATGGACAATCTAAGTGGACCATTCAGATGCTAAAAGACTTGCTTAGTGCCTGTGTGATGGATTTTCAAGGCAGTTGGGAAGAGTACATACCTTTAGTAGAGTTCGCCTACCATAATAGTTACCAGGCGAGTATCGGGATGGCACCTTATGAAGCTTTATATGGAAAGAAATGTAGATCGCCAGTATGTTGGATTGAGGTCAGGGAGAAATAGATCATGGAAGAAGAAATCAGACCAAACATCATTGAGGAAACAACGGAGAAGATCAAGCTCATCTAGGACCACCTGAAGATAGCTCAAGATAGACAGAAAAGTTATGTGAATAGCTGAAGGAGGAATCTTGATCTCAATATAAGAGACTCAGCATTTGTGAAGATTTCACCTCTGAAAGGGGTCGTTCAATTTGGGAAGCGAGGAAAATTGAATCCAAGGTTCGTGGGACCTTTCAGAATCACTGAGCGTGTCGGACCTGTAGCATATCGACTCGCATTAACACCGGAGCTCGCCGGAGTTCATGACGTCTTTCATATCTCGATGCTAAAACCTTATGTGCCAGACTCATCACATGTTCAAGTGCCTGAGTGAACTGAAGTGCAACCGAATCTGACTTACATTGTAAAGCCCATTCGTTTCATGGACAGAAGGGTGGAGCAATTGCGAAACAAAGTCATACCTCTAGTGAAGGTCTAGTGGGACAACAATGCTAACGGAGAGGCTACTTGGGAAAAAGAGGAGGACATCTGAACTCTCTACCCGCATCTTTTTGAAGAAGGTAATGTTTTTTTTTTATAACACGTTACTGTAGTACTTCGGTCAAGTTTAGAGGACCAAACTTCTTAAGGTAGGAAGGATGTGAAGACCCGACCCAACTTTTCACCTTTTGTTTGACATCGTCAATGAACGGAGGTCACATCTCATATTTAATAAGTTCATCAATGTCATGTTAATAAATATTATCTATACTTCGCCATCCAGGGCGGACCTATAACAGAACAATAATTGATAATCCTCTTCGAGTGTGTCAAAAATGAAACTCATAAAGATGTATATTTTTTTTCTTTAGGCGAAATGGATCACACCATCGAACTCAGAATGTCGAAATTAGTCAACAGTGATTAAATGGAATTTTTCTTAAACCGATTTTCGGACTGCCCGGATGTCCGCACACTGCGTTTTATCCAAGCAATGCAAGTTGTGGTGGTAAAGTCAGCCACCATGGTTGTAATTTCTTGGTGAGGTGAAAGATATATCCACCTCACTCCCCTTTTTACCACATACTTCACCATTCAATCCTAGCCATTGATCCTACATACCCCTTTCTTTCTATATATATCTTATATGTGCAGAAACTTCATCTTCTTGCTGAAAATCTATAGATTTAAGAGATAAGATCAAACACTTTCATCTTTGTTCTTCAAGCTTCAAGTCTAGGTAAATTCTTCTCTATATCTACTTCAATTCCATAAGTTAAAGCCTTCATTTCTTTCCTTTGATTTCATGTTACAATGAACCATGAATCTAAATCCTAAAATACAGATTTAGACTTTATTTCCTCCCATTGATATCATGTTGCAATGAACCATGAGGCTAAAGCTCAAAACAAGGATTTTACCCAACAAACAGTTTTTTTTTCCTAAACAGACAATCTACTTTGAAAATTCGTCAAAAAATATTTAGGCCACTTTAACGGTTGATTTTTGGACCAGAGTTAAATTAGAGTGTTATTTTTCTAACCTAATTTGTTTCAACTCGCTCCAATGGCTAGATTGTTGTGGAAATGATTTTTTTAGAAACTGCAACGGATCTAGACCAGCTTTGTTTTACTACCATTTTACCCTGTTTATGAGCATTTTTGGGAGACGGGTCCTTCATGAAAAAGTTTCATAACATCTTGATTGATAATCCTGTAAAATTTTAGAATATTTTAAAGTGTTTTTGATTAGGATTTTAGCCTCTGATCTAAAGTGCTACAAACTAAGAATGTCTGGACCATAAGAGAAGGACCCCTTTTAAATTGTACAATTTGGGATTATGGTTTGAATATTTATTTCATGCTTAGAATTAATTCCTAGACCTACTATAATGTAGTTTTTCATACGTTGTGTTTAGATCTCGGTTGCGGTTGATTTTACCAAACTTCGTGTACATTTAGGTGAGTTCATGCTTACGCTTTTTACATGTATTTGAATATAATGACATACTTTGATCGATGAATTATTTTGGAGCATGAGATTGCATTGATTTATGAATAACCGAATAAACATATGATTTTGAACTTTAGCAAGTATGCTTATGATTGGAAAAGTACCTTGAATACATTTTGAAAATCATGTTATGTTTTAGAAAATGTGAGCTAATGGGATAAGCCGACTCACATGTATCTCTTATATACATATTGTTTTTATGAAGCCATGGTTAAGACATTGTTATAAAACTCTTGCAAATGTAATAACGTACATTCGAACGGAACATCCCGGACGTTGGGGGAAATTAAAGATACCAACAGGTGAGGCATTATAAGGGTGGTTATTGGGACGCGGCCATCGTCCCTTAGCATGATCATGGCCACTTGATATTAGTATGGGTAGCTCCCTACTTCTCTGGCAACATATCCAGTCGAATGGACATGTATGTATATTTTGATATATATATATATATATATATAAGAGCATTTGTTTTGTCTTTTCAGCCATTGGGCTTTTGAACATGAACAGTTATGCTTAAAACTTGAAATATTTATGTTTGAACCGTGGCAAACTTGTAAATTGTGTAAATATGTTCACACAAGCTTTATAGTTCACGGGTGTGTTACTAACCCATTTCAGGTAAGAAGAATGCTTAGTGGATAATCAAAGGCCTATTTTTGTGGTGTCTCGTGGCCTGGGATGGATTCTAGGCCTATAGTTTTATATAAGTCATGACTCTTTTGTTGGCATAGGGCCAAGTTATTGTGGTAACTTAACTTTCTTTTATGACTTGTATGACTTATATAACAACGTTCTAGTTAAATGTAATCACCTAGTATTTGCGATGATTTATTTATTTGTTCTCTAAACTAGTTAGTCGTAGGCCTTGAATGCAAGATGAGGCGCTGGCCAGTCACGATTCCAATTAGCTTCTATTTCGGGTCGTGACATTAGGTCCAATGAATATTTTTTATTAGTGAAAAGTCTATACTTTGTGAAATAATTTAGTGAGAAATCTTAAAAAATATTTTGTTTTCAATTTTATCCCTTGACTTTTTTATCTGTTTAATTTTTCGTTGACTCTCTGTTCATATTTATATCTATATATTCAAATTTTTTGACTATCTGTTTAATTTTTTTCCCGATCTGTTCAATTTTTCTCATAAATTCTAACTATCTGTTCAATTTTCACCCCTAAATTCTATCTATATGTTCAAATTTTTTGACTATCTGTTCAATTTTTTTCCTTAAATTTTATCTATCTGTTCATTTTTTTCCTTATCTATTGAAAAATATGTGCTACTTTTTTTGTTATTTGTTGCAATCATAACTATCAAGATCAATTTTTTTCTAGATCTATCTCATACATACTCTTATATCAAATCATTTTCTAGCACCTGCCAAATTTCTATAACAAACATCAATGTCACAATTACAATGGCAATATTAGAGAGAAGACATTGCAAGGTTACAGCATAATCACAAATCAAAACATTTTAGTTTTTCTATACATGCGAAATCAACATATGGAAAAGCAAGCTCCAAATATTTTTCATATATTTAGCTCACGAATCATGAATCACAATTTAATTCATCTGGAAATCAGCATAAATTTTCTCAAAATATTCTCTACAAAATAAAAACCATCAAAAATATAAAATTTTGAGGAACAAATTCTCATCCATCTGTTTAAAATTTCACAAATTTGTTTTATATCCGTTGGAATTATCTATTGCAGCAATAACACAACAACAAATAACACAAAGACAAAGACAAATAGATATATCTTTCTGAACCTATCTGTCAATACACACACAAACAGATATGTATATCTATATCTTCTTTAGAGCCATTGAGCTTTCTAGGTCTTGGAGTTCCAGGAGACAAAGATAGCACTAGATGTAAACAAATATCCAAACATCAAGATTTTTTGACGATGTAGATGTAAAGCTAACACAATTAAAATTTTAACATATTGAACAAGCAAAGATCTAAATGTAAAGATCTAGTTGTGAAGATTTTGTAAAGATGTAAACATATCAAATGATGTAAAGATAATGCTTGAACATAAACTCAATTTATCATAAAATGCTTGAACAAGTAAATATCTGGATATAAAGCTAACAAATGCTTGGAAAATCTGTTGAAATCCTTGGAAAATTTTCAGAAATTGATCAAATGCTTCAAGATTGTCATCAAAATCAATAATATATCTAAGACCTTTGCATCTTTAAAGATTTTCCAAGTATCTAGATCAATTAGATGAGATCTATCAATTAGATATCGTAGGAGGTCATCATCGGAAGAGAAAAGATCCGGATCTAGATCTAACGTCAACTGAAGTAGAGAGCGGCGAAGCTTTAACGGTGGTGGTGATGGAAAAGATGGACAGTGACGGCATATCGGGGAGCTTGACGACGCTTCTTCCTCCACTCCTCCCTCATGTCTCTACCGGCGACGAAGTCGACCTCAACAGTGTCGGATACGAAATTGCAATAGCGGCGCCACCACTAATTGGAGGAGACGAACACGAAGAGAGAGAGAGAGAGAGAGAGAGAGAGAGAGAGAGAGAGAGAGGGCTAGTGTGAAATCGCCGACGGTGATGAGCGGCTATGGGTTGTGATGAACGCAGGGGAAAGAGAGAGAGTGAGAGAGAGAAGAGTGAGAAGGTCACTGGTTTATATATCTATATAACATGGAAGCTCAGATTTTTACTCCTGATGAGACTTTTGTCCTTTTGTCAATACATGGACCATTAGATTGAATTCAATCCAATGGCTTACAACGTTTTGAACACACACAATACAAATCTCTTTGTCAATACAGATCCCTTCACACACACACACACACACACACACATACATACACACTCCTCTTTCAAATTTTGAAAACACACACTCAGAATCTCTCTCTCTCTCTCTACATCACTCTCTTCATTTTCTCTCTTCCTCCATCCCTCTGAACTGCCACAATAAACCCATCTCAATCTCTTTGAACCGCCCCAAAATTCTTTAACTTCGCCGGTGGCTGAATCCGAGCTCTACAACTAGTGTGGCTCCGGCACAGAGGTAAAGAATTTCTCTCAATCATCCAAAAACCAGAGTCAGATCTGTGAACCCTTCTCCAAATCCACAGAGGTAAAGAATTTTATTTGTTGTTTAATCATTTATAAATTTATTGATTTTCTTAGTTGTTTTCTCTCATATTAATCAAGAGCTCTGGTTTTTGGAGGAGGGTTCACAGATTTTTTGTATAGGTGTTAAACCCTTAATTTGTTCGAAAACCAGAGTTTTGTATCATCCAAAAACCAGAGTCACAGTTTTTGGATAGGTGTTAGATCAAGAGCTCTACAACTAGACAGTTTTTTGTTTTGGTAGGGAAGGTTTGCTTTGTTTTTATTTTTTATTTTTTTATTTTTTATTTCTGTTCTAGGTTAGACAGTTTTTAAACCCTTAATTTGTTCATCTTATTTTTTGTTCATCTTTTTCATCTTATAAAATGACCAAATAAGTCATGTATTACAAGTGTTTGATAGAATGACCCAATAAAATTTAACAGTAATTTCATTTCAAAATGCCCAAATTTTGGTCGCCTTAGAGTGCTTTTATTTAATAAAAAAAGAGTGGGTTGGAACAACATGTTCGCATGTTAATGATATGAAAGAAAGTGGAATGGTTTCATAATAATTTGATTTTTTAATTACGCGTTATTAAAGATTGGACTTTTTCTCACTTCCTTCTGGACATGTTGATTGCTACTTGCATATTTTGAAAACCATGTCGTATTTGTGATGTCTATTAGAATATGTTTGAATCTCGCATTTTTTGTGTGTGTGTTGGTATTTTGATGAATTAAAAGACTCTTTCGATGAATTATAAGTTGAAATTAAAACTATCAAGGGTTGATGTCAGAACTAAGTGGCTTTCTTCCAAAATCCTGATCCTGATTTCATTAGAAAAACTTGGTTAACTGTTAATCTCCTTAAAATTGCAAAAATCTTGATCTAACACCATGTAGTAATGATTAAAAGGATTATGTATTGTTGTGTACTGAAAATCTATGATAGCATGTTTTAGAGTATGTTTTTCTCAACTATTAGGGATGTATCTTTATGTTTACAAACAACTTGAACACCTGGGACATTTATCTTTTAACCCTTTCAGAATGTTGAATGATTTGGGTATTTGGATTGATTACTGAATAATTGTGTTTTTTGTTTTTTGCTACTATTTTCTTTTCTCTTCTTTCTTTCCTTTCTTTTTTGTTTTTTCATTTTTTTTCTATTTTTTTCTTAAAAACATTATTTTTTTCACTGAAAATAATTGAATGTTGTTAGGTTGACAATTGATATAGTTTTAATAGTGATTGATGTATCAAGTCTGTCTAACAACTTGAAACTTGCTTTTCTTAGGAGAGGATAAAAGAAAATGTTCCATTTGTATGTATGAGTATGACTCTGGCATACAACTCTTGACCTGAGATTTGTCTATATATCTATATATATGATTTAACAGTATATATATGGATGTATAAATATGTCTATGAAGCCGTGTCTAACAAAACCTGTGCTAATTAATTAACAAATTGAAGTGGGTTTCTGCTTTCTAGGCAACCAAACAAAAGGGCGTTTTTTTTTTAATATAAAAAAATGAAAAATTGGAAGAAGAAAATAAACATACCTTCTTCTGCCTCTTAGGGCATGTTTTTTGTGTTGAATGAGTTTATTTTTTGTATTAGTTTTTGACTTTTTATCTAATGTTTCAAATTTAACCAATATAGATATGAGTTAAATTATTCTTTTTTTTTTTTAACTGCCAGAACCGGACCGAAGTCTGTCACAGGCCAGAGCGTCACTGTCCCCAGACCGAAGTTTGTATGTATTTGTGTGTATAATATATATAATTTGCATTTTGGATGTATATATATGTATATGTGTATATATGTATGTATATATATATGTAAAAATTTAAAATAACTCTTCTTGCTATGGTTAATTTGTGTATATGTGTATGTATATATATGTATACATATGTCCCATCTGGTATGTATATATCCAACACTATGTATGTATATATATGTGTATACCAAAACAGTTTAAAATATGTATTGTTGCCTGTTGTTCCATTCAGGAACAAGGTATTGTTGCCTGGTGCAATTATTCAGATTCGCTACACCTCACCCAGCAGGTATATTTACTTTCCCTTGCCTAAACCCCCGATTTATTCTCTCTTTGATTTTCCCAGGAAAAAAATGTATTCTGGATTTAATTCTTCTGGAATTTGCTTGGTTTGGGTAAAATTATTGGAAAAGTGGAAAACTTTAGTTGTATTTTTTCGTTTGTTATTTTATAGGAATTTTCGTTTGTTTGTTGGGTCTAATTGGTATAAGGAATTAGAAAGTGAAATTTGATTCCCAATTTGTTGGAATTGGAATTGTGATGGGATATGAGTGCAATTTCTTTTCTATGCTTTGTATTATAAGTGGAATCTTGGTATTATAAACATTTAACTCCTAATGTTTCTCAAGAACAGTTAACTCCTAATATTTAAACATTTAACATTTAACTCATAATAATTAAAATAACTCTTCTTGATATGGTTAATTTGAAACATTTCAAATTGATTTCCTGAGAAACATTTCCTATTTGAATGAGCTATGTTATAAACATGTTAATATTTCAAAACTGTTCTTGAGAAACATTTCAAAACTCTGCTTGATAAAAGCACACCCTCTCAAGAAGAGTTAACATTTCAAAACTCTTCTTCAAATGTTTCTCAAGAACAGTTTCCTCTAAAAAAATGTTTCCTGTTTTGAAACATTTGAATGAGTTATGTTATAAACATTTCCTGTATATATATATATATATATGCTTTTATCAAGAAGAGTTATATAATTTCTTGTTTCTCTTAATCTGATATGGTTAGTTTGAAATGTTTTATTTTTTACATGGTTTTGATTTATGAAATGGGTTTGATTATTTAAAAGCCAATATGTATTTATTTGTGTATTATATATATAATTTTGAACACACACCTTCTGTTTTTGTCTCTTTGTCAAAATGTCTGAAAATTTAATATGATGGCTCTGTTTTTTAACACACACCCTCTCTCTCTCACACACATACACCTCTCATCTCTTTCAAATTTTCTTTGGGAAGACACTATGTTGTGTTTGGCAAATTAACAATTTTCTTTGCATTTGTTGCTTTTAGAACTTCAAGATTCAGTACAACTTTTTCCTCACAGCTCTTCATATCTTTCGCTTGAATCCTCTCCTTCTCTTATCTGTAAGCGCTCTCTCTCTCTCTCTCTCTCTCTCTCACACACACACACACACACACACACACACATCTTGCACGGATTGAAACATTAGCTAAAAATTTTTTTTGGTCCCCTGTGACTCTTTATTGAAACACCCATTATTCATCTTCTTGATGTAAAATTTTTTGTTATTGCTCACTTTTTCAAATTTTGTTTGCTGTAGTTGGTAATTATCTTCTGAACCAATATGATATTCTTGATGCTGTGGCTTTAATTTGTGATAATCTGTGAAAGTTTCTTAGACCTATCTTTAATTATCTTCTGAACTAATAGTTGGTAAAATAAACATCTATAGTGGCAGATAAACATCTATTGTGGAAACATCATCCAATGGGTTTGATTCTTTAATGAGAAATGGGTGCTGATTTTCCATGGTTTTGAAAAGCTTTTGATTGATAAAATCATTGGAACGAAGACTTAAGTGGGTCTTTCTGAGTAGAGAATTCTAATTTTACATAATGAAACAGAGGGTGTTTTTTTTTTTAAAAAAAAAAAAAAAATTGAAAATTGGAAGAAGAAAGAAACATACATTTTTTGTGTTGGATGGGTTTATTTTTTGTGGGTTGAGAAAAGAATGGGTTGGTTTTTTGTATTAATTTTTGACTTTTTAGCTAATGTTTCAAATTTAACCAATATAGATAGGAGTTAAATTAATCTTTTATTTTTATTTTTATTTTTATTTTTATATATGATTATGGATGCATATGTATCTATGACACTTGAATGACACTTATTGCATAAAACACATGTTTATTAGTTTGTATAGCATTTTGATAACATTCGAATTTATTAGTTTGTAACATTCGATAACATTTGAATTTTATTAGTTTGTAAAATTAATCTATTTGGACTTAAATTAATCTATTATTAGTTTGAATTTTATTAATTTTATTAGGAGTTAAATTAATTTTACAGATGTGGTAAGTATGGAAATCTAAACCACATTTCGTAAAGTACAATTTCAACGAAAAGGCCCTTATAGAATTCGTGAGTTAATTTTTTAAATTCATACTGTGGTATCGTACTGTTTGATTTCTTAAATTCATACTTTGGTTCGAATTTGTGGTATTATATACTGTTCAAGCTTTATTAGTATCCGAATTTTTTGTGTCAAACAGTTTTTGGGGATTAATCAATAAATCGGACAGTTTTTGGCCAATAAAGGGTTGTTTTTAGCCAATAATGGCCTCCATATGTGTTTGTGTTTCTAAGGATTTGGAAAATATTCTGTCCTATTTGGTAATAAACCTAGGGAATCTTCTATTTTATTTTATTTATCAGCTTAGTAAATCGTACAGTATCACTACATTTTTATTTTATTTTTAAAACAGTTTGGTTTGTATACACTGTATTGGTTTCATGTCTTTGATGTGTTCCAGTTCTTACCTTTTCTATAAGATGTGTTCCAGGTCTTAGATAGCATCAGTTGGATCTCAAGTCCTAAAATTAATTCGCTTCGTTATAGGAATTCACCCAATTTTGATTTGAGCCTGATTGTGTTTGGAAGGGCCATTAAGACTTATGGTAAATATAACATATCTTTTGGGATTGGCTTTATTTATTGATGGTGTTTGGGAAGTGAGTTTTTATGTAGGTTTTTTTAGTTGTAGGTTTTTATTAGATAAAAAATTTTTGGTGTTTGGGAAGATAGTTGGGTTTTTATGTGGTTGGATGTAATGTTTGTGAGAGAAAAAGTGAAATGATTATGGAGTTAGATGTGATATTTTGTTTGTAAGTGTTTTTTTTGGTTTTGTAAAAAGTTTGTCTTTTAGTGGAAAAAATGAGAAAAAAATTTGGAACCTAGGTTCCCAAACACCCCCATTGTTTGGGGATTTATATGATTTCAATGCCTAAAGCAGTGTATCATAACTTTTCTTAAATTGAGGAAGCACAAAATAGATTAAGGTTATGGAAGAAAAAAAAAATTAAGTAAACCAATTTATTTTTTATCTTTTCCGCTTCTTTTTTGTATTTTCTCACAAAAATGAAACAATCATGGAAAGTCAATTCTTATATCTTTTAAGGTTATTTTCTTATATACATTGAAATATTTCTTTATCATATCTATCTTTTAAGAAAAAGAAAGTTAGCTTAGGTATATCTTGGAGACATTTTAGTGGTTGACCACCTGGTGGATGAATTATTTTTTATGAAATTATTTATTGGCTTTTTGACTTTAGCGGTTAACTTTACTGGTTCATTTTGTCCACTTTAGGTGCAGAAGTATATATTTTCACCCTTTGCTAATACATATATGTCTACTCATTTGCACCCTTTGCTAAGAAAAATGGTAACATTCATTAATATTTTCTTTTGCTGTTGTTTGGAGTCAAATTATGTTTCCAACAGACTGATTTATTTTTTATTTATTTAATGTTTGGAGTGAAATTATTATTTTAAAACTATGTAGATGTGCAAAGCTTTTGTTATTTGTTAATTTTAATAAATAGATTGTTGGAAGCAAAGTACTAAGTGATTGATGTGTTTTATTGATAGTTTCCGTTGGAAACACAACTCATTTTGATAAATTATTTAATTTTAGTAAAATTTGGTGGCGGAAAATGATTGGTAGGTTATTAGTTTCTATGTGATTTTATCTATGTGATTTTTTATTAATTTCTTGAATGAGCTCAATACAATTCAGTAGAGCTTAAGCCATCGATATGTTTGATTCCTAACAATAATGTAGGAGCCATTGATATGTTAAGTATCTATTGATTGCTTCGTTCGGTTTGACTTGGTGAATTAAAATATGCTATGTATTTAATATTTATTTAGTTAAGTTCACTTTTGTATTACAAGTTTTGACAATACTAAGTTGCATCAACCTCTAAAATTTCCAGCCATTTCTTATATTTATATAGATTTACAGTCTAAATGTGTTGAGATATAGTTGGATTTAATTTTATGATAATGTGTTTCAAATATAATGTGTTCAATATGTTCCGAATAATGGGTCTCAAATATATAATGATAAAGTGTTTCAAATATAATTTTAAGTTCTGAGTTATCCTCTACTGTCTATAACTTGTTGTTGAGTGGATGGAGCTCTCAACTTTGCTAAATAAACTTTCAATAGGCTTTGATAGTCAAATATGCCGATTTTTTGACTTTTTTTGGTCCTTACTTTGTTGGTTTTTGGATTTTCTGGGTGTTTGATTATTGAAAAAAATAGAGGATAATTTCATGGCTTCTGAAATTGTAAAATTGGGGTGGTTGAGTTTGACTTTATTAAATTACAGAGGATAATTTCATAGCTTCTAAAATTGTGAAATTGAGTTTGTCCACTTCAGGTGCAACAATATATATTTGTTGACTTTACTACTACACATGTTTCTACTCATTTGCACCCTTTGCCAAGTTGGGATGATGTGGCATCTTGGACAATTTAATATTTATTAATTTGTAAGAAAAATAGTAAGATTCATTACTACTTTCTTTTGATGTTGTTTGGGTTCAGATTGTGTTACCAATACCTGAAAATGTTTGAAGTTAAATTATTACTTTCAAATCTTTTGTTATTTGTTAATTTCAATAAATACATTCTTGGAAACACAATTCCTTTTGGTGACGGAAAATGATTGTTGGGTTATTAGTTTGTCACATGTGTGATTTTTTTTTTCCAGTGTGATTTTTTTATTAATTCCTTAAATGAGATATTTTATCATATGAATTAATTGTGGATTTCAAAATGATTGATGATTTTTTATTAGTTTGTCATATGAATTAACTTTATAAATTTTGCAGTTCCATTTAAATCTCTTTTAGTTTAATTAAATTCAACAAAGCTTAAGCCATCGATAGGTTTGATTCCATTTAAGTATCTATTGATTGCTTCATTTGGTTTCACTTAGTGAATTAAAATAACTTTTGTATTTACATAAGTTATGTATTCCAAAACCTTTACTGGATTAATATGTATTTACTAAAGTCAACTTTTGTATTACAGGTTTTGGCAATATTAAGCTAGAACGACCTCTAACATTATGGATAATGTAAGTTGTCTTTTTAAAAAAACTGGTACATAGATTTTAAAAAAACTTTTGTATTATAGATTCTGATTATAAAAAAAAAAAATTCCTCATTTTTTACAGCTAGATGGAGACTTATAACGAACTGTAATATTCGTTCCCTTTACTCTTCGTCTTATAAAATTTCATTTTGTGTACATATCAGCTACTTATTTGTTTTTGTATGTATAGGTTCAGTTTCTTCAACAAAGAAATGTCGGTGTAGTGATTCGTGATGAGCATGATTTCAATGTCGTTCGTATTTCTAATGTCAGCCCAAAAATCACTTTCTTATAATTTTTTATTTATTTATTTTTATTTCTTAGACTTTGGTTATTTTTTAAAGGCAATGGAAAAGGAAAATGCAAAGGCAATGTCGAAAGGAAAAGAAAAGGTGTCTTATGCTTCCAAGGGCAAAGGAAAGGAAAATGCATGTTCAGCGGTATAGTTCTTAATGGTTTTCGTAAAGTGTTTTTTTTTTTTTGGTTAAATTGTTAGTTTTTGTATGTTTGTATTTTAAGCCATAATTGTAGAGTGTTTTTTAAAATGCATGTCCAATTATTTATTTTAAACCATAATTGCATTTTTATCTTTTAAACTGTGCACTTTTTTAAGTGTCTCCTGTATATATGTGTAAATCTACACCACTTTTCAATGTAAGTGGGCGAAAATTTTGAGATAAGAGATAAAGAGAGGAGAGAGAAAATGGGCAATTTTTTTTTTTTTTTTTCCAGCTATGTGAATGGAGATACTTTATGAAGTTCATAAGTTGGCCGAACATTTGTTTGTTTGTATAACAAAACCATACAATTTATTATATAGATTATAAATGACAATTTTGAGTTATGTCGTTTTTTTTTTTTAGTTATGACCAATTTTCTTCTTTAGTAATGACTTTATTTTAGTTATGCCTCGCATGTTGTTTGATTTTGATTTTTTTTTATTTTTATATATGGTTATAACTCAAAAAGTATGAAATTATGTTATTTTTTCTTTAGTTATAATGTGCATACGGCACACACCATTTGTAGTGCTTCCTTTGTGGGAGGTATCATTTTGACAACTTATTTACATCTATAAATATAGAGAAGTGCTATTCAAATTTTTAACAAATAATAATAATAAATTTATTGGGTAAATTATGCAAATGGTCCCTATACTTTATACGATGTGTCAATTTATTTGTTTTAATTTGCTCGATTTTGCCCCTTAATTTAACAAATTGTGTCATTTTAGTCCAATAAATAACGGTTGTCAAGTTTGGTGGACGGAAAGTCTACACAATATGTCAATTTGGTCCCTGTAGTTTACACAATGTGTCAATTTAGTCCCTGTTATTTTAATTTGCTCGGTTTTGATAGGAACTAAATTAGCACATTGTGTAAACTACAGGAACCAAATTGACACATAGTTTGACTTTCTGTCCACTAAACTTAACAACCATTATGTATTGGACTAAAATGACACAATCCGTTAAATTAAGGGCCACTGATTGCAAGGGCAAGCAAAAGGAAAATGCATGTTTAGCGGTATGATTGTTATTGATTTTGTAGAGTTTTTTTAGTTTTTATTTTTATATCTTCATATATTGTATTTTATTTAGCCATAATTGTATTTTATTTTTGAAACTATGCACATTTTTTGGTGTCTCCTGTATATTCTTAGGAAGAAAGAAATATACAGTGAGAAAGGAATATATAGTGTCTCCTGTAAGTGCATAGGCCCTACAAGAAAATGGGGATACTTTATAAAGCTCACCTGCTGATCGAACATTTGTTCATTACTGTTACAAAACCACACAATTTGCTGGTCGAACGTTTATTATTCTCATAAGTTGGTCGAACATTTGTTCATTAGTGTAACAAAACCACACAATTTATTTATTTTTATTATTATTATAAAATTATAGGCAATCATGGGCAAGAGTATAATACATTTTCTCTAAATTCTTGGTATTTTCTTTAGACAGTGGAAAATGGTACTTGATAATATTTGCATTTTAAGCATTTAATATTCATATTTTAGGGACCCAATGGTTATGTTATATCAAGAGCTGTATTAGCTCAATGTGCACGACGAGAACGTGAAAGAAATGAAAATGTATGCTCTACATATCAATTGAGACACCGCTTGCGACAAGAACGAGAGAGATTAGGAGCATATGTTAAAGACTTTCCTTTATTACCACCGAGTCGTTGCAGTCATGCTTGCCTAGAACAGGGTACAAAGACACTTGCGGATACGTCGTTGGCACAAAAACAAACAATGGTTACACATGCATCCACATGTTCGTTCTCTATGGAAAGTACATCTTTAGCTCGGAATTGGTAAAACATGTTTAATTCTTTAAATAATACTCTTACTTTTACATGTGTATAAATTTTAATTTATGCACAACAAATATTTGTAGGCCTAATTCTACAGTCACATTTCTTCAAGAGGATCTATGTACAGATGATGAATTAGAAGATATGACTATAAGTACTGCAATTAATACTCAATCACACATGAATTCATGTCATCATTCTCTCGGCAAGACGGATGTGTTATGTCCTTACTGTTCAGCCTTACATTGGATGGACGAAAAATTAGCACAATCATCTCGAAAGCGTCCCCTATTTGGAACTTGTTGTTCAAAAGGAAAGACTAGGCTACCTCTGCTTATGACACCCCCTCCACCGCTTCAAGCATTATATGATGGGGATGATGATCAAGCAAGATTGTTTCGACGTTATACTTGAGTATACAATGCAGCCAATGCTTTTACAAGTCTTGGTGCCACATTGGATCCAAGAGTACTAAGGAGAAGCGGCCCTAAACCATTTATTATCCAAGGGGAATTGCGACATCGAACAAGATCACTTCTACCACAGCCAGGTCAGGATGCGACTTATGCTCAGTTGTATATTTATGATCCTGATTCAGCTTTAGAAGTTCGAAATCATAGAAATCCTCACTTACAAAGGGATGTTCTCAAAACTATTCAAGATAGTTTGTTGCAAGTTAATGCATTTGTAGACAAATTTCGCCAAGCTCATGCAATTTTGAATCAATTAGCCTTCACTGGACAAAATCCACCTGGTCATCTTCACTACAGTTCAGCAACAGACCGACGACGGTATAACCTACCAACTGCTGATGAGATTGCAATTGTAATACCAGGTGATGGAACTGAGGTTACTGGAATGAGAGATGTTGTTTTACATCTACAGCGAAATAATGAACTGATGCAAATTAATGAATGTAACCCAGCGTATTTGCCATTGCATTATGTTTTATTATTCCCATATTGTGAGCTCGGATGGGAACCTGAGTTGAAATTGTGGGACGTTAAACATGATTGGCCTTCAACTGATCGACTTACTCAAATGGATTTTTATAGTTATCGTTTGTTTGAGCGACCTACAGAGTATTCAACAATTTTGAGAGGTGGAAAAACTATTCCAAGAGTTTTTGGTAGATGCTTGGGCTGCAACTGAGCAAAATCGGTTGACGTACTACAAGCTTAATCAAAAAAAAATTCGGGCTGAACTTTACCAAGATTTAAGCGATATTGATCCAGATGAGTTGCGACCTAATCAAATTGGTCAAAGGTTTATTTTGCCATCTTCATTTACTGGTAGTCCTAGACATATGTTTGAAATCTTTCAAGATTCAATGGCTATCACGCAATACAACCAGCACCCAGATATTTTTCTCACCATGACTGCAAATCCCAATTGGCCAGAAATTACTTCAGCATTATTACCACACCAAAAAGCTATTGATCGTCCGGATTTGATTGCCCGTGTTTTTGAGCTAAAAAGAAAGTGTTTGATGAAGGAGATAGAGACAAACAAAGTGTTTGGTAATAAAGTTGCACATGTTTTTACAATTGAATTCCAAAAACGAGGCCTACTACATATGTATGCGCTTCTCTTTCTTAAAGGTCCAGATAAAATTCGAACATGTGCTCAAGTAGACAAATTAGTTTGTGCAAAATTTTCAGATCCAAAAGATGATCCTACACTTTTTGAAACTGTCAAGTGTTGCATGGTACATGGACCATGTGGTGCTCGAAATCCCCAAGCACCATGTATGGACAATGGAAGATGTACTAAGAAATACCCTCGAGCCTTTGCAGAATCAACAACTATGGACCAAGATGGATATCCAATCTATCGTCGTCGCAATAGTGGTCAAGTATATACTGTGAGAGGACAGGAAGTTGATAACCGGGATGTGGTACCATACAATGCATATCTTTCTAAACGGTTCAACTGTCATATAAATGTAGAAGTTTGTGCTGGAGTGAGATGTGTTAAGTATATACATAAGTATATTTACAAGGGTTATGATCGCACAACAATGGTTTTGGGATTGATTAATGAGATCCAACAATATCTTGATGTGAGGTATATTGGACCACCAGAAGCTGCTTGGCGAATATTCGGTCATCATTTGCATGCAGAGATGCCAACAGTTGTTCGATTGGCACTTCATCTACCTGGAATGCATCGTGTTCTTTTCAATCCTAATGACTCATTAGAAATGATTCTTTCTAGAGTTGCGCAACAAAAATTGACTCTTACTGGTTTTTTTGATTATTGTGCTTCCAACGAAAATGAATGCCAATTCACTTACCAAGAATTTCCGCAACATTTTGTTTGGCTCAAGTCAGAACATAGATGGAAACCAAGAGAACATGGATATGCAATTGGTAGAATGTACTTTGCTAGCCCTAACTATGGTGAAAGATTTTATCTGCGCTTGTTGTTAACTGTTGTCAAAGGGCCAAGATCGTTTCAATGTTTACGTACAGTTAACAATGTTTTGCATTAGACGTTTAAATCAGCATGTGTTGCCAAAGGACTCTTAGAAGATGATGAAGAATGGATACAGTGCCTGAAAGAGGCTGCAGTTATGAAAATTGGATATCAATTGAGGAGATTGTTTTGTATTATTCTAACCCAATGTTTTCCACTACAACCACATGCGTTATAGAATCAATTTTCAATGCATATCTGTGATGATCTTGCACATAAGCTTCGTACATTGTTTGTCATTTCTAACCCAACTGAGGCTCAAATTGAAGATTATGGTTTGTATCTTTTGAATCAAATGCTTTAAGAATCAGGAAATAGCTTAATTGACTTCTCGCCCATGCCACAACCTACAGCAAGTTGGAGTGCAACAGTTGGTAACCGATTGATATTCGAACATTAACAACTACATAATGAGGCATAACAGACAAATATGCAAATTACTATTGATTGCCTCAATAATGGACAACGAACTGCTTATAACACAATCAGTTCTTCAGTCTTTGAAAGTAAATGGACTATTTTCTTTTTGAATGGCGGTGCTGGAACGGGGAAAACATTTTTGTACAATACGATTCCATTAAAATGTTGCAGCCGTGGCTTCATCTGGAATTGCATCAATGCTATTAGTAGGAGGTCGCACTGCACATTTAACATTTTCCATTCCATTGGATGTCTTGGAAAATTCAATTTGTGGGTTTAGCAAGCAATCATTACAGGCTGAATTGTTTAGAGAAACAAAACTCATAATTTGGGATGAAGTTCCTATGCAACATAGACATTGTGTTGAGGCGGTTGATCGCACACTTCGAGATATTTGTGATTGTGAAAAGCCATTTGGGGGTATCACTGTTGTTCTTGGTGGAGACTTTCGACAAATCTTACCAGTTATAACCAAAGAAGTTCGTAAGTAAATTGTGAATGCATCATTGAGACACTCTGTTTTGTGGAAGGATCTACATGTTTTATCTTTAGATTTGAATATGCGCTTGAATCAAGCAAACCTTGGAAATGCTATTTTTGCAAAATTCTTGACAGAGGTAATACTCATTCGAACTTTGATTATACCATTTGATGATACTTTGATTACACCATTTTTTTAAATTTATTTTATTTTATTTATTAGGTTGGAACCAATCCGCAAGAAATCATTAAAATTCCATCAACAATACATAAATGCCAGGATCTAAAGGAATTACTCTCAGCAGTTTATCCATAATTGGATGTGGCAGATACATCAACCCCATCATTCTTAACGGAACGTACAATTCTTTCTGCACGAAATGATGATGTCAGTGCTATCAATATTGCTGCGTTGAATATTTTTCTAGGGAATACATATACGTATCTTGCTGCAGATAAGATGGCTGAAGATGATGAAATTGATCCTTCCATTACAAACAGATATCCTAATGAGTTTTTAAATTCATTAGATCCTCTTGGGCTACGAGCTTTTAAGGTAGAGTTGAAAGTGGGTTGTCCTATAATGTTATTAAGAAACATTGCACCGAAAGATGGACTGTGTAATGGCACAAGATTGATGGTATCAAGGTGCGACACTCGCATAATTGAAGCTCGAATCTTAATTGGAGAGAAGTTTGGCAATTTGGTATTTATACCACGGATATCATTGACTCCATTTTCTGCAGAAATGCCTTTCCGAATGACATGACGTCAATTTCCAGTTCGATTGGCATACACTTTGACCATTAACAAATCTCAAGGACAATCTGTGAAATTTGTTGGGGTTGATTTGCGTACACCTGTTTTTGGTCATGGGCAATTATACGTGGCATTATCCAGATGCACATCTTTCGATCGTATAAGTATCGTCCTCCCTAATGATGAGCCAGATTCCACTACAAATATTGTTTACCCTGAAGTTTTGTTATGAAGACCTTTCAAAAATTGATGAGACGTTCATCAGAATTGTGGGAAAGAACAAATTTGAAGACATTATCAAACACATATTTTTGTAAAGTATATACATTTTGTAAAGCAGACGATAGCTATGACCCACTTTTTGTAAAGCTTTCCACCTATGTGGACTTTGTTGCATTTCAAATATTTTTGTGAAGCCTTTTATTCCCCTATATTTTTGCATTTCCAGTATAGCTGAGTTTGATTTAAGAGTGCTGACTTGATTTTTTACAATTGAGTTATTACTTTGGACGTGTAAGTTGATTTATTACTTTGGACATTTAAGTTGTCACTACTTTGGACATGTCAGTTGTCACTACTTTGTATACACTTTTTTTCCCCCTCTTTTTGTATAAAATTATGCTCTCTTTTATTTTCATAGGATGATGGAGATTTGCACCAAACTGTTATATGGGCTTTCTTTACTCATCTTCTTTTTTCATTGAGAAAATTATAAATCAATGAGTTTATAAATATTTTGTGAAGTTATCACCTATTTATAATTTTTCTTATTTAATTTACTCTTCTTACTATACATTTTCTTTCAAGTATTGATACAAGCAATACTTAATGGCTATTAGATGACTTTAAAATCTTTTTAATTTGACTATTTTGTAAAGCAACAATTTGTATTCTATAGTTGATGTAATTGATGATTTTCACATTAATTTGACAAACCAAATGAGTTGCAGGAATTATTTTTTTTACCATTTATTGTTGAGATGCTATGGCATAGAGTTGATTTCTTCTTCATGATATGATGCATTCAGTTTTTCAATGCTTTCTGTATCTTGATTGGAAAATTATTTCAAAATATTTGATTTCCGTATCTTAATTTGTAAACAATTTGTAAAGACTACTATTTGCGAGGTTATGGTATTTATGTTCTGTGTATTATCTTATTTCAATCAGATATTTGTGGTTTGGGGTACTATGACACTCGCCAATGTATTAGGTGTTAGCCACAAACTAATGGTGGGAGTGCTGACTTGAACTTTTATCAGGTGCTACAGACTCTACAAATTTTAATATGTAGAGTACAAATTACAACTGCATTTTAATCTCAATATTATTTACACCGTGCCTTTAGGCACGGACATACACTAGTATATATATATATATATGATATTTTGATCATTTCATCTAAGTTTATTCTTATGCACAATATATTTTAGAGCATAGACTTTTAGCCAAACAAAATATGAATTTGTATTTATGGGCCGTTTGTTTTTTTCCTCTAAAAAATGAAAAAATTGAAAATGCTAAAAAAATTTAAACATTAAAAAAAATTATTATTTTTATATAATTTTATCTTTTTGAATGATAGAAATAATTTTTTTAAATTCAAAAATATATTTTTGATGTTTATTTTTATCAAATTAATTTATATATTTTTTAATTTAAAAAAATAAATTCAAAAAAATCAAACCAATCACACCCCCCCCCCCCCCCCGGGGCTCCACCTTATTTTTATGTGTGTAGCTTGCATTTTTGTTGATTGTTTTTTTCCTTTTTTTCCCCTGAATTTCTTATTTTTAAATTCAAATTCTAATCATTAAGAATAAAAAAGTTTTTCTCCGTGATTTTATTCTTTTTGGTTGTATCCCTGTTACTTATTTGTTTATTTTTTAGTATATCCTAATTTTCAAGTCACCCTTGTATAAAAATGGGTAATGTCAATTTGCATAATAAGATTCTTTTTTTTTTTCTCCGTGAAATACATAATTGTATACTAAGGCTTCTTTTGTGAATATATTTTTGTAGTGACTTTTTAATTTTTTATTATTAAAATATTAAATGAAAAAACTTAATATGTTTGTAATAACTTTTTGATTTTTTATGAAAAAATATACAAAAAGTAAAGTGAATAGAAAAAAAATATTTGACTTTAAGTATTAGTTAGTTTTTTTGATATTTTTAGTGACTTTTTTACTTTAAAACTATTTTTCACACTTTTCAAACAAGGCCTCAATGTATGCAATTCTCTACAAATTTTTTTGACATTTTGTTTTTGTTAGCACCGAAAAAATATTTTTAATGAAAATTATATCTATTAGAAAATTGTGTTAAATAAAGTAAACGAGTTAATCACGTTGATTTGTTCTACCCACGCTCAATTTAACCCAACTCATTTAATCTGTTTTCAATTTGTCCAAACCCGCCTATTTGCCACCTCTAGTCTTCGTAAGAATATAAAAAAAAATAAAAAATTTTAAAAAATTCAAAAAATTAAAAAAGTTTTGAAGGAAAATAATTTTTTTAAATAAAAAATTTAAAAATAAAAAAAAGAGATAAAGTAAATGGGTTCGCTGGGTTCATCTGTTCAACCCGTATCCAATTCAACCCAACCCGTTTAAACTCATTTATTAAATGGACAGTTTTGGGTTGAGTTACTTTAAATGTATAACCCATTTTGACTTGTCCAAACCCGTCCGTTTGCCAGCTCTAGAGAAAAATGCATGCATATTAAATTTTATAGAAAATACAAAGATAAATAAATAAATCAAATTTGGCCATAATAATAAATTAAATTCTAACTTTTGATTATTTTAATTTAAACCTTCAATATTTAAAATAATATCAATCATAACCATTTGTTAGTTAACTATCCGAATATAGAGCAAATTTAACCATTTTTTTATCAGTGATGCTGGACAGTGACAGTGGCTATATAGGCAAAAGAAAAAAAAAATAGATGACAGTGAGTTAGAAAATGAAAGAAGTAGCGATTAATGGGGAAAAGAGATGGAGTGATGGTAGTAGATTGGGGAAAAGAAGGGATAGTGATGGATAATAGTAAGGGTACGAAGTGGATGTCAACAGCAATGAAGGAAAAAAAATGGTTAAATTGTTTAAATTGTTCCTTTTTCATTAGTTATAACTAACATATACAAATAGATGGTTAGAATTTGTATTGTTTAGGAAGTTCAAGATTTAAATTAAAATTATTAAAAAATTAGAATTTGATTTGTTATTGAGGTAAGGTGTTTTTTTTATTATTTTATTTTTATTTTTTAAATAAAACTCAAACCTAGATTTCATGCTTGGTAAGGGAACCTCTCAATTACTAAGATGCCGTTTGGTAACACTTACATTTTCAATTTTCTGTTTATATTTACAAAAATTTTAAAAACTCAAATAAAAACTTGTTTGGTAAAATTTTTTTATTTATAAATCAGTGGTATCCGTTTATAAATTTGGCCAAAAAATGAAAATACAAAAAATGTGTTTCTGTTTTGAGTTTTTAGTTTTTTTTTTTTTTACCACCCAACACTAGCCACCACCCGCCATTATTTTCCACCACCGTCTTCCGCCACCACCACCCACCCCCAACCATCACCTGCCACCACCACTCACTACCCACCTGCTACTACCACCCGCTACCACCACCCACCTGCCACCTACTCGCCACCACCACTCACCCCTCGCCACCACCACCACCACCACCCATCACCCACATGCCATCCACCCGCCACTACCCACCACGCGCCACCTACTTGCCACCACCACTCACCACCTACCTACCACCACCATCCACCACCTGCCACCCACCACCACCAGCCACCCGCCACCCATCCACCACTTACCACTACCACCACCATCACCCACCACCCACCTGCCACCACCACCCACCACCACCACCACCACTACTCACTCGCTACCACCTACCACCCGCCACCTTCACCCACCCACCCACCCACCACTACCACCACCACCACCACCACCCGCGCACCTACCTGCCACCACCACCACCCGCCATCCGCCACCCACTTGCCACCACCACCCACTTGCTACCACCCCCCACCCCCCACCGTCACCATCCACTACCACCCGCCATCCACCACCTACCTACCATCACCACCCGCCACCACCACCACCACCACCCACTCGCTACCACCCACCACCCGCCACCCACTACTGTCACCTGCCACTGTCACCCACCCACCCACCACCACCAACCACCCACCACTACCACCAGCTACCCACTACCCACCGTCACCACTTTCCATTACCGTTTTCTGCCGCCACTTGCAGCCACTTGCCACAACTTGCCATTTCTCATTCTTTTTTATATTTTTAAATTTTTTTAAACATTTTGTCAATTACCAAACGCGTTTGTAGTTTATGTTTTTCTAAAAATAAACAAAAAATAAACAAAAATCAGTTTATAAAATTTTTGTAAATATAAACTGAAAACATAAACATTACCAAACGCACCCTAAATTCTCCCATTTTTGTATGTTAAAAAGTTTGAGGGTTGCTATTGACATGACATTTCATATAGTTTTTATTTTTATTTTTATAACAAATTTTGAGCTTCATTGAAACATATTTATTCAAAACTTATTTTGCCAATTCATATTAGTTTGTAGGGTTAATTGGTGAAAAGTCTAAACCTATGGAGTCATATGGTTTGGTCTAAGGTATAATCTTTTTTTATGATAAAGACACGCACTGAAAAGTTGCCAGTGTCGAAAAAAGTCACTGGCAGTGGCGAAGTGGACAGATAGTGACACGTGTATAAATAAATGATGTTTGGACAGATATGTGACATTTAGATAGATAGACAAACATATACAAGTTTTGGACAGATATGTGTCTTTTTGGACAAATCAATATTTTTTTTGGCCAAAAGAATTTTAAAAATAGACATTTGAAATAGACATTTGGGCTAAGTATTATAAGTTGGGATATTTTAGTAAAAATAAATAAAATATTGTTTTAATTAATTCAATAAATTGTAAGTTACAAAATGTTTTATATCTCATTCCATTATTTAATATAGTGATTTATTATTAACATTAAGTGTGTTTTAATTATATTTGATTACATATGTTACAAATAATCCTATAAATACCTATTAGCTTGTTTGGTTTGGATTTTCAAAATTTACTTTTCAGAAAATTAAAATTTTTTGTTTTCATATTTGTTTTTTTTTTCATTGAATTTTTTTTAATATTCTAAGCAAATTTTTTTTTTTTAAATTTTTAGATACACCTAACATAAACACACTTAAAAAGTATAAATTTGTGAAAAAGATCTTTAGAAAATTTCCTAAATACCAAAAATACAAAAAAAAAAAATAAATAAATGAGAATTCAGTACATTTTTCGTATTCTTATGCATTTATTGGTTTTTAAAATATTTTTTTACAAATATTTTATTTTTTAGATACATCTAAGTAAGATGCCTCTAAAAAAGTAAAAAAAAAATTGCTTAAAATTTTAAAAATATTCACTAAAAATAAAAAAAACATAAAAAATAAAAAACTCAATTTTCAAAAAATTGAATTCAGAAAATTAAAACTAAACGCACTGTATGATTTTTTAGAGGTTTTCTACAGGTTAAGAGACACAAGAAAATATAGAAGATATTTTGAGAGATGAAATATTTTATTAGAGTTATGTACATTTTATATTTGATATTTTAGACAACTCTGGTTTGTGGCATGGTTCAAGGCTTATGATAGTCTTGAATATTAGATGAAAGATGTCGATTGTATCTTCATGAGAAGAGAAAAAGCAATTTTAGGACAGGTCACAGTTATATTTTTCTATTCTTGGTTTTCGGTTATATATATATACTTATTATTATTATTATTATTATTTTCTGTTGTATCTTCATCAGGGGCGGCTCCAAGGCTTGGTCAGGGGTGTCACCCGAACCCCCTGGCTGAATTTATTTATTTATTTATTATATAAATATTAGATTTTAGGAAAAAAATTAGTAATTGAACCCACTAAAATACAATTTTGAACCCATAGTTTTAAGTCCTACTCTTTTGAACCCACCGATTTTGAACCCATATTAGATATTAGCATGTCTTTTTGCTTAAACAATAGTATCAATATATTGAAATATTTTTGTTTATAATTTTAGAATTTAAATTAATTTGTTGATTTTTTTCTCCATAGGTGATATAATGATTAATGTGAATTTTCTGTAAGATATATGGTATTTAAGTTTTTGATTGACACCACTGACAAAAATTCCTAGAGTCGCCACCGATCTTCACGGCTCTCATGCCTGAAATAGGCTGTTGTTGTTGAGACTGTTGAGACTATTGAAGGGTTGGCAAGCAGATGGTGAGAGGTTTAGAGGATAACTACCATTTCTTGCTCTGTTTTGAACAACTTGGTGGGTTGTCTGGTTTTTCCAAATCGTCGAGTTTTGTTGCTTCATCATCTGTTGTTGTGGGGATATATTTTCTGAGTACCAACACGTGGCAAGGTGACGCCGACGTGTCAGCCGAGGTACCACATGTCCTGGTCGTGACGCCGAGGTGATCTCGGCAAGGCCGAGGTTATCTCCGAAGATATCGGAATCCAAGATAAGTGGATAAAGGACAAGAGCCCTAGAATGAAAAGGGAACTCAACCTGAATAAGGGACAAGAGTCCTAGAATGAGAGAAGACTTCAGCTTGTATTAAGATAAGACTCTTAGAGAGTTTATCCTAATCTTACTGGGAGTCCAAGATTAGCAGTAATCCTGAGTCCATAGAAGTTAGGCTTCTATTGGGACTAGGTTTATGTTGGCTATAAAAGAGAGGCACCCCCATGGATCTAAGGTATGCTTTTTATGCTCAAGCTAGTAAGTTTAGCACTATTGATTATCTTTGAGAGATATTGAGTACTGACTTGATCGTCGGAGTACCCCCGGGTGGCGAACCACCACCGGAGTCTTCTCTTTCTGTTGCAGGTTACTCAGGTGCCATCTATTCTGCCGGTGCTCTCCAGCTGGATACTAAGATTACAGTGTGGTCAGATTTTTACCCACTCAATTTGGCTCCGTCTGTGGGAAAGAAAGAAGAATAGATGGCCAATGAAAGAAAGAAGAATAGATGGCCAATGATAGACAGAAGGATCAGACTGGAGACAACGCTCTTGCTGGGAATGGGAGACCTATCAACCTCGATGTTGAAGGGGACAACCGTAACACAGAAACTCGTGACCAGAGTCACGGAGTGAAAGACGCCAGCCAGGAAGGTGACGCACCAAAGACATTAGATCGAAGCGGATACTACAACGAAGATGACCTCTAGGTATGGAAGGATAGATACCTGCGGAGGAATAAAGACCCTTCCAGAAGAGATGCAAAGACAGGGGGCATGAGTGCTCCCAAGGAGATAACATTCAAGTATAGAAGAACTCATCCTAAGTGAGCAGATCCCAGATTTCAAATCCTGGATCCCGGATCCGAGAAGACATGATCTCAGCCTAGACAAGTAGGCCCGAGAAGACGAGAGCTTAGCCTAAGTGAGCAGATCTCGGATTCTAGATCCGGATCCTAGAAGACATGATCTCGGCCTAGATGAGTAGGTCCGAGAAGAGAAGAGCTCAACCTGAGTGAGCAGATCCAAGATTTTAGCAGACAAGATCTCGGCACTTAAGTCCGAAAAGAGAAGAGCTCAGTGAGCAAATCTCAGATCCCAAAAGATAAAAAAGAAAACACACAAGGTTGGACTGCAGTTAGCCAGGTTGAAGACCTTTTATAAGGTTCGCAAATGAATATGTGGAAGCCATGCAGGGGGCAGAGAAAAGAAGAATATGTTTACCACTTGTTAAAATTTGTAGCAATTTACAAGTTGGTTAAACCGAGATGATGTTTACCACTTGTTGAAATTTGTAGCAATTTACAAGTTAGTTAAACCGATATGATGTTTACCACTTGTTGAAATTTGTAGCAATTTACAAGTTGGTTAAACCGAGATGATGTTTACCACTTGTTGAAATTTGTAGCAATTTACAAGTTGGTTAAACCGAGATGATGTTTACCACTTGTTGAAATTTGTAGTAATTTACAAGTTGGTTAAACCGAGATGATGTTTAACACTTGTTGAAATTCTGCGTGAATTTACAAGTTGAAGTTAAACCGAGGTCATGTTTAACACTTGTTGAAATTCTGTGTGAATTTACAAGTTGAAGTTAAACCGATGTGATATTTAACACTTGTTGAAATTCTGTGTGAATTTACAAGTTAAAGTTAAACCGAGATGATGTTTAACACTTGTTGAAATTCTATGTGAATTTACAAGTTGAAGTTAAACCGATGTGATATTTAAACATTTGTTGAAATTCTGTTTGAATTTACAAGTTGAAGTTAAACCGAGATGATGTTTAACACTTGTTGAAATTCTGTGTGAATTTACAAGTTGAAGTTAAACCAAGGTCATGTTTAACACTTGTTGAAATTCTGTGTGAATTTACAAGTTGAAGTTGAACCAAGGTCATATTTAACACTTGTTGAAATTCTGTGTGAATTTACAAGTTGAAGTTAAACCGATGTGATATTTAACACTTGTTGAAATTCTGTGTGAATTTACAAGTTGAAGTTAAACCGAGGTCGTATCGGAAGAAGATTGGTTTAAACACTTGTTGAAATTCTATGTGAATTTACAAGTTATAGTTAAACCGAGGTTATGATAAAGGAAGATGGTTTAACACTTGTTGAAATTTTGAGAAAAATTTACAAGCTAAAGTTAAGCCGAGGTTATGATAAAGGATGATGGTTAAACACTTGTTGAAATTTTTAAGAAAAATTTACAAGTTAAAGTCAAGCTCAAGCAATATCTGCGTACTTGCCGAGACTACCAGGTTGTCAAAGCTTGAAATATGGAAAACTGAAGTCTTGATAGAAGACATTGAGAAAGTGACAAGTCCTAAGCAACACTTGTGAAAATATTTGTTACAATATTTTCAAGTGTCAGGACAAGGCCGAGATGAGCAAGATTAGAAGTTGTGACAGAGGTATTTTACCCGAAGAGATTGCACAGTCAAGGTGTACTTTGAAGACATGCAAATTATTCTAAGTATAGAATCATACAAGAGCAGAAAAAAGAAGACATACATTCAAAGAAGAAATCAGAGAAATGCATTTAAAGAAGAAAGAAGGCACTTCAGCCTGAATATTGAAAAATAAATTATTCAGACTACAAAAATGGCACGTCAGCCGGATTAAAAGCATACAAAGACGGACAAAGTACAAGGTACAAGGAGTAAAAAAATGAAACAAAACTACTCGGCATCAATGGCAGGATATAGAAGACAGTTGGGAAGACTTCTCAGCAGCCTTCTCGGCCTCGAGCTCAGCATCGATCTCCCGAAGAGTTTGATCAAGGCTCTTCTTGGGGATTGGCACATCGGACTTTGAAGGCAAGGATTGAAAGCAAGAATCTGGAAAAAAGACACAGAAAACAGAAACAAGAATGTAATTCGTAATCAAGAATGGTGATGAAGCTATTAGGAAATCAAGATAAAAAGATTGCACAAGTGTGTCAAGCCAAGAACAGTGGCAGAAATCAACAGATGTGTGAACAGTGTGTATTCAAGAAGATGATTTGGAAACAACGGGTAAAACAGCAATGGTGATTAACAATGAAGCAGAGCTTCTTGGAAAGCAACAAGAAATAAAACCAAGATGAATAGTGGCTTACCAGAAAGAGGGAAGCTGGAATGAGAATTGCCGAAGTCTGACGACAATGACAGAATGACGTAAGCTTCACTGGAGGAGAGGAACGAAGACAGTTGCAGAAGCTTGAAAGCTTGGAACAATGACGGATTTAAGCAAAAGAGCTGAAAAGAGAAAAAGCCAGAGGATTGAATGAAAAAAGAGAAAAATAGTCAAGAAGACGACAAAGTTCAAGAATAAAGCCAAGTGCGCAAGCACTAAGTAAGTATGTGAAGAACAAGAAAGTAATGACCCAGACACGTTGCTAGCAACATTAAGTGGATATGACAAGAACAGTGCCAGGCATTCAAACAATTCAAAACTTGAAGACAGACGAAAATAGAAGGCAACAGATGGCAAGTAAACAGATTCAGAAGAGTTATGAAAGATTGAGCTTAATAGCAAGTAAAGAGTTTGTGAACCTCCCAAGTGAAATGAACGCCGATATGAAAATTGCCGGAGTCAAATAGATGACTGGAAATCGGGAACTCACCAGAGAGTGTGAGTGGAGCAGTTGCAAAGCTCTTGGAGTTTACGAATTAATAGAACCAGAACCTCGGCTAAGAGGTGCGATTTCAAGCAGTTTGGAAAGCATGAAACTTGATTCTTGACACTAGTGGAGAGCAAAGTCCAGGGAACTTTGAGGTCGGCGAGTTTGATCTCGGACAGAGGGACACAGATGAACAAACAGTGTAGGTTCCATCACCTCAGAATGCCGAGGTAATAGAACTTAGGGGGCAGTTGTGGCGATATATTTTATGAGTACCAACACGTGGCAAGGTGATGCCGACGTGTCAGCCGGGGTACCACGTGTCCTGGTTGTGACACCGAGGTGATCTCGGCAAGGCCGAGGTTATCTCCGAAGATATCAGAATCCGAGATAAGTGGATAAAGGACAAGAGTCCTAGAATGAAAAGGGAACTAAACTTGAATGAGGGGCAAGAGTCCTAGAATGAGAGAAGACTTCAGTTTGTATTAAGATAAGACTCTTAGAGAGTTTATCCTAATCTTACTGGGAGTCCAAGATTAGTAGTAATCCTAAGTCCATAGAAGTTAGGCTTCTATTGGGACTAGGTTTATGTTGGCTATAAAAGAGAGGCACCCCCATGGATCTAAGGTATGCTTTTTATGCTCAAGCTAGTGAGTTTAGCACTATTGATTATCTTTGAGAGATATTAAGTACTGATTTGATCGTCAGAGTACCCCCGACTGGCGAACCACCACCGGAGTCTTCTCTTTCTGTTGCAGGTTAGTCAGGTGCCATCTATTCTGCCGGTGCTCTCCAGCTGGATACTAAGATTGCAATGTGGTCAGATTTTCACCCACACAGTTTCAATTGCTAAAACTACAACAAATCAAACAAATCAATCAATATAAATGAGATATAAAAATTACACAGCACATAAAAATAGGTTCTATTAGGGGTTACTTGGGCGACTTGGAGCTGCTGGTATAAAAGAGACTGCTGAAGATTTGGGTTATGGTGTTTGAGAAGTAGAGAGATGGAACTAGGGTTTCGAGATAGCCCAAAAGTCCTCTGTTCTTCTGGTTATACCTAGCACCCTCTTCAACATTGGAGCGACGCCAAGGAGGATGGAGATTGGGTTCTTCAGCAAGATTCCCCCTGAACTCTTTTATCACATTGATTTAAACAAATAATTTTTATCAAGAATTTGAGCAAATCACTCGCATCTCTATCTCTCTCTCTATATATATATATATATACATATATGAGAATTTGATTTAAACAGATAAAAGAAAAATTGAACAAATATGTTGAGATAGGTTCAAAAAATTGATTAGATAAAAAAAGATTTCAACAAATAGATTTTTTAACAGATAGGTTATACATAAAAAAATTTAAGACATATAAGAAAAAAATGAAGACAAATGGATTTGTTCAACAGATAGGTTATTAATTTGGACAAATAAGAAAAAATTAAGACATATTTCAACAAATGGATTTTTTCAAGAGATAGGCTAATAATTTTGATAGATAGATACAAATTTGAACAAATAGGTTTTAAAAAATTAAACGGATAAAATTTTTTTTGAACAGATAGGTTAAAATAAAGGGCAAAACTGAAAACAACATGCCCTCTAAAACAATAAAATGTATTTCTCACCACAATATTTCATAAAGCGTGTATTTCTCACAAAAAGAAATTATCCAGTAGACTCAATACCTCAACCACTTCTCAGATTGGAATTATGGCCAATTTTCTCTTTTATAAATTAAAGTGATTTGATGATTTGATAATATTTATTAATAACAAGTATAATTTTAAAAATAAAATGGCCAATTCAAGCATGAAATCATTGTTCCCATTATTCCCAGCATGATATGGTGCCCCGGATGGGTAGGAGTAGATCGATTCCGTATCGTTGTGGAGAAGAGAAATATAACAAAAAATTCTACAAATGTGATTATTGGATATATATATATATATATATTTTCATGAATGATTTACAAGTAAAAAGTTTATAAGTTAAATGGCTCAAATTATTGAAGTGAGACTTGAAATAGACGCGTATGATCCACGAAAAAAAGCCTCACCCATTGGAAAACTAGGGGAAAATAAAAAATAGAAGACGAGATGATTATGAAATAATTAAAAAGAATTTACACAACAATGCTATAAATAGCTACTAGTACTAATAAATACAAAATTACGGAATTATTGTTAAATATCCGTGAAATTCATTTATTTGTGTTTAATAGTTAAAAAAATATGAATATTTTAACATATTCCTTTATCATGTAACTTGTCCGTGTTTAATAGTTAAAAAATATGAATATGTTTAACATATTCCTTTATAGAATTCTACATCTTGTAACTTGTTCAAATACCTAATCATAGAAGTAAAAGGAATGATGTTGTGTGGGCAAATGGGTGAAAGAAAATAAGGAGGAAAAATATTCATACTATTATATTAAGTGAAGATTTAACTTGGTGTCCATATATTTGTTTGCTTTATACCATGTGTCCTCGTTTTTCTATTTAAAAAAACAAAAATTAAATAAATGGGAAGTGTGTGACTCAAACCTCAAATCTTAGGTCAATTGAGGAAAACTCTTACTACATAAATAGTACACAACACTTAGGTAGCATTTGATAACGTTTATGTTTTTAGTTTATGTTTACAAAAATTTTATAAATTGATTTTTGTTTATTTTTAGAAAAACATAAATTACAAACACGTTTGGTTTGAACAAAATATTTAAAAAAATTTAAAAACATAAACTAAAAAATATGTTTGTTCAGATCTAAAATATTTATATTTATTTTTATTATTTATGACAATGGGATCACACACATTATAATTGAAAAAAAAATAATTGAAAAAAAAATTTAATTGGAAAAAAAATTATTTGAAAAAAAAAATTATTTGAAAAAAAATTTAATTGAAAAAAAAATTGAAAATTGAAAATTGAAAACTGAAAACGTAAACTTATTTTGAGTTTACGTTTTTTCCTCAAATTTATAAATTGAGACAACCATTTATAGACCAAAAAAATTATCAAACAAGTTTTTAAGACAGTTTTTAAAATTTTTTTAAATATAAACTGAAAACTGAAAACTGAAAACGGAATAATTACCAAACAGGCCCAATAAATGTTTTGTTTTATTTTTACTTATTTAAATTATACACACATCGTGTTTGTCAACTACACACATCATGTTTGTCAATCGCTAGTTGAAATAAAACGAGCAAAACACAAATTACTTTTATATTTTAAGAAAACAGTCTTATTCACACAATGATAATGTGCGTGAACAAGACGCAACTTCTCTGCTTTTTGTGAACAAAGTGGTGTTTTGAAAATCTGGTGAAAAATTAATTTTTTTTACTTTTTTAATCTATTTTATCTTTTTATAAATAAAAAATATGAGAGATGATGTGACCAAAAATAAGTAAAAAGTGAAAAGCTGGGCTTCCCAAAAATTACTAACTCCGTATCTTTTCTTTCATTTCTGTCGATTTATTTTTTGGTAAAAAAATTAAAAAGAGAGTACTAACATCCTTCTATATGCTAGTCTTTGACATGCTATATAAAAATTCTTACGTTTGGAATCGTGGGTTTATCTTTATTACTCAAACTAAGTGACCTATGTTTTAAATTGACTATTGAAAACAATGCTAATGTAGAGATATTGTGAAGCAAACGTTATAATTTGAATTCCACTAAATATTCCAAAAAAAAAAATGTTATCCTTTAATTAGTTTTTTTAACTTTTTATGAAAAGATATACAAAAATAAATGGAATAATTTAACAACTTATAATAATTTTTTGACTAAAAACTTAACTTCCCAAATGGGCCTTAATTTTATGAATGGCATTAATTTCAATTTGAATAAAGGTAAGATCAACTTCAATCATAATTGAAGATTTGAGAACATATGATTTGCCTAAAATAGAACATACTTGCATTTGTTTTGGAAAAATTACCCGTAGGTCCTGTTTGAAATATGTGTACATTATTTAATCTAACAACTTTTTGAGTGGACCCAAAAGTCCTACTCTCTCTCTCTCTCTACGTTTTCTATCATTCTTTACGTTTTCCTCTCTTTTTTTTCTGCGTTTTCCTCTCTTTTTTTTTGTCATGTCCGACGACCGGTGATCACACATTCCTTATTCTCTTTCTCTTTCTCTTTCTAATATATAGTTACTGGTGAGTGACGACCATCATTGATTGTGGTTCACCGACAACCGCCAACCGCCAACCACCGACATCAACTCGTTACTTCATGCTCACCGATGGCGAAGAAAATGAGTAGATTTATTTAAATCTGATACTCAGATCTATATCAAATCTGAGTAGATCTATATGAGATCTGACTAGATCTAAACAAAAAATAGTTGCCAAAGTATAGTATTTTTTTCTATATCTATTCTTTCCTTCGATTTCTCAATTTTTTTTACCATTTCTCTGTTACACACGTCTATTTTTCTGTTTTAATGGAGAAAAATTTCAAATTCTGAATAAGTTGTTTTTAAGTTTTAGTTATAGGCGGTGAAAATTGTAAAATTTTACAGTTTTAACTTTTTTAGTACTGAAATGAATCATGCTTTAAAATTGCAAAATTTTGTAGTTTCATAACATCATTTAGAACTGTAAAATTTTGCAGTTTCATAACATGTTTTCTAACTTAATAGAATAATGCTTTGAAACTGTAACATTTTACAATTTCAAAACTTACTTTTCAGTTTGATCAATATTACAGATTATTTGCTTAAACTCTACAAAAATTGAAAAATAATATATACTTTTTCCCATTGTTGTTTGTTATTATGTTTTTTAACTATAATTTCTCTATTTATTTATTTATTTATTTATTTATATTTTTTTCGGACAATATTCTGAATATTCCGGTAAGTCCCCGATGATGTTCTTGACATTTTCCAGTGACGTTCAGAACACTCCGGTGAACTTCCGGTGATGCTCCGGCGACTTCTCGGTGATGTTGAATATTCCAGTGAGTCTTCGGTGAGTTTGACAGAAGTCGTTGGATGTAGCAACATTTTTAAGGTTATATATATATAAAAAAGAGTTTTTGGTAATAATTTAAAATATGTAGGACTAATTGGTATAAGTATTTTGTTTTGGGATTAGATGGATTTTGAACTTTGTGTATGAGACTTATTGGTAAGTGCCTCTTTTTTTTTTTTTTTTTTTTTTTTTGGGGGGGGGGGGGGTAAGGCTTCTCTCCATTTTCATCTAGACTGGAGAGGATTATTCGGGCATATTACGAGCATCGTTTCAATAATTCAAACAGTTCATTTTATTAGGCCCTACGCGTATATCATCCATACAAAAAATCATGTCAATTCGATATTTTTAACCTATTCATTCTATCAAATTTGTACCAAAAAAAAAAAATAGATTGTCTATTTTTAAAATACATTCACCGTTATTTTTTTAAATACAAATTTTTAAAAAATGAAGGAATTACAAATATTGGATCGACTTGATATTTTTCATGGATAATGTACACATAGTGCCCGATAAAATAAATAGTTTTAAATTATCAAAACGAGACCCGTAATGAGCTTCCATAGGTCCAAATGATCATTTCCAGTCCAGATTAACACTGGAGAGAAAATAGGCCTTTTTTTTTTTTTCCTTCTCCTTTTGTTTTAAGACCCAATTTAAGGCGCTATTTTAATAACACTATTTTCTATTTTTTCAATCTAATAAGATTTTTAACTCTTACTTAGCCAAGCCCTTATTCAAAATTTTACTCAAATTTGAGTAAAAGATTGCGTAAAAGATTCATAATCTATCCCCACAGGCCCGAATATTCAAAAGTTTCATTAAAGGCAGAGTTGTCACAACCCCATTCCGCCCCTAGTAGAATGGTGCCGTGATGGCCAGTAATCCGAGATTACCAAAAGCCAACTTATAAAGATTCACACACAATCAAAGTATAAATATATGGGGCCTACATATGCGGAAGCAAATTTAAATCTAAGTAGTTCATAAGAGCTGTGCATAGATCAAAGGAAATGACATACATCTTAACATGGTTTACAACTTGGATACAAATAAAATAAAGTACATGTTACATCTTGATCAAAAGGCTTCTCAAGCCAACATATGCAAAAGAAGTGAATTAAAACTAAGAAACATCATCTTCAAGATGATACAAAACATGAATCAAAGCATCCTGCAAATAACATCTTAGGCGTCACTGCCTTCTTGCTTGCCACCTACATATATATAAAGGGGAGGGTGAGCTTGGATACTCAGTGAATGATATAATTAATAAAGGTTTTAATGAATGATATCCGAGATCTTTATCAAAATAATACATATCATAGCTTGTAACAAAACATGGGATGAATCAAGTTCATCAATCAAATCTTTCAAATCTTCTTGGGATGTTTAATAACATCTACATAATACATGGGGAATGACATTCTGGACAAAACAAGAGAATAATCGACCTGGAATCGATTAGACAAATACACCCGCACAAGGCCGTCGGTGGGGCCATCCGTACAAGTCCGTCGATGGCAGAGATCTCTCAAACATGGTGCTACATGGGCTTAAAGTCCCCTAGCATGGGAGGACTTTCCAAGAATGTCATCAAAACAAGATAATACTTGATACAAAACTAGGGATAATCATTCATGCTTGATCAAATACTCTTCCAAAATGAAGCAAAGCTTTATCAAAACTTTATAACATAGCTTTATTAAAAATACCACTCACATAGCTCTTCGGGTATAGGGATTAAGGCAAGGATCCAAGACCTACAAATACATAATAAAGTCTACTGAATGCACTTCAAGAAGACAAGAAGAGATGCTCAAAGATGGGTATGAAATGCATTCTTAAAACAAGCTTTTCATGAGTGCAAATGATCCCGCATTTCTTTCCAAAACCAAACCAAGACAAAGTAAAACATGTGCTGGAAGTCAAAATACTCTTTTTCTTCTTGGAAAAGCATGCTGGGTACCAACCAGGTCTTGGAATGGATGTACAAAGATGATCTAGGCAAAAATGACCTAGCTGGGTGAACTCAGGAGGTCTTGGCCGAGGTCCCATACCTCTTGGCCGAGGTGTGGTTACCTAGGCTTTGGTGTGCAGCTGCCTGCCGAGGTGTTACAAGGTGCCGGCAAGGGTGTACCATGGTTGGCCTAGGTGTGCATGCAAGATAGACTAAGGTGCAAGTGATCATGCAAGGTTGGCCAAGGTGAGATACGATGCTTGGCCTAGGTGTGAGATCTAGGCAAGAGTGGTCTCGGTGACCACACCTAGGGAAAGGTAAAGTCTGGAAATCTGGGTTTCCTCCCTTGAAAAACATGAAAAACATGAATGACAAGAACATAAAGAACATGAATGCTAGAATCATAACTTCTTTATTCAAAATCTGGGATTTCATGAGATGAGTTCGAAAACACGGGCTTGGGTACCCATACTTGAAGATTTCATGAAAACAAACACAAAAACATGGATCTTGATACAAACTTCCAGATCAAAACATGGTTTTTCTTGAAGAACACAAGATCATCATTTTCTCTTTCTAAAACAAGCTTTAAATCAATGCATGGCTCATGAATCATGCTAGATCATGCAATGTGATCGGATCAACATAAAGAATAACAAGAGTAGATCAACAATCTAACCTTAAAACACGGATCTAATGGTCCAAACTCTAAAGATCAAGCTTGGGATCTAGCTCTCTCACTTTAACTTCCTCTTCTCTTCCTAGAGCTTCTCTCTCTACAATGCAAAATATATGACAAATGATATGTTTTCTCTCTCTGCTAGGACACGTGGCAATGACTGGTTGGCTCTCCTAAAAAAGGTGACAGAATGACAAGACAAGAGTATGACAAAGTGTATACAACGAGTAAGGTGACATGGGCACTCCGGCAGGTAATGATCTCGGATTAGAACATAGGCTTCGGCAAGAAGGTTTCAATGATCTCGACTAGGAAGGATAACACTTGGCCTAGCTGTGCCACGCCTCGGCCTAGATGTGCCACACCTCGGTCTAGGTCATACCAGTCCCAGAACAAGATCACTAGGTGCAATGATCAAAGATCTAGGATGCCTAGATGATAACATCTCAACCTAGATGATACACATCTCAGACTAGGTGATGCACACCTCGGCCTAGATGATGACATCTCAGCCAATATGCCAGGGTGAAGGTGGAGGTCAACCAAAGTAGTTCCAAGATGGTCCTAGGTGTAAGAGGTTCAAAGGTGTGACCTAGGCTTAACTTGACCTAGGCTTGACATGACCTAGGCTTGGCATGACCTAGGCTTGGCATGACCTAGGCTTGAGACAGCAAGGAAGGAACAAAGCATGCATACAACACTTAGGCAAATCACATAAGCACAAAACAAGACAGAGACCTTTACTTAGGCAAAACAAGTCAAAGTCTACAGGTACAAACTTAACTAGGCAAAATCATATAAATGCTCATGAGCATGACTAAGACAAGAATGTGGGTTATTACAGTCTACCCTCCTTAAAGAAGTTTGGTCCCCAAACTTAAGCTACCTTGCCCCAAAACAATTCCGGATGTCGGATTCTCATCTCTTCTTACCAACCTTCCTAATCTGTCTAACCTGTCCTCGGATTGATCTCGGCCAACTGGGGGTCTACCCCTTCTCATGATGCTAGAGGTATGCAAAATGTGACTCTTAAAACAAAATGAGCAAATAGACATGTATGCAAGTAACAAATGATCATGCCGAGATGATGCACACCTTGTCAAATAGCGAGTAATATGATGCAATCCTAACATCATTCTAAGGGACATCCTATGCTCTTTAGGACTCAAAGTATGTGAATAACGTACTATAAGGAACCGGTGCTCTGATACCAATCTGTCACGACCCCATTCTGTCCCTAGTAGAATGGTGCCGTGATGGCCAGTAATCCGAGATTACCAAAGGCTAACTTACAAAGATTCACACACAATCAGAGTATAAATATATGGGGCCTACATATGCAAAAGCAAATTTAAATCTAAGTAGACCATAAGAGCTGTGCATAGATCAAAGGAAATGACATACATCTTAACATGGTTTACAACTTGGATACAAATAAAATAAAGTACATGTTACATCTTGATCAAAAGGCTTCTCAAGCCGACATATACAAAAGAAGTGAATTAAAACTAAGAAACATAATCTTCAAGATGATACAAAACATGAATCAAAGCATCCTGCAAATAACATCTTAGGCGTCACCGCCTTCTTGCTTGCCACCTACATATATATAAAGGGGAGGGTGAGCTTGGATACTCAGTGAATGATATAATTAATAAAGGTTTGAATGAATGATATCCGAGATCTTTATCAAAACAATACATATCATAGCTTGTAACAAAACATGGGATGAATCAAGTTCATCAATCAAATCTTTCAAATCTTCTTGGGATGTTTAATAACATCTACATAATACATGGGGGATGACATTCCGGACAAAACAAGGGAATAATCGACCCGGAATCAATTGGACAAATCCACCCGCACAAGGCCGTCGGTGGGGCCATCCGTACAAGACTGTTGATGGCAGAGATCTCTCAAACATGGTGCTACATGGGCTTAAAGTCCCCTAGCATGGGAGGACTTTCCAAGAATGTCATCAAAACAAGATAATACTTGATACAAAATTAGGGATAATCATTCATGCTTGATCAAATACTCTTCTAAAATGAAGCAAAGCTTTATCAAAACTTTATAACATAGTTTTATTAAAAATACCACTCACATAGCTCTTCGGGTATAGGGATTAAGGTAAGGATCCAAGACCTACAAATACATAATAAAGTCTACTGAATGCACTTCAAGAAGACAAGAAGAGATGCTCAAAGATAAGTATGAAATGCATTCTTAAAACAAGCTTTTCATGAGTGCAAATGATCCCGACATTTCTTTTCAAAACCAAGCCAAGACAAAGTAAAACATGTGCTGGAAGTCAAAATACTCTTTTTCTTCTTGGAAAAGCATGCTGGGTACCAACCAGGTCTTGGAATGGATGTATAGAGATGATCTAGGCAAAAATGACCTGGCTGGGTGAACTTAGGAGGTCTTGGCCGAGGTCCCACACCTTTTGGCCAAGGTGTGGTTACCTAGGCTTCGGTGCGCAGTTGCCTGCCGAGGTGTTACAAGGTGCCGGCAATGGTGTACCATGGTTAGCCTAGGTGTGCAATGGTTAGCCTAGGTATGCATGCAAGATAGACTAAGGTGCAAGTGATCATGCAAGGTTGGCCAAGGTGAGATACAATGCTTGGCCTAGGTGTGAGATCTAGGCAAGAGTGGTCTCAGTGACCATACCTAGGGAAAGGTGAAGTCTGGAAATCTGTGTCACGCCCTCAAAATAAACCATAAATCATACATTCAAGACATCCATAAACTTAAGAGAATAAGGCATAATTCTATTTATCAGAGTATTCATTACAAAAGTATTACATGTTAACATCAAAAGTAAATGCCATATGGGCTTACAACTTTCCAAGCCAACACTTGGTTACAAAAAGAGAGTACTAACCCAAAACACAAAATAAGCCCTTGACTTGATTTACATGTAATACACAAAATAATCACAAAAATGAAGCCTTCAGCTTCTACAACCTCCCAAGCTACATTCTTGGAAGCGGCATATCACCTGTACCTGAAAATGATGTCCCATATAGGGTGAGCCAACGCCCAGTAGAGATATGCTAAACATAATATGAGCAATAACTAAAACATTAGCACTTGATAAATGTTTAACTCCCACAAACCAACGTACAACACAATCCAATTCCATGACAGATATGTCCATATTTCATTCCAGTTTCCTTTACTTATCAAATTTTCAATTCATAACTTGGCTCAGAACCTGGCCAACAATTTAATGAGACCACGACTCATATTAAAGCACTTCCTTTTTAAATGAGATAACAACTCATATCAAAACACTTCCATACTTCACAATAGATACACATATTTGCTGTATCAATATCATATTAAAACACGTCCATACTTCACAATAGATACACATATTTGCTGTATCAATGGAGTCCATCCCCTATCTCCTCCCAAATAATATCCGGTTTAGGAGTCCATCCCCTATCTCCTCCCAAACCGTAGAGTACATCTTTTATTTCCTCCCACACAATACAATGTATATAAACAATTATCATACACATGATCAATCAATACACATATTTGATGTATTATTCCAACCGTCATGTTCAATGACATATTCAATCGATTAGTTTTAATTCACCTAATCATCATGCAGTGTCTACAAAAAATCAAGACTATCCTCCACCGATAGCCCAAAGTAATTATTTCTAAACAGATAATAAATGCATCAACAGATAAATTATCAACATTTTCAAAAGTGAGCGATTAATAAATCCAACTCCACCATTCGATCTCATCTTAAGCCAATTTCATCATTTCCATCCCAATTTCATAATTCACAATGAAATTCATTAATTACACTAATGACCCAATAAAACCAAAATATGGCATTTTCTCTTCTTTTTTTTTTTTTCCAATATTGACCCAATGGTCCAAATATCACTAATAAACATTCACAACCTCATGTTAAGACCCATATATACATATATAGTTCAAAAGGAACAAAACCCCTCTTTTCAATCTTTCAAATCTCAAATCCTAACTTCCCAAATCAAACCATTTATACAAAATGCCCAACATCTATGTTAAAGATCATAAAAATGAGTAGTTATCCCTACCTCAAATGGAGAGACCCAAAGGGATGATGAAGAAATTCGAAAATGCTCCAAACTTCAAGATTTTCGGATTGAAATGAAGATTAAGGTAAGCTCCACACTTTTTACAAAGGAACTAAGGAAGAAGATCACTCAAACAAGATCAAACCTTAGAGAGAAGTTATGTTGTAGTGAGAAAAGCTCTCAAACTAGGTTTTTGGAAAGTTAGAGAGAGAGAGTGAGTGTGAAAAGTGATTTAAAATGAGCCAGCTGCGATCTGATATACGTATGACCTGTTTGAGCGGATAATAGGACGCTCGAGCGTCAGACACAAAAACTTAACCCGCTCGAGCGCAAAAGGACTCGCTCGAGTGCCAAGGCATAACAACAAAACACTACCCGCTCGAGCTTAAAGGGACCTGTTCGAGCGTAGATTGCACTCCTCCAGTACTTTTACAAACTTAGAACACCTGCTCGAGCGCGACCCGCTCGAGCGTAAGGAAATCCGCTCGAGCGTGAAAAACACACATGCAGTATTTTTTGCAGACGCACAAAATGCTGAAAGGATGCAAACTCCGCTCGAGCGCAGAGGGACCCACTTAAGCGGATCATCAAAAATCTGGGCAACAAGAATAGAGACCAAAGCTCACCCAACCAGATACAAACCTGCCCAACACATCCTAAAATTCAAATATGAGGAATTAAAGGACGGAAATAAAACAAATGCAACAATACTCAACAGCGGAACCTAAGTCTAGAATGCTGTACATAAAGGGGAAAACCCGAGATCGCTATAATCTGGGTTTCCTCCCTTGAAGAACATGAAGAACATGAAGGACAAGAACATGAAGAACATGAATGCTAAAATCATAACTTCTTTATTCAAAATCTGAGATTTCATGAGATAAGTTCGAAAACACAGACCTGGGTACCCATACTTGAAGATTTCATGAAAACAAACACAAAAACATGGATCTTGATACAAACTTCCGGATCAAAACATGGTTTTTCTTGAAGACCACAAGATCATCATTTTCTCTTTCTAAAACAAGCTTTAAATCAATGCATGGCTCATGAATCATGCTAGATCATGCAATGTGATCAGATCAACATAAAGAATAACAAGAGTAGATCAAGAATCTAACCTCAAAACACGGATCTAACGGTCCAAACTCTAAAGATCAAGCTTGGGATCTAGCTCTCTCACTCTAACTTCCTCTTCTATTCCTAGAGCTTCTCTCTCTACAATGCAAAAGATATGACAAATGATATGTTTTCTCTCTCTACTGGTTGACTTAACCCTCTGCTGGGACACGTGGCAACGACTGGTTGGCTCTCCTAAAAAAGGTGACAGAATGACAAGACAAGAGTATGGCAAAGTGTATACAACAAGTAAGATGACATGGGCACTCCGGCAGGTAATGATCTCGAATTAGAACATAGGCTTCGGCAAGAAGGTTTCAATGATCTCTGCTAGGAAGGATAACACTTGGCCTAGCTGTGCCACACCTCGGTCTAGGTCATACCAGTCCCGGAACAAGATCACTAGGTGCAAGGATCAAAGATCTAGGATGCATAGATGATAACATCTCGACCTAGATGATATACATCTTGGCCTAGGTGATGCATACCTCGGCCTAGATGATGACATCTTGGCCAATATGCCAGGGTGAAGGTGGAGGTCAACCAAAGTAGTTCCAAGATGGTCCTAGGTGTAAGAGGTTCAAAGGTGTGACCTAGGCTTAACTTGACCTAAGCTTGACATGACCTAGGCTTGGCATGACCTAGGCTTAACATGACCTAGGCTTGAGACATCAATGAAGGAACAAAGCATGCATACAATACTTAGGCAAATCACATAAGCACAAAACAAGACAGAGACCTTTACTTAGGTAAAACAAGTCAAAGTCTACAGGTACAAACTTAACTACGCAAAAATCATATAAATGCTCATGAACATGACTAAGACAAGAATGTGGGTTATTACAAGAGTTGTAAATTTGGTAGCTACAAAATGTCTTTGAAAACATTGAAGTTTTGTTGGTTTTGGGTCAAAGAGTAGAAAGTGTTTTAAGTGAATTTACCAAATTCAAATTGGCAGCATGTTGTCTCCTGTTCACAAAGTCGACTGATCCGTATTGTTGGGGTTTATAAGTACATCAAGTCTCATTTTAATGATGTTCATTTTTTAGACCATAACATATAGATCACCTATTAAAAAAATCAAGTTGACCTGATAATCATAGCTATGTTAGTTCATGACATTTACTTGCAAAAAAATGAACGATGAATATTATTTGGAAATTAGACAATTTAGTTTTTGGAAGACAACTGTAATAAACTAATGTGGCTATGATTATTGAATCGACTTGATTTTTTTCCTAAATGATCTGCACTTTGTGGTTTAAAAAATGAATTGTTCGGATTATCAATACGAGACTTGTAATAGACTCCACAGATCCAAACATCACCGTCTAGTCCACTTTGTGAATTGAAGACAAGCTAAGCCCATTTAAATATGGTACAAGTTGTCAATCTAAAAATATATAATAAAAAAATTCGTACAGGTTTGAAGCAACGATCGGATAAGTTTTAGAGGAATTAGTGATTTAGAAAAATTTCTCATAGAGGTTGGATTTCAAACTTCTTAAGAATTCAAAAACAAATACATACTTGCAAACTAAGCAGATTAGAGCTGAGTATAAAAGCTGAAAAAATTATAAATCGGTTTGATTCAAACCAGATTACATGGTTTGGTTTGGTTTTCTCAATGTATAATTCGATTCTGGATTTTGAAATAGACGAACTGTAGTTCACGGTTTGGTCCGTGATTTTATAGCTACGAATTTAGCTGGAACTAAATTGGACCATTTAGATTATATATATAACTTGTTACCGAATGTAAATATTAAAATATTTTATTAGTATAAAATATATTTATTTATAAATTATAACTCTCTACTATTATAAAGTATATTTTTGTATTATGAAACTAGTTTTAAATAATTATGTAAACAATTCTTAGGTTGTGAATAATATTTTGTGATCATATTAGGAATAATTATAATACTTTTAAACTTCGCAGTTCCAAATTGAACCGAACCATGATTTAGTGGTTTGGTTCGGATTGGTTTCAAGATTTTTATGGATTGATTTGGTTCCAAATTTGATAGAACCATAGGTAATAGATTGATCTTGGTTTACAGCTAAACCGAATCAATCCAAACTACTCACCCTTAAAGCAAATTACACAAACAAAATTGAAAGAAAGAAAGAGCTAAAGTTTAAAAGATAAGTTTTGTAACAGCTAAAGTTGTTCTATATGCTAGCTGAAACTGCTTCATGCACTCTTCTAGAAAGAATAAGATACCATGTACTCTTGTTAAATTTTAGGGTTAATTATCAACTAATCCCATTAAGTAGACTTAAATACTAATAAGTCCTATTGACTTTTTGAATTACTAAGAAGTCTTACAATACTTATACCTATCAAGTTCTTTCATCTTTTTTTTCTGTTCTCTCTCTCTCTCTTTACCATTTTTCCAAAAGCTTCACACCACCATTGTTTACCACTACTATCGCCGTTGCTGGGCTGCACCACCACCACTGTTGTCGTCGTCCACCCATCATCTTCTCTTCTCTCTTTCTCTCTCTCTCTCTACCATTTTTCCAAAAGATTTATACCATCATTGTCTACCATCACCGCTGTTATCGCCGTCTACCTGCCACCACTATCGCTGCTATTTACCCACTACCACCGCCGTCGTCATTCATCTACCACCACCACCACTATCATTATTCGGATGGCGCTACCGTTTACCAACTATCTCCACCATCTTTGCAGATCTATTTATACTTTACCGTTGTAAATCTACAATCCACCATTGTTAATTTACACAACCACCACATCACCACTGCCTCTTTTGTTTCAAATTCATATTTATTTTTTAGTGATAAATTTAGCCCTCTCTCTTATTATTTATGTATGTGGAAGATGATAGTGGATTCTTATAAGTGAGTGACTGAATATGGGTAAGGATGTCGGATATTAATGAATAAATTTATCAGCCTGATCAATAAATTTACAGTATAAAATTTATCAATCTAGACTTATAGGTAAATAAGTCTAGTTAATAGAATCGACCCATAAGTATCCGTTAATTTTAATAATTAAATAGGTAAGAAGCATTAAGTGTTTTCTCATCATGTTCTATGTGTACATGTTCAATGCCATCATCTATGATGTTTACCTCAATTAATCTTTGATGTTTTCATACAATTGTTTTGGTTTTTCTTGCGAAGTTGGCCTTTGTTTACACTTTGAAAAAACTTTGCGAGTATTATTGGATCATTTTATGTTGCTTGAATAATAATTCTCTCCGTAGTTATTATAAAATTAAACCTTGAATGAGTCATTATGTCACGATCCCATCTTGCCCCAAACAAAATAGTGTGTTGATCGGTCAATAATCGCAGACTACCAAAGTTCTAACGTACAAAATAAGTTGGACTCATGATAATTGGGGCAAAATTTTCATTTTCAAGTGCGGAAGCCATTATTTCTTATATTGAGTCCATTTGAAAACATCCATTCAGAGCAGTGCATAACTATATGAAGTGAAAGTATATATTCCTCTTGGATTGTTGTATGGGAAAGAAATACACCTTCTCGTATAATCCTGTTGATCAAGTCTGCGTTCCTCGTACGTCGTCGTTCTACCACCTGAAAATACAAACGTGAGCTAGCCGGCGGGTGTGTGCCGGAAACCTCTCCGATGCCTAAGTCAGTAAGCAAGACAAGTAGGCAAAAGCTCTATGTATTCAGGGAGCAAAAGTTGCGTTACCTCTCCGAAGGTGATATTGATGAGCTTATATAGGTTTCGCGCAGCACAATCCTGATAGGACTCTTTTTCCTCCAAGTGTAGAGTCCTTCTAGGATTACTCCTCCTAGCATAGAGTCCTCCTTGGATCCATATTCCTGGAAGACAATGCTTATCCTCCAACACCCCCCTCACTGCTTAAACCAAGTGAGATGGTTCTTCTTATGGCCGGACTACTTCAGGACCGAAGTAACTATTAATTCGGCCGTTACCTCACTCTTCCTTACCTCGGTTTTCCCATACTGAGACCGAGCTAGACATAAGGGAATTAAAACCGTGCTATCTTTGGAACCATAGCTACTTCGGTTCCTCACATGCAATAACCGAAGTAACCATCGAAGGCCGAAACCTCCGTGCTACTTCACTCAACCGGAGTAGAGCTCAGTCCTTTCACAACCGAGCTAACCACCTCGGCTGTGTGACCGGTCTATCTTCCAAGTTACTTCTCCAAACCGGAGTATCCTACATGGACCTTCCACTCGGCCCTCTTTATTTTGGCCCTAAGGCCTAATACCCAGCTCGGCCCAATTTGCGTATAAATTGCCCTCTCAATTGTTTTCTTACATTATTACATGATCTAAACAATAAGGTAAAATACAACACTTATGACAAAACTTTACAAAGATAGTACAAACGTACAAGACCATCTTCTAATCAAACTCGTCTTCGTAATTGAGCTCTTCATCACCTACATATATATATATATATAAGGGATAGGGGTAAGCCATTGCCCATTAAATAGTAATGTAGTAAATTCGTAAACGAATGAATATCGATGAGCTTTAATAAAATCAAGCACAAGATCATAGTTCAAACATAACATAATTTGTACATGATAAAACAAAGCTTAACTTGCAAGCATATACATAGCGACGAACATATCAAGGGCTTCGAGAACATCAAGGTCCACAATAGGTGGCAAGAGGAGCTCAATTAGCAAGAGGTTATTGGCATGATTTCCCAATAATAAAACAAGATCCAAGGTGTCATCTAAATACATGATACAAGAGTATAGGATGTTCATTCATAGTAAAATATTAGCATAGTTTTCAAAAATATAGCATAGGTTTTGCATTTCAAATCATAGTTTAACAAACATAACCTTACTACACTACTAATCACAAATCGCTCTTAAATATGGGTTTCACCTCCAAAGTGCTTGACCTACACAAACAATCATACAAACATCGATAAAGCGAAATGCGAAATAAACGTGTCAACTTAACTTCGATTTTCTTCCTTAACCACTCTTACTTTAAGTCAATTTCTAAGCCTTATTCAATAATATTTTAGGTTTCAAAAGAATATAATGAGGTCTGGTGCATCAAAACGAGCGAAAATGATGAAATCGGGTGAACGTGTTGGCAAATCCATTTGGGCGAATTTGTTAAGCTTGAAAAATCCGCTTGTGCAGATTGAGGTAGTGACTACCATCAGTAGTGCACTTTCAATCTGCTTGTGCAATATTTAAATCCACACGAGCGGTTTTAAGTAGGCAAAATAGGTTAGTGTGTGTTCTTGATGTTTTCTTCCATTCTCTTCCATCCAAAGCTTCAAATCATGATATTTCAAGTCCCAAAACATAAATTAATGATAGAAAATAGATGGAAAAATATTTGTATGCAATATTTCAAGCTTCAAACCGAATCAAAACATGATTTTCACAACAAATCTTCAAAACCTATTTTATTTTCCATACCCTTCTTTTATTCTTTCAAAGCATGAATTCAAAGTTACAAAACTCTTGAAATGTTCATAAAAACATGAGGCTTTAGCTTCTCATGCAACAAGAACATCACAATCATAATCAAAATAGCAAGGATTCTAATCACCTAGCTTGTTTTTCAACCTATTCATATCTTTTCCATTCTTTTCCTCATTTCTTCATTACTAACTCAATTAAATCCTAACTTCTTTTCTATCTTATTAGGTAGGACTATTACAAGATTTAGGGTTCAAACTTACCTTTTGGATGATCAAAAGTGGTGTTCTAGGTTGATTTCCTCAAACTCTCTTCTTGTCTCTTTCTTTCTCTTTTATTCTCCTTCTCTCTCTTTTCTTCTAGTTCTTTCTTTCTCCAGCAAATTTTCTCTTCTTTGATTTTATCTTAGACAAAAGGCTAATAGAGACAAAAAGGGGAAGCGTGTGTTTGCATCACCTATGTGCTTGCTTCATCAATGCCTTAATCTCTATCATTAGTTTAATTAATCAATCTTAATTATAATTAATCAAGGTTAGTCTCTAATTAATCAATGTTTAACTCAATCTTGCTTAGCTTAATTAATCCTAATTAAGATTCATTAGTCCTACTTAATTAACACTAATCACTATTAACAAAATAATACGTAGCATTAGATTGACAAGTACATTGGTCTAAGATTTTTAAGCTCCTTGATTAGTGTTTCCTGAAATATCTAAGTGTTCAAAATTCACATTCAAATCTTTCCCCTAACTCTTGATGTTCACCAAGGTTTGCATGGAAAGCCTTTTCTTTCAAATTCAAGCATCCCCTAACTCTTGATAATCTTTAAGTGTTTCTATTCTTAAGTTTGTTTCATCAAGGCATGTTTCTCACTTCTAATTTCTTACCAATTGCGTTCTTTTCCTAAGGTTTCACCTTAGAAATCCATGTTTCTATCTCTAGAATACTATAAAGTGATTAAATTAAGGTAGGTATTCAGTTATGTTAGGTAAAAATGCTTTTGATGTGAGACACGCTTGCTATGCTCAAGAGGTGACTAGTTCCTAAGCCTTAACAGTTCATAGTGAAATTCACATATTCAAAGCTTCTTAACTACTCATTTCTAAGCTTTATCTTAAATATTTTGTGTAATGAGATAGTTAATTTGACTTAGAGTATTCAATGATGGATAATCATATAGTTATAGCACGCGGTATTCTTTGGAGTGTCACACATTAACTCATTATCTCTATCTTCTAGTCTTACTAAATCAAAATGTTTAATTTGCTAATACATAATCGATGTTAATTAGGGTTGGCTTAATTAGATTTGGTAGAACTTCATGAACGTACAATGATTTTGAAAAATCACTAGTCCATATTTATTCAAAAAAAAGTATGATTAAATCAATATTTAGATAAAAATTTAAATTTTTTTATTAGAGCTAAAATATAATTTTGTATTGGGATTCTTTGACATAAATATATTTGAACTAATTTGCAAGCAAACATTCCTTCCAACTGTGATGTATTGTAAATTTGTTTTCAAAAAAGGAGACTTTGAATTACTTATGTATCCTCTTTAATGAAGACTTTGTATTGTAAATCTGTCTTTAGGTGATTGTTGACAATCCCTTTTACTCATAACCTTGTGTTCATTAACAGGTTGTGAGTTCAAACCCCATATGAGATATTGGGGGTGATCCCTTTCCCCTTTTTGCTTGATAGAGGATAGAATAACTCGTAATGAACGTTAAAAAAAAATGACAATCTCTATTAAATGATTTCATTTTATATTATGTATTATAAGGTTTCAAATTTTTGTATAATTTTTGCTTATAATAGCAAATTACCTGTGCTTGAAGGCACTCGTAACACAAATTTACACCAATTTGAATCAGTCACTCCAATGCAATTGACTTACCCAGCCCTCTTTCCCTCTCAATTAATACTATGTATTAAGTCAAATGGTCTTCTCAACCAAGAGCCTTGTTCATGGCTTCACCAAAAGTAGAAATATAGTGGAATTGTTTTTAAATATTTTCTTTCTATTTTTTAAGCCTTTAGTTTACTTTTTTTTATGAATCTTTTGAATTTTAAACCTATGTTCTTGACTAAATATTAATTTAACTATACATTTTTTAAAAAAAGTTTGGAGTTCTCCTTTCTATTATCTTTTTATTTGATCAATTTACTTTTTATTTTATTTTATTGAAGAGCTCGATTCAAGAACAAATCAAGACTAATTTTTTAACATGTTCTATAACTCAGTTTTGATCATTTGGTTGTGTACAATATTTTTGTTGGAATAATTCCTTATGTGTATGGTGTGAAACACGTAATTATTGCATCAAATATATTACCAAATTATATAAAAAAAATATAAATTGAATATAACGTAAATTGTTTGGGTTAAACCAAATCAAACCATATACAAAAAATCAGAAATACTTACAAAAAAGTAGAAAATTTATAAACAAATTGTAAAAATCTGAAAAAAAAAAAAAAAACAAATGTGATCGTGGCTTGTATTGGACACAATTTCCTTAAGGCAAATTCGTTCCCCGGTATGGTGCTCACGAGTTTTTATTAGACACCCAGTGTAACGCCCCGAAATAATTGCTATAAACCATCCACGACATTAATTTCATAATAATGAGTGATGAAATACTTATCTTTCATATCTCCCAAATATTTGTACAAGCGGTAACATATGCAGGTATAAATTTATAAATCTAACCCTGAATCTATAGCATATGTATAACAAGAAATAAGGTAAGAAAGTAAAACAGATAAATATGTGCCCTAAATGCTTACAACTTTCCAATATAGTTCTTGGTTACCACAAAAGTGGACTTTAGGTCCAATACATTTAAAGCCCTTGGCTATACAAAGTGAATACAAAAAAATGAAGCTCTTGCTCCAAATCCTTCCAAGCTACTGCCTTGGTGGAGGCATGTCGTCAGCACCTGAAATGTTTTTCCTACATGGGGTGAGCCAAAGCCTAGTATAAATAATTTAACACAATATATGAATCTTAACAAAGCTATAAGGTGAATGCATATGTAATGCTCGTGCCAAAACATTTGATGTCTCTTTCCAAAACCATGCCATGCCACATTAATATCAAAGTTCATAAATCTTTTCCTTTGCAATAGAAAATAGGGTAGTGAATCATACTCTGGGAATTTCAAAACAATACAACATTTCCCGAAAATTTTGTCCGGAGGAAACCGTAAACCGGGACTCATGTAAACATAGGCTATGAGAGCACTACTATTGCCATTTCACAAAAATTTAGTCTGCAGGATTGGCACCCATGTATACGCGCGATTTTTAGGACTTTCACCCTGGACACTCACGCCAACTTAGTTCAATATTACAATTCATGTTTCCCAGAGTCACCATTTTTCTCAAAATGATAAAAATTTTCAATGTACAAGTGTGAAACAATACTCAATGCAAATGAATGAGAAAATAGTTTCAATTTTCTTAATTTACATACAATTTCTACAACAATCATAGCTATTTGTCTATATTTCTGTTATGTTTTGCGAATTAAAGGCTTTATCGGCATTCGATCACAAAATTGACTCGGTATATGTGTTATTTAGAATTTTAGAATTTTATAGTAAGTTTAATTGAAATCTGATTCGAAATCAAATAATTAGAATAAATTAGAGGCGGATTAATTAACTCTAATCACCATAACTAACTTAACTTAGTCTAGTCCTATAAAAGGGTCCAATTAAGCTTATATGCTCGTACTTACAACCCCTTAGTTGCAATTAGAGAGAGAGAGAGGATAAGAGAGGACTCAACAATTTGGTGAGAGAAAGAAGAAATTGAAGGAGATTTGGTTAAGACTTGAAGAATTGAACTAAGACAATACTTGAATTCAACATTAGGTATGAAATTCATCCTAAATTCTTGGAATTAAGTCATGTAGAAACTAAGTTCATGGAGTTGTAGGATCACTGGCATGAATTTGAGTGTGTTGAACATGAATTACCATGAATATGATGAATATGAGATGAATTGCATACATGCATGTGCATTACATTGCATTTAGAGCATGTTGTCTACGAATTTGTTCCATGCATGTTCATATTTTGGTTTTAGTTTAAGAATTCACCATGTTTTTTAGTAGAACATCTCATTTGATCATGATTTGGAGACTTGGAATCTCGTTCATATCATGAATGTCATGTTTACATTATGTTTTTAACATTCCAAGCTTGATTTTGTACAATTGACAAAGCTTTTGGGCTTAATTTTGCGAAATGGCTTTTGACTCATGATATATTATGAATTTATAAGTGTTTTCTTAAGTTTTGGCCCAAAGGAACATGTTTTGTTGCCTAGTTTTGAAGTTGGGAGTGTAATCTGGAAATTTCAGAATTCTACATCACCGCTCGAGCGACCGAAGTTGCACTCAAGCGACCACTGTTTGTTTTGTACCTCTGCTCGAGCAAAGAAGTCTATAGCGATCCGAGCTTAGACTTGATCCATTTATTGCTTTTGAATTCGAGAAACCATATTCGTGATGGTCGTTCTTTTCTCTTCATATTTGGTTTTGGCTTTAGGGGCCGACATTGCCCTTGTTGGGGTCGACACTGCCCTCTTGTCTTTGTTTTGTTAAGCTCCAAGAGTCGACACCAGTGTTGGAAGGGTTAACACCATCTTGCTGCTATGTTCTTGGAATAGCTACTGAAATTTAGGGTCGACACCAGCCTTGGTATCGACACTTGTCTTTTGTTGTTGGCCTCAAGAGTCGACACTAGTTCGGGAAGGATCGACCCTTGTATACAGCAGAATCTGGGTTTGGTTGTTGAAATTTAGTGTCGACACCAGTGTTGGAAGGGTCAACACTTTATCTTCTACCAGCATTGTCATTTCTTCTTAAAGGGTCGACGCCACCTCCACAAGGGTTGACCCTTGCAAGTTTTTTTTTTTTTTCTTTTCAGATTTTAGTTTGGTTTTGGGCCGTACTTCTTAGGGATTTTGACTTGCTCTTTTGGGTTGACTTTGGGACCTTATTCCACTTTAACCTAACACTATAAATAGGACCCTCACTTACCCTTTTCTTCACTTTTCCTTCTCTTTTCCCTCTTTAAACTGTGAGTCCCTCTTTTTTCTCTCTAAACTCATTTTTTGCTCAAAGATCTTCAGATCTACTCACTTGGAAGCATCTCCTCACTTTGCTTATTTGACATTAAGTGTAGAGCTTGTCGAGGGCTTCGTTTTCATTGGAGCAAATCATCGTTTCGTCCTCGTCGGCTTTTTGGATTTTCTTCATTCTTTCTCTTCTAATTTTAAGGTAGGGATTCTTCACACTCTCTTATGAATTTTAACTTAGCTATTTGTTATTTCTAAAACAACATTGTGCTTTTTTGGAGATTTTGGACAAATCTAGAGTTTTGGTTGGAAATCAAAAAGTGGGGTTTTCAAATGGTTTGTTAGAAATGCTTGTAGAAAGGTGTCTATTGTTGATCTATGATGAAGTGATGGGTTTTCACCTTTGGAAATGATTTGTAAAGAAGAAGGGGATTTTTCCCTAAAAATATCAAATGTTGATCTTGTAAAGATAATGGAAATAATGTTGGGTTTTATGTAATTGAAATGATATCTTTTTTTACTAAAAAATGATTTTGAAAGAAAACGAGATTTTGCTCTTAAACCGTGGATTTGACATGTATTGGAAAAATATTGAAGAATGATGTTGGTTTTGTAATATCACTCATGTCTTGATGATGGTGATGGAGGATATTGATGATAATAGTAGAGTTGGATATGTTATATCGCTCACTTCTTGCAAATGATAATAATGTATAGTGTTATTGAAATTTTTTGTTTATTAGAGATATCTGTTTTGGGTTATCGGTGGAGAATGGCTATGATTGTTGTAGAAATTGCATGAGAATTAAGTAAATTGAAACTAATTTCTCATCCTTTTGCATTGAGTGTTGTCACGTTTTTAATACATTGTAAATGTATGATGTTGGGAGAAGAAAGGGTTGTACTCCATGTTTAGGAGAAGAAAGGGGATGTACTCCATTGAATTAAGTTGGCCGGAGTGTCCAGGGTGAAAGTCCCGAAAACCACGAGTATACATGGGTGCCAATTCCTGCAGACGAAACATCCGTAAAATGGCAAATAAAAGTGTTTGTGTGATGGTTGTATTGGTTAAAGACCCATTGAGTTGTACTCTCCGTTTGGTCATCTGAATAAAATGAAAATGACTCATGAATGGAGATAAAATGGATCGAGATATAAGTTCGACATAATTTGATTTTGCAAAAGAGTTATATATAGCATTGCATATGCATTCACCTTATACCTTTGTTAAAATTCATATGTTGTGTTAGATTATTTCTACTGGGTTTTGGCTCACTCTATATAGGAAAAACATTTTCAAGTGTTGGTGTTATGCCTCCGCCAAGGCAATAGCTTGGGAGGACTTGCAGTAAAAGCTTCATTTTTGTTTAATTGTGTATTTGTTTTGTACAAGCCAAGGGCCGTTAAATGTACTGGATTTAAATCCATTTTGTTGTAACCAAGTATTGGCTTGGAAAGTTGTAAGCCTTTAGGACATTCTCTTAATTGTTTATCTTTCATTTTACATTCTTCATCATGTAACATATGCTATAGATTTAAGATTAGACTTGTGAATGTATATTCACATATGTTGCACTTTTGTATAAGAGACTGGAAGTTAATGAAAGATAATTATTTCATCTTGTGTTGTTGTTCGATTAATACTGTAGATCGGTTATTGTATTTATTTCGGGGCATTACAAAGTCTAAGCTCGAGCATAAAATTCATGCTCCCAGAAGTTTTACAGAACTTTGCAGATCACTTGAGCGACCAAAATGGCGCTTGAGCGAGGACCTTGTTTACTCAGTCTTTGGCTTAAGCAACCATCAAGTGTCCGTATAGCGGAAAAATCATGCAACCAGTACTTTTGCAAACTTTGCAGACCACTCGAGCGATCGATGTTGCGCTCGAGCGGACCACCCTGTTTTTGAAAATTTGACTAAGTGTTTCAAGTTACATTTTGATATCCTCATTGCATCTTAGGCATTCCTAAGCCCTAATTAAGACATAATGATGAGGATAAAGACTAGAAACACACCCAGGCAAGAAAGAAATAAATTAAATGAATTTTGAGCGTATGTTTCAATGTGTATTCATTCTGTGTTTGTGTAAGCCACGCGCTGTAGGCTATCTGATTATCTGCTCTGTTTGTCTGTTTTATCTGTTCTGTTTGTTTGCTATTGGAGCCAACTGTGAGTAATAACTTTGTAAAGTTATATTCAATTATAATTATTTTCTAAATGATATAAGATGAACTATTTTTTGACTTATTATCTTCTGTATGAATGAATAGTTGTCTAATATTTCTGAAATGTATTCGTGGCATCATTAGCTCCAAATGACATCTGTTATCTGTTATGTTATGTCCCAATTATGGGCCAACTGAACGTCTCATGATCCAACTGTTATGGATCCTTCTGCATATGTCCCAATTACGGGCCAACTGAACGTCTCATGAGCCAACTATACCGTCTCCGTGCACGTGAGTCAACTTTATGCCTTTATGGCCATCCCTTTGTGGGACAACTGTTTCTGTTAGTGCTAATGGATGTACCACGTATGATTGACTGTAAATTCTGATTATGAATAAGATTCTGATTCCATTTCTATTATGAATACTGATTTTTGAAAAAGAATATGAATCCATTTTTGATATAAGTTGAATTCTGTTTTCTGTATCTGTTATGGACAACATTCAGTAAATCCTTTACTCTGTTATTATTCACTAGGCTCCAACTCACTGTATTATTTCCGTATGTAGGTGACCAGATGCGTGACCTGGCTCAGAGTTGATTGCCTAGAGTTTTGTTCTGTTGGCCAACCCTTATGCCTTCTAAGGAGGTTTCGAAAAGAGTCAATTGGTCGAGTTTTGTGAACTAATTTTAAGACTTTGTTTTCTTTTACTGAATCTGAACAAGTTTCTGTTTATCTGTATATTGGGCTAAGTCCTATTTTGGTTTAATCTGTATATGTGGATGACATAAGACTAATGTAATTATGACGTCACATGTGTGTATATAAAGTTTAAAATTTTTGTTTTATGTATGTCTACATAACTCTATGGACATTGTATTTTGTATAGTTGCTTTTGTTAGCCCCTTAATTATATGTTATACTGTACAGAGGCCTTCGGTAATCCAAGGATTACTAGCCGGTTACGATGCTAAACCTATAGGGGCGGGTTTGGGTCATGACAGTTTGATACAAGTACGGCTACGTCATTCTTCATTCCCTTCCACCAAAACTGGCGACTAAGGTCATGATACATCTTTGTGCCTCCCAGGTGCACCGTAGGGCATGAATGGTGAAACTCTCGAAGTACCTCCTCTCAACAAGACTCCGGTATGAAAAGACGGTCAAGGTATCTAACACTAGAGTCAGAATACACATTCAAGCCTTGTTTTCCATTAGAGATCTTCTCTTAGAGGGATTCTACCTCAAGGTCACCCCTTTGTGCTTCTATAACTCGGCTCATAAGTGTAGGTTGTGCAACTACTAAAAACAAAACTGCAAACTCAACGGACTAGCTAAGATGCAAGTCAAACTAACCAATAACACCCAGCATTTCCTATTCTCTGATGGCAATACAAGCTACACTGCTAATAGATTTCCTACTCAAGGTATCGACCACTACATTGGCCTTTCCCAGATGATAGTGTAACTCAAAGTCATAGTCTTCCATAAACTCCATCAACCTCATCTGTCTCAAATTTAGATCTTTCTGTGAAAACAAGTACTTCAGACTCTTGTGATCAGAAAACACCTCAAACTTCTCACCATAAAGGTAATGCCTCTAAATCTTCAGGGCAAAGATCACTGCTGCTAGTTCTAGGTCATGAGTGGGGTAGTTCCTCTCGTGTGTTTTTAACTGACGTGAGCCATAGGCTACTACCTTTCCTTCTTGCTTCAAAACACAACCCAAACCTTCTCGTGAGACATCACAATACACCGAATAGCTCAAACCCCTCTTCGGAATAATCAACACTAGAGCTATTGTAAGTCTAACCTTAAGCTCTTGAAATGACTTCTCACAAGTCTCATTTCACACAAATTTGATTTCATTCCTTGTCAGTCTAGTCGATGGTGAGGCTAATCTAGAGAAATCTTTCACAAACTGACGGTAATACCCAGCCAACCCTAAGAAACTACGAATCTCAAAAGCATTCTTAGGTTGCTCCCAATCTTGGATGAATCTACAATCACCCATCCCCCGGATACTACAGGGCCTAAGAACTTTATTTCTCTCAACTAGAATTCACACTTCCTGAACTTAGCATATAGTTTGTGGACTCTAAGCAACTCAAGCACAACTCGCAAGTGTGTCTCGTGGTCATCCTCGGAGGGTGAGTAAATCAGAATGTCATCAACAAAGACGACTACGAAGCAATCTAAAAACTCATGGAATATTCAATTCATTAGATCCATAAACATAGCTGGTGCATTGGTCAGCCCAAAATGCATCACTAGGAACTCATAATGGCCATACCATGTATGGAATGTCGTCTTCTAGATATCTTCCTCATTTACCCTCAACTAGTGATAACTCGATCTTAAGTCTATCTTAGAGAAACAACAAGACCCCTTCAACTAGTCAAACAAATCATCTATGCGAGGCATTAGGTACTTGTTCTTAATAGTTACCCAATTCAACTTCTGGTAATTAATGCAAAACCACAAGGCACCATCCGTCTTCTTAGCAAAGAAAGCTGGTGCTCCCCAAGGCGAAGTACTAGGGCGAATGAAACCCTTATCTAGCAATTCTTGGAGTTTAATCTTCAACTCACTCAACTCAGTGGATGCAAATCTATACGGTGCCATAGAGATCGGTGCTGTGCTAGGAACTAAATCAATAGTGAACTCAATCTCACGATGGGTTGGCAAACTAGTGAGATCCTCAAGGAAAATGTCTGGGTATTCATAAACTACCTTTGGCAATTTGACTCGGACTTCGTCACACTCACTACCCAAGAAGTTTGTAAGAAGATAACTAAGCTCACTCCACCCTCGCGGATCATACATTGGTGATAAAGCTCCATCGGCTCTGTCCCTCATAAAATAAAAACAATCACCGCTCAAGGAACATACAGTAACCCTCTAACGGTAACAACCTATAACAGCTCGATACGACGATAACCAATCCATACCCAAAATAGCATCAAAACTCGACATGTTAATCAACACAAATGCAAAAGGAAGTCGGATCAACAACCTCTATGTCACAACTCCGACACCCCTATTCCAAAATAATCTCACCACCAATAGGTGACTTTACACTGAGTGGAGATACTAACCGAGCCAATTATAACTCCAATGCTGATGTAAATGCAGACGAAATAAAAGAATGGGATGCACCCGTATCAATCAACACATTGGCAATAGAATTGCATGACAAGAAAGTACATCTCACAACTGAAGGCACTGGCACTAAATTTGGCGTGGTAACAACATACGCATGCCCCGTAAGTCTCTGCTTCACCTGCTCATCCCTCGGAGCATAAGTCTGATGCACTGACTGAGCCGAAGAGGCTCCCTGATTGGCCTTTAAGGTCTGTGTTGACTGTGCAGGCTTGTGGCTCTATGTCTGCCTCGAACCAGACGCACTAGGTGTGCTACCCAACTGAGGGCAAAACCTTTTTATATGCCCTGACTACCCACACTAATAACCAATGGGTGGCTGCCCTCTTCCCTGACTCTAACTCTGAGAACGAGCCCCAAGCAGCGCAGACTGTTTCCCTCTTCCTCTCTACGGGCAAGCTAGTGACTTGTGACCCAACTGGTTACATTTGTAACAAGAGAAACCTCCCTAATAAACTTTCCCTGAACCCGAACTCGGCACAGGGAAGGTGGACCTAGACTGTGCAGCCTGGGACTACTGTAAAGCTGGACCCCTCTGTCTCTTACTATCTCGACTCTCCCCCTGAACCTCCTGATTCCTCCTAGAGCCCCTCATTCGCTCATCCTTTGCCTGGACTATGATCTCAAGATGAGTCGCCGCCTCCACAAGGCGTTCGTAGTCCCTAATGATCGACCCGGTTACCTTGAAAAGGATTCCGGTCCTAAACCTCTTCTTGAAATCGATACAACGACATTCTTCTGTCGCCACAAGTTTTGGTGCAAATCTAGAAAGGTTTGTGAAAGCTGCCTCAAACTCAGCTACTGGAAAACTAAGCTGCTTGAGCTTCAGAAACTAGTCTCTCAACTTCTCCCTAACAGTGGGAGGCAAAAACTTGTCCTGGAAGGCGTTGAAAAAGGCTTTCCAAGTCACCCTAATGTGCCCACGCGTATACTTCCGCCATTGATCCGCATCTCCCTTTAGCAAGAAGAATGCCAAGGTCATTCTCAAACCGTCGTCTTCGATGCCAAACATCTCAAATGTCTTCACCATTTATTCAAGCCATTCATCTACTTTCAAAAAGGCTCTTTAAGGTCACCCAAAAACTTGTCCGGATTAGATCGGAAGAACTCCCTCTTCAAGAACGACAACCCTGCCTTAGCTACTTGGGCCTGGACTTGATTCTCAGCCTTGAGAATTTCCATGGATTCCTGTAAAGCTCCAACCATTTCACGGGCCAAAGTGCCCATGGCATGTTGACCAATTGGTTCGACCACATTTCTTGAGCCGGAATCTCATCCGGTAAAGGCACCTTGTGCCTTCTAGGCCTACCACGCCTACCACCACCACGTCCACGTCTTGACATCCTAATGAAGGTAACAAAAGAGATTAGCACATTTACAAATGTGCCAAAGCTAACTCACTCGCGTCCTAATGCAGTGAACAACAATAATTCACTCAACATAAGCACATAGTCACATAAACAAATACAAATTTCCTTCATAGATAATGACAGTCTCACGGCATTGCTAGAGTTCCAATTAGAAATAACAGTGATCAACTGTTCTTCTAATAGGACTTCTAGAAACATATAGACCCAATCAATATCTCAAGAACTAAATCCCACCCATATAACCACATAAGCATGTTATCACATAAGCATACCATACACACAAATATCTCCATTAAGCGAGACAAACCCATTATGGTAATAACCACTTCCCACGTACCTAAACTATTCAAACCTGGTATGCTTTGTTACCAAGTTGTAACGCCCTGAAATAATTGTTATAAACCATCCATGATATTAATTACATAATAACGAGTGATGAAATACTTATCTTTCATATCTCCCAAATACTTGTATAAGCGGTAACATATGCAGGTATAAATTCATAAATCTAACCCTGAATCTATAGCATATGTACAACAAGAGATAAGGTAAGAAAGTAAAACAGATAAATAGGTGCCCTAAAGGCTTACAAATTTCCAAGAGAGTTCTTGGTTATAATAAAAGTGAACTTTAGGTCCAATACATTTAAAGCCCTTGGCTATACAAAATGAATACAACAAAATGAAGCTCTTGCTCCAAATCCTTCCAAGCTACTACCTTGGTAGAGGCATATCATCAGCACCTGAATTGTTTTTCCCACATAGGGTGAGCCAAAACCCAGTAGAAATAATCCAACACAATATATAAATCTTAACAAAGCTATAAGGTGAATGCATATGCAATACTCGTGTCAAAACATTCTATGTCTTTTTCCAAAACCATGCCATGCCACATTAATATCATAGTTCATAAATCTTTTCCTTTGTAATAGAAAATAGGGTAGTGAATCATACTTTGGGAATTTAAAAACAATACAACCTTTCTCAAAAGTTTTGTCTAGAGGAAACCGTAAACCAGGACCTATGTAAACATAGGCTATAAAAGCACTACTATTGCCATTTCACGAAAATTTAGTCCATGGCATTGGCACCCATGTAAACACACGGTTTTTGAGACTTTCACCCTAGACACTCAGGCCAACTTAGTTTAACATTACAATTCATATTTCCCAAATTCACCATTTTTCTCAAAACGATAAACATTTTCAATATATAAGTGTGAAACAATACTTAATGCAAATGAATGAGAAAATAGTTTCAATTCTCCTAATTTACATGCAATTTCTACAACAATCATAGCTATCTTCCACCGATAACCCAAAACAGATATTTCTAAACAGATAATTTATATTCCACAAAGGTAAACTTTCCAAATCTCAAGAGGTGAGTGATAATACATATCCAACTCTACTATTCTCATCAATACCAATCAAATTTCATAGTTTCAACATCAATTTCATTTATTAATACAAAATAAATATTTGAGACATTTATGGCAAAACCCCTTCTTCTTCCAAAACACATTCTGTGTATCTAAACCAATAATTTCATCATCACTCAACCTCATATGCACTCCCATACCCATTTCTGATACATCCATTTAAAAACTCCTCTTTTGATTTTAAACCAAAACCCTAGGTTTGTCCAAAATCCTTCAAAATCATGAGATTATATTATAAAGACAAATAGCTAAGTCAAAAACTATAAAAGAGTGTAAAGAATCCCTACCTCGAGCTTAGAAGACAAGAAAAAGAGTGAGAAGACTCCAACCACGCCAAAATCCAACTTTGTTTGAATCAAAACGAAGCTCTAGGTGAACTTTACATTTTTAACAAAGGGAGTAGATCGGGTAGTGGTCATTTGCGAAAATAGATTTTGAGGACTTTTAATGAAATTGACTGATTTTTTCAAAATTATTCCATTTTTCCAAAATCTCAAACCATTCTTTGGACCAAAAAGAGAAAATTTTCAGTGCTCACAGCCTGACTCACATGATTTCAAAACGAAGAAGTAGAACAAGCATGCTAATCAAACTCTTATGTTGATCAAAATCTTTTTAGTCAAAAAACCAAAAGAAAAGGTCAAAGCGATGAACTAGGGGCACATTCAAGTCAGGTTTTATGTCCTTTCCTCACGCTCTCAAGTCCTCGTCACCAAGGTCACATTAACTTGTACTTTTTCTTTCAGTCGAACACTCACTAGAATATGCACAGTAATCGGTGATGTTTTGTTTTGTGTCCATTTTATTCTGGCATGCATAAAAGGGTGTGTTTGGAATGTTTTTTTGCTTTGTTTTCCTTTCATTAAGTTGTATTTTGTGTTTTGGTCAGTCATAGGCTCGACATCCAGCTCAGAATTCATTGGAATGCAACCATTCCCAAATTCAAAATTCAAAACAAATGGTTTTTTATGCTCAAGTGTTGTGTCATTCATGCCATTTGGATTTGCAAAACAAAACTGTTTTATTAAACTTCAGGGATCCCCGATCAAAATTGTACAAAAGAGAGCTGAAGCTATAGGTGCCCGCTCAAAAAAAAAAAAAAAGAAAGAAAAAATATAAAAGAAAAGATGGAGCATTTTCTTGATTTTCGACAACAACCGGTAATAAAGATTACAAATCGACTTCATTTGCAAACAGCTTTGTTGCTCGACTTTATCGCTGATTGCCTCGCTTCATCTTTATTCTAGAGAACGCTTCGAAGACCTTGCTTCAGCATTTGCAAAGCTTCCAAAAGAAATTACTTCCCACTGGCCGTCAAATGCGTAGTATGAGGGAACTCTGAATCCGGCCACAAAGGTCACATGTCGTTTCATACATACATTGAAGCAAAGAGAGTTGTGCTGACAGTTAATACACTTCAAACGTCCTGTTTTGCAGTTGACGGGACAAGTTAGAGACCACAATCACAATCTCCACATATGACCTCAGCGATACGAGTTAGCCTCAATGGCAGACCGTGTTGCCATTATTTGCTCAACTGACATCGCTAGAAAGCTGAGAACAGGGAAAAAAGGAGGGGCGCGCAGTTGAGGTTCAAGGGAGTCAGAATTGATTATCTCTATCTTGGATTTGTTGAGGTCTGGAAAGAAAGTGAGAGAATCGTGGAAAGAGGCCATGTTAGAGGAAAATGATGCAAAAGAACGGGGTTGCAAAGCGGTGGCAGAGAGAGTTCACAGCTTTTTGTTCTGCCTCTCCTATAGGTCTCAGTTTAAGAAAAAAAAAAAGAAGAAGAAGAAGACAAGGTGGTGAAGGTGCCGAGGTAATCATTGAAAAAAAATTAGGGAGGGTCTAGCTCTATAGGTCAGGTGATGTATTTGTTGAAATTGCACGACAGACATGACACTCGAAGCAGATGAAGGAAGAGAGAGAGACAAAAATAGGAGAGGAGAGAGAGACACATATATATATCTGCTTGTATATACTTTGTATGTGTATGTATATTGATGTATATACTTTGTATGTGTATGTATATATATACTGATGCCTTCGTACATCGTTTAAACTTAGTTAAAACCTTCCCCCTTTCTATATGAGATATAGTTAGGCATGCTTGTTGGTTACACTACATTTTTACCTTTCACGACGGCCTCGGTCTCAGCAGAGAACGAGGAAGGAGAAAAAGACAAGGAGGTGAAGGTGCCAAGGCAATCATTGATGAATCAGGGTAGTTGGCTGTCAATGGGCTGACGCAAATGTTGAAGCCATGTGTCAAGCGCGACATTCGAAGGAAGAGAGAGACAAAAATAGGCGAGGTGGGAGAGTTGCACGCATAAGTGTATATGTATTGTATACCTATGTATTGTATATATATTTGTTTGAATATTTTGTCACAAGAGTGGCTTGGTTAGGTGGTCTAGTTCGATGGTTAAGGATTGGGAGGCTGAGCCTGAGCCTAAGGTTGGGGTTTCAAACCCCTGTATCAACGCATTTGTGTTTCTCCCTTATTTTCGCGTGTTTTGCGTACGCTAACATCAGCAAACGGAGTTGTTAGGTTTTTGTTATTGGCAATCCCGTTTGACAAAACTCCTTTCAGTTGTAATTTTGTTCAACTTTTATTTTAGTGAGGTTATGAGTTTTTAGATGTGAATCCAGCCTGAATTATGCCTTGTAGAGATGTTTTAGAATTCAATTCTTTCATGTTTGCTACTTCGCTGACTATGTTGTAGATATGCTTGAGCGGCCATTCTTGCGCTCAAGCGGAGATTGCGGATCTGTTTTCTATAAATAAGTGTTTTAGTTCGATTTTTGGGTACAACTACCAAATCTTCTTTTTGGCTAGTAGGGTTTTCATCTCGAGCTTTTCTTTTGTTTCCTTTGATATCTGTGAGAGTTTAATTATGAATTGAGTGGATTATATCAAAGGGTTTGTTTGTTTTGTTTTATTCACAAAAGAGAGAAGTGTTCTTCAGTGGATTCTAGGGAATTTGGGCCTGAAGTTTTGGTGGATTCTGGAGTGACTCATCGTCGTAGATTCGACATCGGCGTTATGGATTCAACGTTGTAGAAGACAATTTCGAGGTGAAGACAGGGCTGAAAGAGACACATACGGGTCGGTTTGATTCAGGCGTGGATTCGCTAGGTAATTGAGAGTACACTTGTGTAATTCTTTTATGTCTTCTTAGTAGATTGTTTTTTGGCTTTTGTCTGTGATTTTTTATCACAATTAGAGGCACTCTAGTTATGGTTTTTCCACATTAAAATCTTTGTGTCGATTTGTCTTTGATTGTTTGATTGGGATTGCTATTTATTGTTTAAAATTGATGCATAATCACAAATCAATATCTAAGGGATTTCTAGATTCTTCAGGAGTATTCCTTGTCGATAACGAAATATTTTCCGAATGTGTATATGTGTACCGTGTGTACATATCTGTATGTATTTTGTCTGTATATGAGTATGTGTATACCGTATATGTCTGTGTGTGTGTATGTATATAGTTTGCTTGTGTGTGCTTGTATATGTATTTGTATTATGTAAATGATATGTATATGTATACGGTATTTGATATTTATACACAAAAAATTGAAAAAAAAAAAGAAGAAGAATTTTGAAAACAAAAGAAAAAAAAAATCGTTTTACTGTACCTTCTTCCACTCGCATGAGATGTTTTTGGACTTTGAATTTACAATTCCTCTTTTCGCATAAAACCCGTTAGGATTTCAAGTTTACTCGGTTAAATCCTTCTCCCTTCTCTGTATGAAATACAGTTAGGTACACTCGTTGGTTACACCATTTCTCATTCTTTTGCGTGAAACACATTAGGATTGCAAGTCTACTCAGTTAAAACCTTCCCCTTCATCATATGAAATATGGTTAGGTACATCTGTTAGTTACACCATCTTTCCTCCTTTCATGTGAAACGCGTTAGGATTACAAGTTTATTCGGTTAAAACCTTTCCCCTCACCGTATGAAATACGGTTAGGTACGCCTGTTGGTTACACCATCTTTTCTCCTTTTATGTGAAATGCGTTAGGATTGCAAGTTTACTCGGTTAAAACATTGCCCCTCTTAGTATGAAATACGGTTAGATATGCTTGTCGGTTACATCATCTTTCCTCCTTTCACGTGAAACGCGTTAGGATTTCAAGTTTACTTGGTTAAAACCTTCCCCTTTCCGTATGAGATACAGTTAGGTACACCTGTTGGTTACACCATCTTTGCTCCTTTTACGTGAAATGTGTTAGGATTAAATGTTTACTCGGTTAAAAGTTTCCTCCTCTCTGTATGAGATACGTTTAGGTATGCCTTTTGGTTACACCACATTTGCTCCTTTCACGTAAGACGCGTTAGGATTAGATGTTTACTCTATTAAAACATTTCCCCTCTTCGTATGAGATACGGTTAGGTATATCTGTTGGTTACACCACCTTTGCTCCTTTCACGTGAAACATGTTAGGATTAGATGTTTTACCCAGTTAAAACCTTCCCCCTCTCTGTATGCAATACGGTTAGGTACGCCTATTGGTTACACCACCTTTGCTCCTTTCATGTGAAACGTGTTAGGATTAGATGTTTTACCCAGTTAAAACCTTTCCCCTCACCGTATGAGATACGGTTAGGTACGCCTATTTGTTACACCACCTTTGCTCCTTTCACATGAAACGTGTTTACCTGGTTAAAACATTCCCCATTTATAGGCGTTATACCCTCTGTTATGCTTTATATCATTTGCACGAGGCTTGTCTCATATGTTACTATCTTTATATCTTTATCATCGCTCCACGACATTGCATCCTATTACATAATCATGGATTTTCAAAACAACCGGCTACGCGAAACGTGTGAGTCCAACTTTCAAATTGTATGTTGAGCATGTCATTTGCATTATACCCCTTAACTATGCTGGTTTGATTCCTTGCAATGGGATGTGTAGGCAACCTTCAGGTTCAACCACTTGTATTGCATCTTGTTTGCTTGCCCAAGTCATACGGCCTTGTCAAAAGTGTCGTCTTCGGGTTTTGACATTCACTTACGTCATGAAATGACTTTGAGCTCTATCAAAGAGGGGCAACTATAGACACTCCATTTTAACCAGCCCTAAAACTTAGGTGCTTTCTTTCAATCACCCTATGATGAATAACAAGAAGGTGTTTCTCACAAAATCCTCAACAAGAAAAATGGAATTTGGTTTTCCTTCAAAAACCTTACACCCCATTTTGGCCAAACTATTTTAGACCTTCAAACCCTCTTTTCAAAATATTTTTTCAAATATTTCTACGATGTTCCGAAGCTCCTCTTTCGATTAAAATATTACACTTTTAAGTAAACCGAGTAAGGACAAAGTGGAAATAAATGGAAGGGAGGTGAACTTTTTGAAAAATATTTAAAAACATCTTTTTTATAGGTTTGAAGTTGAAGGAAATAGGAGGGGATGGAACAAAATTGGTTTAGAAAAAAAAATGAGCATCAAATTGTTAAGAAAGAAATGAACAATCTTCACTAAATTAGGCATATCACTTTGTACACTTGGAATTTAGATGTGAGGCCACCACCATTGGAAAGTAGACTTCTGGGGCTTCAATTAGAATCAAGAATCACCTAAACTCGAGCCCGGATAAGGGAGATATGTCCGTTTAAAGTTGGGCTTAAGAACAGATTTTGTTGACCCGGCTTGAGACAGTAGCAGACCCTTTTTTTTTTTGGTTTTGGTTCAATTGGGATACCTCATTGACCCATTTTTTGATCCATTCAAGTGCACCCACTCATTCTGCATTATCTCCACTCACCTTCCATTATCAAAAAAGGTTTTGGCCTTATCATAAAAGATGAATCAAAAGCAACAAAGTCTTAATTATCATTATCATCCTTATCATCCCCATCACCTTTGTCTTCCACCTTGTCCCCCATTCTTTGACTTGTTTATTCCTTCATGGCTTATACATTCAGATTGGCTATTGAATAGGGAGAAGATGGAATGAGGGGAAAATTCATTCGAGAGAGTTAGAGAGAAAAGAGAGCAAAAGAGGAAAAATTGTCTAAATTGCAACCTTGAGCCAAATCACTTTCAAGCTTCCATAGCTACTAAAATTCCTCATTTTCATGCACCAAAACCACTCCAAAAATTTGGATATAGCCAAAGATCAATTGCCTTGATCATAAGGAAGAGTGTTTAGTGATTGAAAGTGAGAAAAATTAGAGAGTTAGACACTTTCCATACCATAAACTTCATAAACTCCATAATTTCGAATTGAGGATTTGAGAACATATTTCCTACACTTGAGGGTGATCAAAAGGGAGTTTGTGAACTAAGGAGTTCATCCTTTCCTTGGAAGGTGAATTTCACAAACTTTTCATTTTCTTTCATTTCTTACTTATTTTGCTCTTTTGCTTTGACTTCTTGTTATATTATATATTATTGTAATCTAATTGAAAGTGGTGAGATGAGACTCCCATATATATTATTTTTAGTTCTATTTTTGTTGTGAAAATCTAAGAAAACAGAGTTTGGCCGAGCTTACCGGGCTACTCGGCCCATTAGTTGGCCAGGTAGCCACCTAAAAGTACACCATCGCGCCCGCGACCTTCATGACTGTGCCCACGACCTCTAGGGAAAATCGGGGTAGCCTTCTGACATTGAGAAGATCAACCTCCGATGGTCTTTAAGGCGCTTGAAGCTATAGCGACCCCAGTCTTTTCCCAGTCGATGTTGTATCCGGACTTAGGTTCCGTAGGTTCTATCTTTGTGTAATGATTGTTGTCGTCCTATATTTTCTTATTTGGAGTTATAGGATGTGTTGGGCGGGTTTGAAACAGGTTGGTTGAGCTTAGGAACCAAAACTAGTTGCCCAGATTTTGGCTTGTCCGCTCGAGCGGGGAGTTTGACGCTCCAGCGGGGACTTGTTGTTGCTTGTCCGCTCGAGCGGGGGTTTTGGCGCTCGAGCGGGAAAAACACCCATCCAGTATTTCTTGAGCAGGGTTGGACGCTCGAGCGGGAGTTGGTCCGCTCGAGCGGGGGTCTGTGAGTGTCCGCTCGAGCGGGGCGACTGGGTATAAAATCGTGTTTTTGACGTTTTAAAGCAGTTTTTCATCCTCTTTTCAGATCCCAAACCCTAGGTTACGAGTTCTCTCTTTCCCAACTCATCTTCTCTCCTAGGTTTCATCTATTTAGAGTGAGTATCTAACCTAGTTCCTTCATTAAAAAGGTAGAGTGGGTCGAGGGCTTCCATTTAATCTGAACGGTTGTTGATTTGGAGCACTTTGGAGTTTGGGCTATCATCTCCGTCTTCTTCTTTTCGGGTTCTTGCTTCGAGGTAGGGATTTCCTACTCTATTTATACGCTTTAATCCTAAGTGTTGGTATTTTGGTATACGGGGGTAGTTTGATAATTTTGGGAGAAACCTTAGGGTTTGGCTTAGATTAATTTGTATAATTAATTTAAGAGAAAAATGTGGAATTGGGTTTAATTCATGAAGTTGGGGAAATTATGAGATTAATGATATAGTTGGGTAGTTTAAATACTTACCTATGAGAATGTTGATTTTACATCCATTGTTATATTTATTTCTTGTTTAGAAATAACTATTTTGGGCTATCGGTGGAGGATAGTCGTGATTGTTGTAGACCTTGCATGTGGCTTAGGTATAACTGGAATTAAATCACTTATGTTGACTATTGAATTAATACAGAACATTACTTGTATTGATTATGTGTTGTATATGGCAATTGTGTGTTTCATTGCATATGCATGTTGTTTGGAGGAGATAGGGGATGAACTCCACGGTTTAGGGGAAGATAGGGGATGTACCTCTAAACCGGATTTGTTGGGAGGAGATAGGGGATGGACTCCAGTAGCATCACTCATATGTGTGCTTATTGATAATAGCAATATTGCTATTTGTTGTTGATATGATACATCGTTATAGTGTGTATCAATTGGAAGTATGGAAGTGTTGTGATTTGAGCTTTAGTCTCATTTATTTTGTGATATCTGGATCACTATTATAGTTGGCCAGGTTCTGAGCCATAATGATATAATTGGAAAGTTGAATAAATATTGGGAAGTGAAAGGTGTCATAGACAATATGTCATAGACAATGTAGACATTCGTGTCATGAAATTGGAAATTGATTATCTTGTGTTAACCATGTATCTAATGCTAATGCTTTAGTTAATTCTTATACTTGGTTTAGTATTTTTCTACTGGGCTGTGGCTCACCCTATATGGGAACTTCATTTTCAGGTTCAGGTGGTTCATTACCTCCAAGGACTTAGCTTGTGAGGATTTGGACTCGAAGACTTGCTTTTATTTATTCGTTTTTATTTGATACATGTAAACATTCAAGCCTAGGGCTTTATCTGTATTGAGTTAGACTCTTATTTCTTTGTGTCCAAGTGTTGGCTTGGCAAGATGTAAGCCCGTAGGGCATTTATTTTGATGTTACATGTAATGTTTTATTTAGTAATACTCTGATGGATAATAGAATGTTTCGTTCTCTATTATTAATGCATGTTAATTATATATATGATGGGCTTTATTTTAAGGGCGTTACAGAAGCTGCTATTTTCTTATGTTTATTTTATTGCGAGTGTTTGTGAGGATTTTTATATTGTGTTGTAATATTTATTCATCTCCCTCGGATTTATAATATTTAAAGCGTTGTAATAATTTTCCATCCTCACTTCTTATCTATCACATTCTTTAATCGCTTTCCCTAACTGTACATATGAATATATCTTGCATGCCATGCATATCCATGCTTTTACATACATGATTCATGCCTAAATCTAGCTAAATTTGCATCTTTGTGCTTTAATTGATTGTTACATGATTTTGTGCTCTATCGCATGTTATGCAATGTTTCACATGTCATGTTTTAGAAGCCGGATCTTTAGAAGCATTCTTGTGTATGTGTTGCATTAGGATTTTATATATAGGATCATGCATATTTTATTAACTTTGTTTTATAGCTGTTCGTGGGACATCGGTAAATATGTAAGTTATTATGCTTTAGCATCCCGTGTGTACATAATTTTCTTATTATGTTTAGCATCCTAACATGTGACTATTAGCTTATGTGATATATCTCTATGAATGCCGGTAGATGGAGGTTGTGTCACTTAATTTGAATGATATTGATTTTCATGTTTGTAAATTCAATTTCTTCGAGTTGTGCATCTTCGAAACTCTTTCAAAAAAATACATAAACTCAAATTGTTCCAAAATGAATGACATAGTCTATACTTGTATGCTTCACATAGTAAATTTTTAGGATTTATTAAATAAATCGGAATATGAACATATAAAGCAAATAAAACTCATATCATGGTTTAGTAAAGGCCGATCTTTGATTGGGTAAGTGGGGGTGCTCATTATTGACCTTTCCCTCTCATATCTAAGGTTCCGAGCCAAGCATCTTTGGTTATAATGAATAGTGGCCTTGGCACAAGTTGCGATTTTCTAATTTTTCTAAAACATTAGGTGGCAACTCTAAAAACTAGTAATGCAGTTCATTTCTGGCAAACATTTTGCAATAAAATAAATTTTCTATAAAAGTTGCCAAAACTGGACTCTCATTTATGTTTCACATTGCACTTGTGAAACTAGATCACAGAGATATCGGGAGTCCGAACTGTTTAATGCGCATGGGCACGGTCATTAAGGTCGCGGGCGCGATGGTGTACTTTTAAGTGGCTACCCGACCAACTAACAGGCCAAGTAGCCAAATAGGTTCGGCCAAACTCTGTTTTCTTAGATTTTCACAACAAAAGCAAAACTAAAAACAATATATATGGGAGTCTCAACTCAATATTTTCAATTAGATTACAACAATATATAATATAACAAGAAATCAAAGCAAAATAGCAAAATAAGTAAGAAATGCAAGAAAATGAAAAGTTTGTGAAATTCACATTCCAAGGAAAGGATGAACTCCTTAGTTTACAAATTCCCTCTTGATCACCCTAAAGTGTAGGAAGTGTGTTATCAAATCTTCAATTTGAAATTATGGAGTTTATGGTATGGAAAGTGGCTAACTCTCTAGTTTTTCTCACTTTCAATCACTAAACACTCTTCTTTATGATCAAGGCAATTGATCTTTGGCTATATCAGAATTTTTAGAGTGGTTTTGGTGTATGGAAATGAGGAATTTCAGTAGCTATGGAAGCTTGGAAGTGTTTTGGCTCATAGTTGCAATTTAGACAATTTTTTCTCTTTTACTCTCTTTTCTCTCTAACTCTCTCGAATGATTTTTTTCTCCTCATTCCATCCTCTCCCTCTTTAATATACAATATGAATGTATAAGCCATGAAGGAATAAACAAGTCAAGGAATGGGGGACAAGGTGGGAGACAAAGGTGATGTGGATGACAAGGATGACAAGGATGATAATGATGATTAAGACTTTGTTGTTTTTTATTCATCCTTTTATGACAAGGCCAAAACCTCTTTTGATAATAGAAGGTGAGTGGAGATAATGGAGGATGAGTGGGTGCACTTGAATGGATCAGAAAATGGGTCAATGGGGTGTCCCAACCGAACCAAAAAAAAAAAAAAAAACAAGGTTTGCTGCTATCTCGAGCCGAATTAACAAAATCTGCTCTTAAGTCTGACTTCAAACGGGCATATCTCCCTTATCCGGACTCAGTTTTAGGTGATTCTTGAGTCTAAATTAAAGCCACATAAGTCTACTTTCCAATGATGGTAGCCTCACATCTAAAGTCCAAGTGCACAAAGAGATATGTCTAATTTAGTGAAGGCTATTCACTTCTTTCTTAACGATTTGATGCTCATCTTTTTCCTAAACTAGTTTTTTTTCCATCCCCTCCAATTTCCTTCAACTTTAAACCTATAAAGAAGATGTTTTTAAATATTTTTCAAAGAGTTTACATCCCTTCCATTTATTTCCACTTTGTCCTTATTCGGTTTACTTAAACATGCAATATTTTAATCGAAATGAGAGCCTTGGAACATCGTAGAAACATTTGGAAAAATATTTTAAAAAGAGGGTTTGAAGGTCTAAAATAGTTTGGCCAAAATGGGGCATAAGGTTTTTGAGAGAAAACCAAATTCCATTTTTCTTGTTGAGGATTTTGTGAGAAACACCTTCTTATTATTCATCATAGGGTGATCAAAAGAAAGCGCCCAAGTCTTAGAGCCGGTCAAAATGGGGTGTCTACAACCTTATAATTTTGCTAAGATTCATATACTGTGTTAGAGTATCTCTATTGGGCTTTGGCTCACTCTATATGGAAAACAACTTTTAGGTGCTGATGATATGCGTCCGCTAAGAATGTAGCTTGGGAGGACTTGGAGCATAAGGCTTCATTTTTTATTTCTTGATGTAACTATTTTTGTTTAAGCCTCAGGCTTTACTTATATTGAGTTTAAACTCAGTTTGTTGTAACCAAGTATCGTCTTGGAAAGTTGTAGCTATTAAGGCATTTCATTATTTGATTTTATTTTCTTTTTACTCTTGTATCTATGCCATATCTTATAGATTCAGAATCTAAGATTTGTGAATATATATTGCATATGTCATTTTTTGTAATCATAAAAGATAAAATGAATAGAAGATATGTGATTATTGGTTAATTATAGCACTGTTATGAAATGAGTTAATGTAATTATTTCGGGACGTTACATTATTCAATCAAAATAAATATTTGTTATCTCTTCAAAACTAAGAGTGAAAGTCTCACCTGAGTAACTACTTACTCTTTCTTTTATGGTTAATGCTTAATGATGTAACCCTCACATAATTGAATACTCACTGAATACTTACTAAAACATATAAACTAACTCTCCTTCACAAGTTTCATAATAAGTTATGACAACTTATGTCATAATACTCAAAGTTACTTTAAAAATAACTTTCAAATTGATTATTAACAAAATAATAATCAACGCAAAAGATTTCTGAATATATTTCCAATTAAATGAAGCTACATCACTATTTAAACCATTATATTTAAATTTCTTCGGGTGTTAATCATTGTTTTGATATTGCAAGAATATTATTGCCACAATCTTAAGAAAAATTCACATTAATTCTATTTTATCCAAAATTGTTTTTGTCTTTTTTTTCCCTGTTCTAGTTAAATACAGATTTTATATTCTGTTTTATACAGAATTATTACTTTTCCATGTTCTAGTTAAATATAGATTTTATATTCTTTATTTTGATTGAATTTTTTATTTTTTGTGTACTGTTATTTGTGCAATATGTTTTGATATAGAAATATTTATGTTACCGATACCTGTGTTCGGTCAGATACTATTTTCTATTGTTTGTTTTGAACAATAATGGTATATCGTAATTTATAGGATGATCAGTGAATTCAAATTTGGTTTTACAATGCGTATCGTGCACAGTTATGTTTTCCTTTTACATAACATCTTATAAATTACTGATTTTTATCAAGATTTAGTTTCTCCATTAATTGATGGATATATCTTTTTATGTATAATTAAATCAGTTCAACAGATGATTCTTTTTGTAAAATTTCATAGAATAATAAAAAATATATATATTTGAATCTTTGCATATATCTATTCTTTTTATGCGTATTATCATTTATATAATAATTTTCATATCATTGAGAATGATACATAGGTTCGTTGATTTTGTTATTAATTATTTATCATTGATGTCATTTTCATGGGAATATTAATTTTAGTATTTCTAATTAATATGTAATGAGTTTTTATTACATTATATGTTGCCATGAAATTTTTGTGATATGTGTTATTTTTTATTTGATTTAATTCCAGTACAATATATGAAATTTAAATATATAAAATTTGTGAAATTTTCAATTAATTTGTGATTGAGATGATGACATTATCGAGAGATCTCTTTTGGAGTGTTATGTGAAAAATTATATTTTATGTTTGGTGCAATGATTACGTGTTTCACACGGTACACATAAGGAATTATTCTAACAATTCATAAAAATTTATTCCAAATTAATTGAAGAATATAAGTTGAATATAACGTAAATTATTTAGGTTAAACCAAACCAAACCATATACGGAAAATCAGAAATACTTATAAAGAAGTAGAAAACTTAATAATAGATTGTAAAAATCTAGAAACGAAACCAAATGTGATCGAGACTTGTGTTAGATACAATTTCTTGAAGATAAATCCGTCCCCCGCTAGTAATTACAAGTTTTTATTGGACGTTCGTTTCCTAAGATACAACGATCGAACCTTGCAAAAGCAGCACTACCACGGCAAGTGTGGCGAACCTTGCTGTGCAGAATTCTCTTTTACAGAAGAAGTACAGAGTGTCAAAGAAGAGAAACACAATATAAATTCCATACAAAATGAATGCAATTGGGGCCTATTTATTTATATGTGAATTGGTGCCTTTTTGAATGGTCATATGACTTTTCAAAAGAATCACCTCTTTTTTACGAAAAGGTGCAACTAGAAAAGACATAAATAATTTTTCGAAAGAATTCGAATTCTGAATCAAATCCTGTTTAAATTTGACTCAAAAAATTAATGAATTTATTTAAATAAAATCAAATTTTAAATTAAATAAATTTTGTCTTAAAACCATTCTCAAATGGTTGCATTTTTGAGTTAATTTCTTATTCACCTATTAATGGCTTCCAAGCTATTTTTTCAACAATTTTTTTACTCATCTAAAATAAACTGTGGTTACACATAAATTGAGAGGGAATGATGGCAGGGTAGGTCAATTGCATGGGAGTGACTAATTTTAATTGGTGTCAAATTGTGTTATGAGTACTTTCATGGGTAATTCGCTATTACTATATATTAATCAAATGTAATTTTCGTTTGATAAGATCTATAAACATTAAACATTAATCTAAATTTTTTATTTATAAAAATTAAAATGTTAAGAAATATACATATATAAATATTAGTCCATCTAAATATTTAAAATTTTGAAATTAAAAAATATTAATCTAAAAAGTAAATAAACAAAAAATTGCCATATCTAACTTATCATACTTAAGTCATATATAATTTAAAATTTAAAAATCTATATAAAAAAAAATTTCAAGTATGTCTTTAGTCTTATATAGTTTTGGGATGTGGATTGGCTTTTTGGCTATTTTAACCAGGGCTAAAAAGTCTCGTTTGGGACAAGTTTTTTTTGCTTTTTTGACTTTTGTTAGAAAAAAAATTAAAATAATTATGGTTTGGATGTGACATTTTGTCTTATTAGCTTTTTAGCATATTTTGTCATTTTGTGGCTATTTTAGCCCAAGATTGGGATGCCAAACGAAGGCTTTAAAATTTGGAAATATTTTCTTCAATTTTATTTGTATTTTTACTTTTGAAAACTAAAAAATACATATGGCATTTAAAACATGATCAAAATATTTATGACACATTTATTAATTAAAATAAAATTTCGCATGGCACATGTTAAAAAAATAAAATAAATACATGTGTAATGTATATTTTTATGCCATGTCCGCACCCAGTGTGTTTTGATATTTCAATCAAGTTTAAATGCATACTTTGCCGAGCTAACTAATTCGGTCAAAGAATTCAAAAAGTTAGTCAATCCTACCAACCCACTTTGTCGAGCTAACCAGATCGGTCAAAGATTTCCAAAAAGTTGGTCAATCCTACCAACCCACTTTGTCAAGCTAACCAGCTCAGTCAAAGATTTCCAAAAAGTTGGTCAATTCTACCAACCTACTTTGCTGAGCTAACTAGCTCGGTCAAAGATTTTCAAAAAATTGGTCAATCTTGCTAACTTACTTTGCCGAGCTAACCAAAAATTCAAAGAGTTGGTTAATCCTGCTAACCCACTTTGCTGAGCTAACCAGCTCAGTCAAGGATTTTCAAAAAGTTGTTCAATCTCGCCAACCTACTTTGGCGAGCTAACTAGCTCGGTCAAAGATTTTCAAAAAGTTGGTCAATCCTGTCAACCTATTTTGCCAAGCTAACCAGCTCGGTCAAAAAGTTCAAAGAGTTAGTCAATCCTACCAACTCACTTTGCTGAGTTAACCAACTCGGTCAAACATTTCCAAAAAGTTAGTCAATCCTACCAATCTACTTTGTCGAGCTAATCAGTTGAGCAAAAATTTTCCAAGAAGTTGGTCAATCCTACTAACCTACTTTGTCGAGCTAACCAGCTCGGTCAATGATTTCCAAAAAGTTTGTCAATCTTGCCCACCTACTTTGCTGAGCTAACCAACTCGGTCAAAGATTTCTAAAAAGTTGGTCAATCCTGCCAACCTACTTTGTTGAGCAAATCAGCCAAGTAAAGATTTCTAATTTCAAACCGAAACAATACAAACGCATAGTAAAACTACAACAAAACAAAGTTTGAAAAAAAAAAACTGTACTTATTTTATTGATGCTGAGCAAAAAGAAAGAAAAATACAAGTGCTGAAACTAAAAATAAAACAATTTCAAGTTGGTGGTGTTCCATGGTCGTGGAACAACTCGGCCATCCATATCTTCCAGGTGGTAAGCTCATTTTCTTACTAGCACAACAACTTTGTATGGTCCCTCACAATTAGGTCCCAATTTGCTATCATCAAGCACTATAGTGTTCCCCATGACTTTGCGTAGAACCCAATCACCCACCTTGAATTGCCTTGGATGCACTGCCTTATTATACTTTTTGGATTCTCTCTTCGTTCCTCTGCAAGGTCGAGTTCCAAGGTTATTGTCTCCCCGTTCAAGTCTGGGTCAAAATTCTAACTTTTGATGGTGGAAAGGTCGACTTCTAGAGGGATGACGGCCTCCATGCCGTAAGCCAAAATGCATGGTGTTTCCCTGGTTAAATACCTTGGGGTTATTCAGTAGGCCCATAAAATGTGGGGGGGTTCTTCAACTACTTTCCTTTCACCTTTTCCAGCCTTTTCCTCAAGCCATCCATGATTATGGTGTTTGATGCTTCGGCATGACCGTTGGCTTGCGGGTAAGTTGGGGTGGAGTAGTAGAACTCAATCTTGTGCTCTTCATAGAAGCCGCTGAATATCCTCCTATCAAACTGAGTGCCGTTGTTTGATATCAAATCCTTTGGAATTCCAAACTGAGTGATAATGTTCTGCCAGAAAAATTTCTTGACATCTTTCTCCTTGATGGAAGCAAGTGCTTCTGTTTTTACCCACTTTGTGAAGTAGTCAGTCACCACAATGAAAAACTTCATGTTGCTTGGCGCAGCTGGGAGTGGTCTCACTATGTCTTGACCCCACATTGTAAAAGGCTAAGAGCTGGTCAAAGGTAAGAGTTCTCTGGCCGGTTGGTGGATTTGGTACACAAACTTCTGGTACTTTCCACACTTCCTAACATACTTCTTTGTGCTTGCCTGCATGCATGGCCACTAATATTCTTACGAGATAGCTCAGTAAGCCAATGACCTTCCCTCTTGATGACTTCAACAAATTCTTTCATGAATTTTGAACAAAAAGCCCTCAACCTTACTTGGGTGCACACACTTCAAGTATAGCCCAGTGAAAGACTTTTTATATAACGCCAGAGATGGGGAAAGACAAAATCATCGTGACTTCGCCCGAATTTTGTTCGTCTCCTTTTTGTCGTCTAAAAGAATTTAGTCTTTTAAGAAAATGATGATGGGGTCCATCCAATCCAAGAAGGTCCTAACTCTACGCATAATACCTCTGCTGCTTTAGGTTCTTTAATAGTTGGCCTTGGCAAGAAGTCAATTAATAAAGGGTTTAGGATAGAAGTGTCTAACATCAATGCAAAGTTGGCCAACTTATCCGCCTTGTTGTTTTCATCTCGGCCGATTTGTTCTATCCTTACAACTTCAAACTTTTTGATCTATGTTTTGACTAGCTCTTGATACTTGGTCATCCTATCGTCCTGTGCTTCGTACTCGCCAGATATTTGGTTAACCACCAACTGAAAATCACTGTACACCATCAGCTTGGTAGCCTTTATCCAGAAGGCAGATTTCAAACTGGCCAAGAGTGCTTTGTACTCTGCTTCATTATTCAACGCTAGAAACCCAAGCCTATTCGCTTGTTCAATAGTCAAGTTGTCTAGCGAGATGATGACTATTCCCAGTCTAGCTCGATGCCTATTAGAAGCTCTTTCCACGAAACGCTTCCATATCTCTCCCATGAACAACTTCCAACAAGTGAATGGGTCTGAAGATGTCTTGGGGTCTAGTACTTCAATTATTTCTTCCAAGCCTTTATTTGTTGTTTGTTTGTCAATCTCTTTGCTCGGTTGCCCTACAATTTCCCTTTCAGGCACGCCATTGCAAATCATGTTTGTCATTGCGCAACTTACCTTATCACCCATTGGCAATGTGTTATTGACCTCAGTGGGTGATGCAATCACTGCCAAGCTTAATGGCACATTGCACGGTTCCTCTGCTTTAGGTGGTAATTCAACTTGTTGTTGGGTAGTGGGGGATTGCGCTATTCCCACAGCACTTTCCCCCCTTGTTCAGTTTCCTCGGTCAGGTCGACAGAGAAAATAAAATAACTTCCTGAAGCAAACTCCACCGCAAAGTTTGCTAATACTTGGGTCTTTATTGTCATTCTAGGTTGGAACTTGATGTCGAATTATCTCAACTCCGCTACCCACTTTAGTATCATTCCAGAAAAGTCTGCCTTTTCAAATAGGGCCTTCAAAGGAAATACGGTCAATACTATTACTGTGTACACGTGGAAGTAGTGCGACAACTTCCTAGATGCCATCATTAAAGCTAAGACAAGCTTTTCTAATTGCAGGTATCTCATTTTGGCGCCCAATATTGTCTTGCTCACATAAAAGATGGGCAAGTGTTGTGTTCCTTCTGCTCGCACCAACACGGCGCTAACGGCGTGTTGGGAAACTGCCAGGTACAAGTAAAGCTCTTCTCCAGGTACTGGAGTCGCTAAAAGTAGTAAAGAAGATAAGTACTCCTTCAAGCTTTCCAGAGCTCGATCACATTCTTTGTCCCACTCGAACTTTGCCCTAAAAGAATGGTCTGCACCGGTCTGATGATTAACTTATAAACCTGTTTAGTGCGGCGACTAACCTTATTAGATGTTGCAACTCCTTAACAATGTTTGGCCTTTCAAGCTCTTGAATGACCCTGATTTGGGAAAGATCTGCTTTTATGCCGCGGTTGGTCACCAAGAAGCCCCAAAATTTGCCTAATTCCACGCCAAATACAAACTTGGACGCATTTATCCACAGCTTGTGAGTCTTTAAAATTTGGAACATCTTTGCTAGGTCGTTGTGATGGTCAGACTCATCCTTGCTCTTGATCACCATGTCATCAATATAAGTTTCCATTGTTTTGCCTAACAATGGCACAAACATCTTAGTGATCAGTCGTTGAAATGTTGTCCCTGCATTCTTTAGGCCAAAGGGCATGACCTTGTAACAATACAACCCTCTTGGAGTCGTGAAGGATGTGACCTCCTAGTGCGGTTCATATATAGCGATCTAATGGTATCCACGATATGCTTCAAGAAAGCTAAGTCAATTGTGTCCTATAGTTAGGTCCACTAATTGGTCAATCCTTGGTAAAGAAAAGCTATCCTTTGGGCACGCTTTGTTGACCATTTTGTAGTCCACGCAAATGCTCCACTTGCCATTCTTTTTGGGTACCACTATTGTGTTTGAAATTCAATTTGGATAATGGACTTCTCTAATTGCCCTTGCTTTCAACAGGTTTCCCATCTCTTTGGCCACTACTCCAGTGTGGTATAAAGCCGATCTGCAAGTTCTTTGTATAATCGGTCTGGCGGTGGGGTTGACGTTGACTTGATGATAGATGAAGTTTGGATCAACGCTAGGCATGTCGTATGGCGTCCAGGCAAACACTTCAAGATTGGAGATCAAAAAATCCATGATCTTCTTTCTCTCAATGCTGGATAAAGATGAGCTGAGCAAAAAGAACTTCTCTAGGTCACTCTCATAAGTTCTCACTTCCACCAGATCTTCCACGGCCTTCTATTCGGTTGCTTTGTCGATGTCTCCAAACACCTCATTGTTTTCTGGTTCCTCTACCATCTGCACGAACCTTTTGGCAGCTCGGCTTCTGTTCACAATCATGAAACATTGCCTGGACATGATTTGGTCTCCCAAGACCGCTTCAATCACTCCAACTTCGTTTGAGGGCACATTACTTGATGGTAAGTTGATGCTACGGCTTGCATAGCGTGTAACTATGCCCTCATAAGAATGATGTTATAAGTGGCTGGAACTTTCAAAACCTAAAACTCCACTTGTTTGACCATTGCGCCAGCTTTGACCGACAGAATAATCTTGCCAATTGGCCACTTTGGCATAGAGTTGAAACCTACCAAGGGAGACGTGGCTAGTGCCAAGTCTTTGTCATCCAACTTCAATTGTTTGAAGGTTGCATAGTACATTATTTCGCATAAACTCCCTTGATTAATCAAGATCCTTTTGATGTCGAAATTCTTGACGCGCAAAGTAACCACCAATGCATCATTATAGGGGTTCGGCAACCTTGCTAGGTCTCTATTAAAGAAAAAGATGGCATTCTTTGTTTTTTTCTTCCCTTTCTTCATGGTTGGCTGAATACTTAGCACTTCTCTCATGTGCTCCTATTTTTTTTATTATTCCTCTAAGATCACAAACTCGCTCAAGCTCGATGATCCGGTGGATCACATTAATCACACCTTGAGGTGGACTATCTATTGGCATTTTGTTTGGCATGTTGTGGTCTTGGGGGACTGGTCGAGCCTCCACCTCAATGTATCTGTCCAAGTGGCCTACTGCCATCAATTATTTTAGATACTACTTCAATGGAACGCAATCCTTAGTTTGGTGCCCAAATTCGTCGTGAAAAGTAAACCGATACCTTTCATCATAGCCCCTCTAAGTTTCTCTCAATTTAGTAGGCCGTTGAACAAAGGGTTCATCACGTATCTAGCTGAGAATTCGGTAGATTAGTTTTTTAAAAACCGTCGTGATGGTGGTGCAAACCTTAAACCTCCTTGCTTTGGTTTCCTCATTAATTTGGGAAGGGTCACCGCGGTTGTTGTAGTTCGGTCTTCCTTCTTTCCCAACCATGTTAACCTTGGTCGAAGTCTTTTTGTTCAACATTGCTATTGTGCCAGACTTTGCTTTTGCGCGTGCGCCATCCTCCTCTACCCTTATGTGTTGGTGCTGTGACGACCCCCAAATGCTAATCATGATTATAATTAATTAATTATGTGTTAAAATCTAATTGTGAAATGAGCCATGTAATTAATTTGTATGTATCTGTCTGATTCGAAGTTATCTATTCTGATTTGTGTTCAAAATTTAAAATTGATGGCCTAAATGATTTCAGAAACTGAAATTGACTACATAAATAGACTAATTGGAATATTTAGAGTCATATGTCAAATTTGATTAAAAATTGATTCAGTTTAGTAAAATGGCATGTGATTTAATTAAGCCTTAATTGGAATTGTTTTGGGTTGATTAAATTGAGTTGTGTGCTAATCTTGATTAGTTAAGGCTATTTGTATTTCAATAAGATGACATTTGGTTGTACTTAAGGTATCCTATTTATAATTCAAGATTTGATTAAGTGTAGTATGTGTTGGGGCATTGAATGATGTTGAGTGTAGAAGATTACAATTTGGTGGATGTACAGAGTAACTTGGATGTGTGAAGAGAAATCTATGTGGGTGTGTGTAAGTGTATACACGTGTTGTGCAATTCAAGAAGTGAGGTGTATGTGAGTGTTGTTAGATTGAGTGGCCAACTAGCCCTCAATATTTTATTTATTAATTTGTTCATATATATAATGTTTTAATTTATTATTATATTTGATTAATATTTGGTTGTTTAGTTTAGTTTTTTTTTTGTTCTTTTATTTATAGAAAAGATAATGGGTGTGATTGACCAAGTTGACTAAGTAGTTTGATTTGGTCAAACCACTATTAAGTGTTCTCCTACTTAATATGAGATATGTATGTAGATGAGGGTATGTGGTTATTATCTCATAATAAAAAAGGAGTTGTTATAACATGGATAAATAGTTGAAGATTTGGGTGAGTGAAACAACCCTCATAATTTGATTTATAGGGAATCTGTTTTCTAACTTGTATACAGATATGGGTGTGTGAAATAACCCCCACAATTTGATTTTTAGGAAGACATTTTCTAATGTATACTTTTGTATACTTATATATATGTGATTCCCAACCATGAAAAAAAAAAACAAATTACAACCCAAGCACAATATTTACAATATCTTTCCATTATCTATTACTTCTGCAAACCTTTTATTTTTCAGATATTAATTCAATTTTGCTGTTGCTACTAGACATCACGGTACCATAACAGTTCAAGAATTCCAGCGTGGCGTCAATTATTTTCTATCACTGGTATCAGAGCAACTGAAAGTTGAAGCCTACTACCGAAGCCCACAAGATTTCTTTAATTTGTGATAGACAAGCAACAACAATTCCATCTATGTTGACTTTGCAAACAACCAACATTGCATATTGTTCCTTGTGTGGGTCCATGCAATGTTTTCCATCATCAACATACAAATTAGTGCTGGTATCATTAGTGCTGCTTTGATTCAATGCCTTCAAGCATTGTCCATTTATTTTTTTTGGAAGATCAAGATAGTGGGACCAATTCCGGTAAAGTAGTGTCGCCAAGGAGATTCGGTATACAACAATATTTTTGTGCGCGTTTATGGTCAGTCCATCTAAACTCATATTAATTGATAATTTGTATTATGGCTAGTAAAGCAGTTAGTCAAGAACTCAGTAAAACTAAAAAATTGAATGGCACTAATTTTTCTACCTGGAAATATTGTATCCGTCACATTCTTTTCCAAGACAAGGTTGAGTATGTGATTGATACTAATGTACCAGGTCCACCTCCTGAAAATTATAGTGTTTCCAATAGGAGAATGCATGAAAAATTTCTTCAAGATGATAGGATTGTTAGAGACATCATGCTTACTTTCATGGAACCAGATATTGAAATTTTATTTGAAGATCATGTGTGTGTGAGTGAATTTCTGACTACACTGCCAACTTAGTACCCAGCTAGAGAGCACCGGCAGAATAGACGGCACCTGGCTAACCTGCAACAGAAAAAGAAGATTCCGGCGGTGGTTCGTCTACCCGGGGGCACTCCGACGATCAAGTCAGTATATCTTTCAAAGATAATCAATAGTGCTAAACTCACTGTTCTAAGTATAAATTGCGTACCTTAGACCCATCGGGGGTGCCTTTCTTTTATAGCTAACTCAATCCTAGTCCCTATAGAAGCCTAGCTTCAATGGACTTTAGCTCAGTGCTTATCCTGGACTCTTCAATTGATAGAGATAAACTCCCTAAGAGTGTTATCCTTATCCATGCTTAAGTCCTTCCTTATTCCAGGACTCTTGTGCCTTATCCGCTTATCTCGGATTCCGATATCTTTGGAGATAACCTTGGCCTAGCCGAGATCACCTCGGCGTCATGACCTGGACACGTGGCACCTCGGCTGACACGTTGGCATCACCTTGGGCACGTGTTGGTACTCTGAAAATGTATCCCCACAATTGCCCCCTAGGTTCTATTACCTCGGCATTCTGAGGTGATGGAACCTATATTGGTACTTCCTACCAGTTCGTTGACTTAAAGTATCTCAGCCGAGATCATAGCCAAGGCCGACATGTCTCTTTAAAGAACAAGGACCCTAAGAGCTCTTTTACGCATATGAGCTGTCATACACAATAACTCAACCGTTTTAGCCACGTGCCTTCCCCCTACTGGATCGTACCTGTTACGCGCCTGTAAGTTGTCTCACGCCTGCGTGCGCTGTCTGACGAATCCGTTGTTCTAGGCTCATTAATTTTATTTTGCCGCCGTTTCAAGTTTTAACAAAACTTTTCCTCCTCTTCCATCTTTTCACTTTTTTTCATCGTTTCTGAGGCTTTCTCTCTCTCTAGCTTTTTCTTCCAAATCCTCCCTTGTTCAAGCTTCTAAAGCTCTGCAACTTGCTCCGTCCACCTCCTCCGGCGAGATTCTTGCTAATCTTTTCCGCAGTTGCCGTTCGTCTGACTTCGGCGAACTTAACACCGGCTTCTTTTCTTCGGTGAGTTTACTGTTTCTCCTAATTTCAGTTTTTAATGCTCTCCATTTAATCGTTGCCATTACTGCTTTGTTCAAACATTTGATTTGCGAATCATATATCTGAATGTGTTTATTTCACGACTTTGCTCTTGCCCATGTCTTGAATATACATATTGCTCACAATTTTTCTGTACTTTTGCCACTGTTCTTGCCCTCGTGCCCTTGTGCATACTCTGTCACAGTGTTCTTGATAGTTTCATTACAGTTCTTGATTCTGAAACACGTTCTTGTTTTCTGTTTGCCGTGTTTTTTCCAGATTCTTACCTCCAATCTTTGTTTCCGTAGATCTAGATTTGGGATTTGTTTGTAGAACCCATAGATTCTAAGAAGAACTAAAACGGTTCCCACAAATTCTCACCCCAACTAACCTTTAGGCTTTTGCCGAGGTCCTAAAACCCTCCAAAAACTCCTTCATTCTAAAATCCAACTCCTCTAAGTGAAGCCGATGTTATGGGTATGTGGAAGCATAGGGTAGACACCCCGACCAAGTTAGATCACTTTAGGCGTGAGTTTGACATCCTGGCCGACGTCCATTTGAGGTTGGCTGGGAAGGATGACTCTATCATGCCTATAACTGATTCTATGCCCTTCCCTGTAGTAGCTTTTATCGAGTGCAGACTTCGGCTCTCACTAAATACCCTTTTCCGTGAGACACTTCATTATTATAAGCTGAACCCGATGCAGCTTGCCATCAACTCCTACTGAGTTATCAATGGCATAATAGCCTTAGCCAAATAAGAAAACGCTAGGGTTACCTTATCCGATATCCAATACTGCTACACCATGTGTGGCCTCAAAAAAGATACGGGCTACGTTTACTACCTCAAGCCGAGGTCCACAGAGTACAAAATTGTTGCCGACCTCCCTGACTCCAACAAGGGAGCTGGGGATGACTATTTCATTACCTTGGGGAACTGGGAGTTCGCTCCAGACGAGGACATCCATCTCTACCCTCTTCCTCGATCAGTTTTTGTAGAGGGCAATGGTAAGAGCCCTGTGTTCATACTAACTTATTTTTAAAGTCTTCAATACTTTGTTTGTTTCTAATGTCTGTTTTTCTTGCAGCTCTTCCTCAGCCACCAAAGGGCTTCCGTCAGTCTTTCTTTCCTAGCAAAGACTTGAGGAAACTTTTGGATCTGCCAGTCCATAAACAGAGAGCCCCTCTAGTACTCAATTTCATCCCAACCTACAAATCGGCGCTGCCCGATGTCCCAAAGAAGAAGAAGAAAAGCCAGTCACCTCCTTTTGTCACAGCTCCTCAAGCTGCCTCCTCATCTCGGCCAGATCAAGGATAGACCTCTGATCCAGCTGAGCAGCCGCCTACCTCAGCTCCATATCTGATCCCGATATCCCAACGCCGTCGACGACGCCGAACAATTTTTGCTACTGAAATGGGCTGCCAAAAAGCAGTCGCTAAGGATCTCTTAGCCAATATCCCTGATTCAGTTGATGCCCAACTAGCACCAAACCAGCCAAAGACAAAGACAAAAAGGATCAAGAAGGCTCAACCAAAGGCAACGGTGACTCAGGTTGACACTAAGGACACCTTGCCAATCTCCAAATTGGCTGAGAGCAATAAGTCCCATTCTGCCGCCAAGAAGAGGCCTGCCGAGGCCCAACCATCCGAGTCTAAACGATCAAAGAGGCCGAAGTCATCCGCTACAACCACCTCGGGGTCTCTAAAGCATGATTCCCCTTGGGCCCCCCAAATCACACTGGAGGATAAGCCAGTTAAGGCTAGCGACAATGCCGACGACATTAATGTCGCCGTCGCCCTTAGTACCGCTCTGCTCCTTCCCGGCGATCTCGACCGAAACGCCGAAATGAGCGAATATGAGAACTATGCTCTGATGCTCCAGCGCTTTGTTCAGGTAAGTCTCTTTATTTGGTAATTTTTCTTTCTTTCTCTTCGTTTCATACTTATAATATTTTCTAATAATTTCTGTTCACTTTCAGGCCATCCAGCATGCTCATTCTTTCTTAGTGCAAGCCCTTGAGAATCAGTAGGAGCTGGCCGATAAGAAGAGGGAGGCTGCTAGTCTGCAAAAGATAAAGACCTTGGAGAATCAAGCCGAGGCTGTTATGAAAGCTCAAAATGACGCCGAAGAAAAGGCGGAATCCGCTGAGGCCATCAAGAAGGTTCTTGAGGCCGAAAAGAGAGAGGCCGAGGACAAGACGGCCCAGGCCCAAAAAGAACTGCAAGAAGCCTTGGCCACGAAGGACGCCGAGCTCAAGGCAGCCGATGAGAAGGGAGGGGGTGGCCGATGTCACGGCTGACTATGAAAAGCAAGTGAAGCAAGCATGTAACAAGGGTTTCGCCCTTGGTTGGATGACTTTGCTTAAAAAGCTTGAGGTCCCCGAGGACTCCCCTCTCAGGAACGCCAACGTCCTTCCTCTTCTATTCCTTCAAACTCCAAGCCAATCCGATGACGATTTTGAGTCTGAGGAGGAAGCTTTGGGGAGGAAGTCCAAGGAGGCTGCTGGGGCCAAGTCCCCTACTCAAAACGAGCAAGTCCTGGACTTGACTCAAGATGAGGAGGGTGAGGAGGTTCCCAAAGATGCTACTCCTGAGAAAGCATCATCCGACGTGCCTCTTGCCGACAAGAGCCTTGATGTAACCCTTCAAGAAATCGATGCTGAGCTTGCGGCCAAGAAGGGTGCCGAGATATCTTCCCAGTAGTCATCTGAACTTTAAACCCAGCCATCTACTGTTGCTGAAGAGTCTTAATTTTGATGTCTTTTTTCCTTTGTATTTTGTAACTTTAAACCCAGCCATCTCCGTAATTCTGGTATTCATTGCAATTGTCTTTCTCGACGTCAACGTCAACAGGTTTTCCACTCCCGTTAGGAGTGTCATCCCCAATCTTTTCCTTCTGTCCGTCGTTGGCCATCTATTCTTCTTTCTTTCCCACAGACGGCGCCAAATTGTGTGAGTGAATTTCTGACTACACTGCCAACTTAGTACCCAGCTAGAGAGCACCGGCAGAATAGGCGGCACCTGGCTAACCTGCAATAGAAAGAGAAGATTCCGGTGGTGGTTCGTCTACCTGGGGGCACTCCGATGATCAAGTCAGTATATCTCTCAAAGATAATCAATAGTGCTAAACTCACTGTTCTGAGTATAAATTGCGTACCTTAGACCCATCGGGAGTGCCTTTCTTTTATAGCTAACTCAATCCTAGTCCTTATAGAAGCCTAGCTTCAATGGACTTTAGCTCAATACTTATCCTGGACTCTGCAATTGATAGAGATAAACTCCCTAAGAGTGTTATCCTTATCCATGCTGAAGTCCTTCCTTATTCCAGGACTCTTGTGCCTTATCCGCTTATCTCGGATTCTGATATCTTCGGAGATAACCTCGGCCTAGCCGAGATCACCTCGGCGTCATGACCTGGACACGTGGCACCTCGGCTGACACGTCGGCATCACTTTGGCCACGTGTTGGTACTCTGAAAATGTATCCCCACAATGTGCATGCTAAACCCATGTTTGATGCTGTTAATGATGCTTATCGCGTTTCATCTAAATCATATGTTCAATTGTTAATTGAAAGATTTAATGGGACTTCAATGAAGTAAGATGAGAGTGTAATTGAACATGTTAATAAATTATCTATCATTGCTAAAGAACTAGCGGCTTTAGGGAACCCTATTCCTAATCAAATGCAAGTGTCCACAATTTTACAGAGTTTACCTGATTCTTGAGAGCCTGTCGTTATTGCTCTTAATTTGCCTTCAACTCTTGTGACCATGAAAAACTTACCTATTTTATTAAGAGTAGAGGCTGAAAGAAGAGGTAAAAAGAAAACCACTAAATCTTTTTTAACCGTTACCTCTGCTGGCCTATCTGAGCCACCACAATTTGAAAAGAAAAGATTCTCTACTTTTTCCTCAAATGTTTTAAATTTTGGAAAGAAAAATTTTTCTAAGAATTTTAAAGCAAAAGGTAAAAAGTTTAAAACTAGTGGCAATAATAATAGTGGCTTTAACAAATGGAACAATGGAGTCTGTTTTAATTGTGGAAACCCTGGACATCATCAAGTTGATTGTCTTGTGAATAAAAAATAGAAAAAACCTTATTCTGGATGCTCCAAAGATATTGTTTGTGTTGTGACCGAATCTTTTTTGGCTGATTTTGACATTGGAGCTTAATGGGTAGATTCTGCTTCTTCTCGCCATGTGGCAAAGGCTAGAGAGTCTTTTGTGGAGTTAAGAGAGGTGGGAACCAGTGATCATTGAATATACGTGGGAAATAACAGTTATTGTAATGTTGTTGGTATTGGAACTGTAAAGATCATGATACCAGGCATAGAAACCTCTACTTGACTAACGTATTATATTCACCCACCATGAGGCGCAACCTTATCTCAGTCCCTCGTTTGGATGGAAAGGGTTTTGAGGTGCACTTCCATTTTGGAAAAGTGTCTGTTGGAAAACATGGTAGGATTCTTATATGGGGTAGTAAGGTTGATGGTTTGTATTGCTTGAACGTGGTTTCTAGTGTTAACAATAATGCATTTGCTAGTTCTTTTGCTTATATTGATTCTTCTTTGTATGTTGATGATCCTTATATTTGGCATTTAAGATTAGGACATATAAACAAAAATAAAATGAAAAGGATGATAAATATGGAATTAATTCCCAAAATAAATATAGATTTTTCTATTTGTGAATCATATTTATCCGAAAAAATGACTAGATTACCTTTCCCTAAAGGATAAAGAGCAAGTGAATTATTAGCTATAATACATTCAGATGTTTGTCGACCATTAAATATTAAAACACATAGAGGCATGGAGTATTTTATAACGTTTATTAATGATTACTCTAGACATGGTTATTTATATTTAATGCCTAACAAATCTGAAGTATTTGAGAATTTTCAAGAATATAAAAAGGAAGTTGAAAAACAATTAGGAAGAGACATTAAAATGTTTAGGTCTGATTGGGGTGGTAAATATATATCAACTTTATTTGGTGAATTTTTTAAAGATAATGGAATTATACATCAAACACTATGAGTTATACACCACAACAACATGGCGATGCCGAATGCCGCAACAAAACATTATTAGATATGGTTAAATCCATGTTAAATCATTCTTCACTTGAATAAGAATTTTGGAGGGAAGCTATTGTTACCGCAATGTATTTATTTAATTTAGTTCCTATAAAAATTATTAATAAAACTCCGCATGAATTATGGACTGGTAGAAATCCTATTTTGGATGACTTAGCAGTTTGGGGTTCTTTCGCTCATATATTAATTCTAGCTCAACAAAGAGACAAACTATATAGTAAAACTATCAAAGGAACTTTTATAGGATATCTTGAAAATTCAAAAGGTTATAGATTTGCTATTCATCATAGTGATGGTACTATTAGTGTAATGGAAAGTAGAGATGCAAGATTTTTAAAAGAGGAAATTGACACAAGAAATCCTACAAAGCTAGTAGAATTATTTGAGATTCCTAGAGAAAAAGAAATTTTAAATGATAATGATGTTAGAACACCTAATATAGAAATTATTTCAAAACCAATGGAAACATTTCATGATACTATTGGAAAAATTCAAAGAGAAAGCAACCCATCCACAAGGTTAAAAGACTATCTTACATTTATTAGCGAAGAAAATAATGATGATCCTTTAACCATCAAAGAAGCTTTATCGTCCCCTAATTCGAACAAATGGGTAGAAACAATTGAAGATGAATTAGATTCTATAATTAAAAATAATGTGTGGGTTTTAGTGGATTTACCTAAAGATAGAAAACCAATTGGGAATAAATGGATTTTAAAAAGAAAATATAAATCTGATGTTACTATTGATAAATATCAAGCAATATTAGTGGCTAAAGGTTTCATACAAAAATCAGGAATAAACTATGAGGAAACATATTCTTCGGTTGCTAAGTTCACTTCAATAAGGATTTTAATGTCAATTGTAGCTTCATTAGATTTAGAATTATTTCAAATGGGTGTTAAAATGGCATTTTTGAATGGAGAATTAAAAGAAGAAATTATATGGTTCAACCAGATGGTTATAAAGTTGACGGCCAAGAACATAAAGTGTACACACTTAAGAAATCACTATATGGACTTAAACAATCATCTAGACAGTGGTATTACACTTTCCATAATGCTATAACTACATACGGATTTAAAGCCAATGAATATGATCATTGTGTATATTATTGGAATAATGGGAGTAATTTTATTATTTTATCTTTGTATGTGGATGATATTTTAATTGCTGGTAATAATATTGCATCGATTGAAGAGATTAAGAATTTTCTAAATAGTCAATTTGAAATGAAAGACATGGGTGAGGCATCCTTTGTATTAGGAATACAAATAATTAGAGATAGAAAATCAAAGACATTAAAATTATCTCAAGAGCAGTATTTTGAATTTTTTTTGAAAAGATTTAATATGGAAAGTTCAAATATCATTGATTCACCTATCCATAAGCAAACAATCTTATAAAAAAAAAAAAATGTGCCCAAAAAGTGAAGAAGAAAAACAAAATATAGAAAATAAGCCTTTTGCTTAAGATGTTAGAAGTATTATGTATGCAATGTTATGTACTAGGCTTGATCTTAGTTATGCTATTAGTGTGGTTAGTAGATACCAAAGTAATCCTGGAGAATTGCATTGGGCAGCTCTTAAAAGAATTTTAAGATATATTCAAGGCACTAAAGATTACAAACTAACCTATCAATATAATAATGAAAATTTAGAAGTCATTGGTTTTTCAAATGCTGATTTTTCTAGAGACATTGATGATGGAAAATCCACATCAGATTATGTATTCCTCTTAGGTGGAGGTTCAATTTCATGGTGTAGTAGAAAACAGTCATGTGTGGCTAAAAGTACAATGGAAGCTGAATACATAGCATGTAGTAATGCAACTTTGGAAGCTGTTTGGATTAAGAGATTTCTTGATGATTTAAAAATAAAAGAAATATCCAAGAAGCCCATAGCCATAATGTGTGACAACCAAGCTGCTATAAATAGCATAAAAAATGGTGAGATTGGCTCAAGAGGAAAACACATAGATCGTCAATATCATTATGCTGTTCATATGTTTCAAAGAAATGAGATTGTTATACATTATATTTCTTTTAAAGAAATTATTGCAGATTCCCTAACAAAAGCTATTGTAGCAAATGATTTTAGAAAACATGTGAATGCGATGGGGATTAAAAATGATTGAGAATATCTCAGTCTATTGGGCAAGCAGGAGATGTTGGATTGAGTGGCCAAATAGCTCTCAATATTTTATTTATTGATTTGTTCATATATATAATGTTTTAATTTATTATTATATTTGATTAAAATTTGGTTGTTTAGTTTTTTTCCTTTTATTTACAGAAAAGATAATGGGTGTGATTGACCAAGTTGACTAAGTAGTTTGATTTGGTCAAACCACTATTAAGTGTTCTCCTACTTAATATGAGATATGTATGTAGATAGGGGCAGTGCTGTTATTATCTCATAATAAAAAGGAGTTATTATAATATGGATAAATGGTTGAAGATTTGGGTGAGTGAAACAACCCCCATAATCTGATTTATAAGAAATTTGTTTTCTAACGTGTATACAAATATGGGTGTGCGAAACATGTAACGCCCCAAAATTTGGGGACATCATAATAAGGTTTAAAACTTAAAATCAATTTTCGTAATTAAGAATCCTCATCAATGTTGCCTCCAAATTTACCATCATAAATTAATTAACAACACCAAAGCTAAAAATTCTTATATTACAATTCCAGTTGAACTTAAAACTTTGTCTTAGTACACAAATAAAAAAAAAAATTAGAGAAAAACTAGAAAACTCAGAAAAATGGTTCATGGAACTTTGGCACGCTTCAAGCTAATCAGGGCTGAATGTTGCCTTCCAACACCTCGGTGTTTCCTTCGGTTTCTTCGGTACCTGGCATGAAACGCCAGGGCAACGAGGATGCCAATGAGCGACGAGCTCAATAAGATACTACAACCCGAAATACCCATCCCGATAATAATACCCACAATGAATAATGCTTAGTAACAGAATAACAGGTAGCATTTAATAAGCATACTAAGTATGCCATCAGTTGAAATAATAACAATAGATGATAAATAAATAAAAATGACAAACATAAGCAGTTTTTCATTATAAGAAAAATGCCCACTTTTCTTTTTATATTTTCATAGATTTAGTTTATCAGATAAGTTCAAGTAACTTCCCGTGGAGCACTATTTCCACTCAACCGCTAAGCAATGGCCACGGACAATTCTGACTCTCCCTTGGTCAAATATTCAAATGTTACTTACAGTAACTACCAATGATGCCCACGCACCAGGGTTACATACCCGAGTTGTGACATCACGGTCTGCCCCAAGGGAACGGTCTATGTTGTGACGCCCGTACCACCAACCTTATATCACCTCTACACCGAATAAGAGCCGAAATACCTTCCCGTGCCATGTTAGGGTTCGCAACTCACTTGCGCAAGATTCTAAACCGGGCTCACCCCATCACTTTTAAATGTAATGTATCATTGGTTAAATTTCGTGTCTCTTTGTTTGTTGAGATATTCACAATAATTCAAAATTTAATTACCAATAATGTTATACCAACTCATTAAAATCCGAACATAAAATATTACACATGTCACACAATAATAAACAATTGTACAAAATTTAAATAAACAATTTATTTAAACCATGGTATGAAATAATAATTTAGATACCCAAAGAATAGAAATAATTTATAATTACACACATGCATGGACTTTTAATGTACAAGATTAGACTAGCACAATATTAAATGAACTACAATACACCCATATATGGATTACTAATTTACAATATTTGATGAATTAGACCAACACAATAACTGATTTTTATCCAAATAAATAATTGAAGTGATGATCTTAAATCTGTCCAGAAATTTTCAGATTATACCTTCGGTAATAAAAATTATAAATAAATTATTTATACATTTCTATAATTCGTGACAATGTACAGAATATTCAATAAATATGTTTAGGTCATTTTTCAGAAAGAATTTCCCAAAAATAAGTTATAAATAAACAATTGAGATATAATTTTTGATTCCTCCTTAATCTGTCAAAATTTTCAGAATGTATGTCTTGCAAATACAATTATAAATAAATTACTTATACAACTCTAAAATTCATATAAATCTACAGAATACTCAATAAACATGTTATTGTCATTTTTCAAAAAGCATTTTCCAAAAATAAGTTATAAATAATTCTTAAAATTTCCAAGAGTGTTTATGACACAGATTTATCACATTTTCTTAAATTAATTCCATACTTAAATTTATAAATCAATTCCATGATCTAAAAATTTATTATGAAACTAGACTTCTCAAATTTCATTTTTTTCTTAGAAATTATCAGATTTGGTTTAATATAAAATTTTTAATGATTTTTCAAACACATAATAAAATCTGTCTATAGCTCCAGATTTGGTTTAAAATCTGTATAAATTTGTAAAAAACTCAATAATTGTTGAAAAATTTTGTGGATGAACTAGACATCATTATCAACAACTTTTTAGAATAAATAATCTTCAAATTTTGAGTATAAAGTTATCTAAAAATTCGTACAATTTTCTGACAGATTTAAAAGGGCCAAATAACATCTTCAAAAATCTTTTTAATGGCATAAACTACACATGCAAGCCCAAATTCCACAACATTATCATGATTTGAGATGTAAGGAAGGATTTACTACAAAATTAGAGTTAGAAATCTTACCTAGAGTTATTGAATGATTGAAACTCTTCACAAGTTCTTGAATTTCCTTTCTTTTCTTTATTTCTCCTTTGCTTTCTTAGTTATACACACACAAACACTCCTATCATGTTGACACATAATGCACACTTGTACCTCTCTCTTCACCAACACAACACACGTGCACCCTCTTTCTTTTCTTTTGATTCCAGCACATCACTCACACATGCACATACCCACAACAGTTTCTTTGCACACCCACACCCACACCCACACCCACATACATTCTTAATCCTAAATTAAATTTATGTTTACGATTTATTTAATTAAGCAACACTTAGTCTTAATAAATTTCAATTAGCATCTCATTAAATTAATTATGACTAGTCACAAATCCCACATAATTTAATCAGTCTAATTTGACTTCCATTAGAGCCCAATTAATTATAATTCAATTTATCAATCTCAATCAGATTTTTAATCGAACTCCTAAAATGTTCCAAATATTAAATTAGACTTATTTTCATCCTCAATTTTGATTTCCCAAATCATTTACGCCTTCAATTTTTGATCAGATTCAAAATCTCCATCTATAAATTACATATTAAATTGAGCACCTCATAAATAAATTTAGTTCATAATAATCTAAATTCTCAATCCTCACAACTCAATTAACTCCAATTCGGACCCAATTGATCAAACCTTAGTTTTATTAAACTAAATCGAACATTTAATTACACTTTCATAGGGCCCAATACTTGAAATTAAACTAATTTAACTTATCAATTTCACTTCCTTAGGCTATTTGGACGTTCAATTTCTAATTCTAAAATAAATCCTTAATAAAATAATTTATAAATAACAAATATTAAACAACCACAAAATTATTATTTATTTATTTATTTATTTCCTTGTTAGTGATTGAATTTGGTTAATTTAAAACTAACTTTTACACTAATACATTTTGGAGATAGACTCTAGATAAAATTAATTAATTTATTTTCTTTTAAGAATAATAAAATGTGGGTTTTCACAAAACAACCCTCACAATCTAATTTTTAGGAGGACAGTTTCTAACGTATACTTTTGTATACTTATATATATATATATATATGTGTGTGTGATTCCCAACCATGAAAAAAAATAGACTACAACCCAAGCACAATATTTACAATATCTCTCCATTATCTATTACTTCTGCAAACCTTTTATGTTCCAGATATCAATTTAATTTTGATGTTGGTGCTGGACATCACGGTACCCTTACAGTTCAAGAATTTCGACGTGGCATCAATTATTTTCTATCAAGTGCAACATTCTGATGAATGTAAGTGTAATATTCCCTTCATTCTTTTGTGCTTTGTGTTGAGAGCTCAACTAGAGAGAGAGTGTGAGAAAGATAGTTCATTTTAGAGAGAGAAACCCATTTTTGTACTAGAAGAAGAAGAGAGCTAAGGAAGAACCATCCCATAATCTCATAATCAAGCTCTAGGTAAGATTCTGAACATAATTTTTGTAGTAGAACCTCTATGCATCATGGTTTCATCATGTTATTGAGCTACTTTATGAGAGTTGCAAGAAAATGGGTCTTCGAATATGAAAATGAGTTACATGTAACATCCATCGAAGTTAATCTTTGATTTCATTATTTTTGGTTTGAGCCTTGAAACTCTTACATACATGTGAGTTTTAATCATGTTATTCGCTTTAGAAATCCATGAGTTATTGATCATCATTTACATGTTTTGAAGAACCATGAAAAAAAATTGGAAAATCTTGCATGCATGGGTTTTAAGCTAAATCTTTGATAAATTGTTGATGCCTTGAAAAGGATGATGATTTCATAAAAAGCTTCAAGAGTTTTTTGAGCCTAAACTCACATTTTGGAACCCTGAAAAGAAAGGGAAAAAGATAAGAAATGAGTGAGATTTTCAGACCAAAACAGGTGTTCTGGAACAGCATTTTCCGCATGTATGAAACCCATCTCCGCACGTGCGGCACCCTTGTTTCAACCCAACTTCAAAAGGCATATCTCCTTCATCCGGACTTCGTTTTAAGCGATTCTTGAGCCTAAATTCAAGCCCCAAAAGTCTAGTTTCCAATGGTGGTAGTCTCATATCCAAAGTATAAGTACAAAAATAGATATGTTCAAATTAGTGAAGGTTGTATATTTTCTTTTAACCGTTTCATGCCATTTCCTTCCCTAACTTAGTTTCCTTTTGCTTCTTGCTATTTCCTTAAACCTTGAATATGTAAACATGATATTTTCAATGGAAAACATATGAAAATGTTGTAGGATACCTAAGGCTTTTCAATAGGCATAATTAGTACACGATTAACACTTGAAAGTGAACTTAGAAAGACTAGGAAACATTAATTTAAGTCATGAACATTTAGGGCCATTCAAAGTACCTCTTTGGCACATGTTTTGTACGTGAGTCACATGTAGAAAATATTAGCATTAAACACTTGAGAGAAATTAAAGAATGACTAGGAACGATTGAATGGATATGTAACGAATAAACCGATTGAGTAAATTGAAGGCAATGTATTTTGAAATGTTATACTTGACTATGTTTTTGTAGGTTGAGCCATTAAGAAGTGTCATTCAGCCAAGTACTGTGAGTAATTTCTTGGTAAAGATATTTTTGTATATGAATTACTTTGAAAATGACCATGTTATTTGATAATTTGGGCCACCTATGTTTTGTTATGAAATGTTTATAAAATGTAGATACGATAAGTTTTTGAACAAGAACTTTGGAACCATTAAGTTATGCTTTGAAACTCTAGAATGTGTACGATATGATACGTCTTCGAAAATGAGGTTTTGTTAAGAATGATTGAGTAAGATATAATAAGCTTTTCAAAAAAATGGATTTTGACTAAGAAAGAATGAGTTTCTTTTGAAACAATAACTATGGTAAAAGCTTAGGAAATGTCTTTTGATCCCTAATGACTTCCGTATAGTCTTCAACTCGTCATATACGTTCTATATAAGTTTTTGACTCATTGTGCTATATTATATGATGTCGTTCTTTTATGATTGTTTTGCATGATTTCGATTGTATCGATCTATATGATATATGCCCGTTATAGACATTCTGTATAAAGTCACCGAAGTGGGCGTTTTGCATAAGCTCGTCCTGTATGGACGTTTTGTACCAAGTCGTCCCAAGTGGATGTTTCGCATAAATCGTCCAATAAAGAAGTTTTGTATAATGTCATCCTATGTGGGCATTTTGTATGAAGCCGTCCAATAAGGGCGTTCTGAATGTTTCGTTCCACCGTGAATGTTTTGTATGGTATTCTGACAAGTTTTGAGAAGGCACTTGGGTACTACGAATTGTAGAAAGGTTTGATGATTCATAATTGTTATTATATGTTTCCGAAGTATGTTTTAATTATGTCAAGAACATTATATTGTTTTCATAAAGTTATGGAACTCGTTTATTTAACCTCTTCACATTGAGATTATTCACTAAGCAATAGCTCATTGTTTGTATATATATGTATATAAGTGATCACGCACCGGACCGAGCTTAGCGGCATCGACCTGGACCTCGTTTTGTCAAGCCAACTACTGTGCCTCATCGCGACGTTTCGAACCATCAGGTGTCAAGGCTTAATTGGGTGGTTAAGTTCACCTTTTTGTTTTTGCAACTAAGTGTTTGGGTAGTACAGAGACAGGTGTCTTTAGATAATTATGACTGATAATAAAACTAATTTTTATTATTGGGTTTAAATCCCTAATCGATGGTGGTTAAGCTTGACATGGTCTACGTGATTATTTGTATATATATATTTTATAAAGTTTGTTTGTTCATGTAAGTCCTCACAGCTCATTAGATGATATATTTTATTATTTATTGGCTTTCGCCAGCCCTATTATTTAATTACTGCTATTACTGTTAAGAAGATCTTTGGTAATCTCGAAATATTGGCTGGTTACGATGCTAAACCTATGAGGGAGGGTTTGGGTCGTGATAGGTGCACTCTTTCCATCAAGGCTTCCATAGTAAGAGGTGGAGTCATTGTCACGGAATCCCTCAATTAGCGTCTAACCGGCAAGCTACGCTGGTATTGAAAAATAGCTAGGTTGGTGGGGCATTCACCGATTTGGTTGAATGTCTGCCAATACTTGTTGTTATAGGATTTTAGTGTCTTCTTCCGCCCATGTCAATGGCGAGCAATTGATCGACCTCCATGAGCGTATTGGTGTTTGTCTTAAACGTAGTGACAAACGCCTTTGCAAGCTGTGCCTAGGAGGCAATGCTGCCTTCAGGCAACCTCTTAAACCAGGTCAACCCCAAATCCCCAAGGCTTGATGAAAACAAGATGTATATCAAGGCATCATTCTGCTTATGTATAGCCATTACTTATCGATCTGACTTCCCGTCATAAATCGTGAACTTAGGTTGGTTAAAGCCTAGAGGCAGCGATGCGTTCTCTATCGCCAGAACGAATATCGAGCTTTGTAATCTCGCCAGCGCTCTATTTGCTGGCTCATAGGTGAAGTGCAGCATTGGTATTGCAACCTTGACGTTTCCATACATCCTAGGAGCCAATCATAGCAAAGTATATACCCTTTAGGGGTCCTGAGCCTGGGCAGCTTCTCTCATTCATGCCCTTTCCTCCAAAACAGTCCGCAAATCTTCCAATTTGAATAACTCAGTATATCGTGCAAAAGTTTGATGAGTGTGCGACGGTCGATAACTACTTCCCTCAGTGTATGATCTTTCAGACCTCATCCTCTCAGACCTGGAGTAACGAGTTCTGGAAGTCCTTGAATAGATGTCACCTGTCTTGAGGCTTTTACTCTCATAATGTGTAGGCATGGCATAACAATCTCAATCTCCATAACGATGAGATCGCGTTTGTCCCTCGCGAATCTCCATACTAGCCACAACATTGCCTTTATCTGGCACTTCAAAACCTCTATGCCTACTACCATCATTCTTATCAACTCTTCTCTCTCACATAATCCTCCAGTACCTGGGTATTTGTCATTCACCTTTGTCCATTTGATCTTCAGGAGTGACGAGGGCTCAAACCTCGCTTTTCTCACGCGCCCTTGTAAGGGCTCCGTCGTTGTCCACCATGGGCGGAGTAGGGGTCAAATCATTACTCCTTTTGTTCGCTTCTGGCATTTAGCCATCTATAGCGGATTGAGGCAGATTTTCGTTGTGCACCATTACAACTTACTGAAAGAAAACTTGATCAAAAGGTAAGTTCTCTGATCTTTCCACAGACGATGCCAATTGTACAAGCACGAAATAACCTTCACTCATATAGTCATGTTGATCAAGCTTGCACTACTCCAAACGTAGTCGTAACACCTGAAACCACAAACGTGAGCTAGCTGGCGAGTGTATACCGGAAACCCCTCCGATATCTAAGTCGGTGAATAGACTAAAGAGGCAAAAACTCTGTGTATTCGGGAGTATGAATTGTAATACTTAAGATTATGATTTAGCTTAAGCTTTTTTAGATTCCACAGCATAATCCTAGTAGAAATCTAACTCTCATTTGTAGAGTCTTTCTAGGAATCACATTCCTAAAGGATAATGCCTATCCTTTAACACCCTCTTCACTGCTTGCCAAGTGAGATGGCACAACTCTTTGTTCGGCTTCCACCGTGCGACCGAACTACTTTTGCTCTGTCCGCCACTGATTTAGCCATGCAACATGCAGCGACTCTTCTCCTAGCTCAGTCTCAGTCCGTTTGACCATCTTCCTTGTAGCTCGGCCAAGGCATTAACCACCATTAGGAAATAGCTAGGTTCAAGAATATAGGCCCTCTGGTAGTTCAGTCAAACTTCTTTGATCGGTTCCATCCATTGTTCAGCCCACACTAGGCCTTCCCAAAGCATAGTTTGACCCAACTCATGGCCCAAGCCTCAAAATCACTTCGATCTAGCTTAGCCCAATTTGACTATACAAATTAACATCTCAATGAACAAGTAGAAAGGCGCGATTCAGGCTTATGGGGTTTACCACAAGTCCTAATTTTTATTTGAGTAGTTTATTTTTTAAGATCCTATGTATGCATCATCATTAAAAAAAATTAGATTGATGTGATCAGCTTAGCCTTTATTTTAGGGGAAATAACAATTTAGTGTGGGTTTGAAAAAATAATTTAAATCAGTGGTAAATTTTATGAAGTTTAATAATCAAAGTATTAATTTTTTCAAGAATTTGTAATTATTTTTGAAAAGGTCATTGAAGTGTAGTTTTTTCTTTATTTTATTATGTTTATTTTTTGGAAAAAAATTATTTTTAAATATATACTTATTGTTTATTTAAAAAAATGATAAAATAAAAAAATAATAATTATCTGATCAATTTATTTATTTTTATAAATGATATGGACAGAAAATTTTAAAAAATGGATAATTATTAAAAAGAGACGCACGGTTAATTTCATGAATTCAAACACTACTTCTGCCATCTAAAATGTGGACCGGAAAGAAAACAGGTCCATTTTCGTCTTTTCGAACCACATCTAATGTGGTGACGTGTGTCACACTTTCAAAGCCACGCGCCAGTTAGAAAAAAGAGCAGGCTCATTCAATGAAAAATTATTTCTCAATCCGGGACGTTACGTGATCATACATTTAGGTCATGTTTGTTTGGGTGGACATGAGCTTGGGATTGGACTAATAATCCAATAAAATTGTTAATCCGATGTTTGGTTAAACAATTAAAGTACGGATTAATTATTTTAAACTTGATTATTAGTTAAGATAGGATACATAATCCAACGAATTCGTAGTCCTAGAACTATTAGTCATGGAAATGTTAATCCAGTCCGCCCAAACAAACATGGCCTTAGTGGATCACAATCTATTATGTCTGTTAATATTTATTATGTCTGTTAATATTTTTTAATTATCTAATAAAAAATCATAAATTAATAATATTATATTTATTAAATTCATCTGAATTAAGTGAATTTATATGTGTCGATCGTCGGACAAATCATTCAAGATGCAGTCATCCAGATAAATGCTACTTGATAAAGGTAACAACGGTAATTAACCAAAGTGACGCAGGTCATCGGGCAGTCATCAACCACATTATTCGAATAGAGTTAGACTCTCTCTATTTATTTTTTTATCATAAATCTTATACTCTTCATCAATCACAACACATTGGGGGTGTTTGGGAAGAACTTTTTTTAGCTTTTTGAGCTAAAATAACACTAAAAGATAAAATAAACTAAAATAATTAATAACATAAAATATCACATCAAATTCATAATCATTTTTTTCTTTTCATAAATATCACATTCAATTGTAAAAAAAACTATTAAAATAACCAATTATTTTAGAATGCTGTTATTAGCACCCCATAAATTATTTTGGACCCCTCAATTTTTATCTTTTTTTTTATTATAATAATAACTTTAAATAAAATTATTATAAAGGACATCATTAATTTTAGAACACCTTACAATTAAACCCACACACCACTACATCATGAATTAGGATTTATGAGAGCACATACCTTCATCACCGCCCATCTATCTTTCCCGAATCTCAGCTTCAAAACTTAACTACCCTTAAAACCTTGAAAACTCTTTTGTGACAATATTCCAGCGATAACAGTAGCAATCATTTGATTACTTACACTTTTTCGGCAATGATAAGGAGTGAAAGTTTTTTTGGCAATCACAACTCCATGAGACAAAAAGGAGTACAACAATAAAAGTTCAGAGGAAGTTTATAACTTTGATGGTGTTCTTAATTTAGAGAAGATTGGCCCTGTAAGGGTAAGTTTCTTTAAAAAAAAGGACAAAAATAATAAAAATCTATTTGTCATTTTTGCAAGACTGAACTCCCGAAAATATGACCAAAATTCGAAAATACAGGCCTGAAACATTGTTTATTTGTTCAGAAACAGGTAATCGAACATTTATTATTTATTCGAGAACCGATAACCGAACATTAATCATCGAAGAAAAGGATGAGGTGGTAGAGAGAGAGAGAGAGCAGAGACAGTAATCATACTCTGCTTTTCTTCTTCTTCTTCTTCGTGGGTTTTGTTAGGATTTTTGGAATAGAGTTTTTTTTTTTTACGTGTGAAAGGTGTGCATTTAATTAAATAAGTAAAATGTTTTAACAAATTATTTAATGGGAGAAAAGAAATTTTAAGAGTTCTAAAATTTATAAGTGAGGTCCAAAGAAATAGAGGTCTAAAATAATAAATGAGATTTTAAAATAATATTAAATTATCAATAGATTCTAATAGTTTAATTTTAATTCCCATTAAATACTATTAAAAATAAGTCTTGGTAAAATTATCGTTAAAAATAATTTTTGTAACAATTTTTTATATACGTCGCTAAAAATTAACAATTAATAACTTTTTTATCATGATTTTTATAAATTATCACTAAAACTTACAATTAATGACTTTTTTATGATAAATTTTTCTTATAAGACCTATTAAATAATAAATCTACTTATTAAAATATACACATAAATATTCCTTAAAATAATCAAAAAAAAAAAAAAAACTAAAATAATTAACTTGTCCATATTTATTTTTTCTTTCTGTTTTTCAGTAAAAACTTCTCCATTCATTAACAAACAGAAAGTCCCAGAAACAGGTGCCAGTGACAGAGTCTCCCTCCACTCACAAACAGAATGTCCTAGAAATCTCGTCAGAAGCTCTTGGGCGTTGTTCTCAAAACTCAGAGAGAGAGAGAGAGAGAGATCATTTTGCAATGGCGACGTTCGATCAAGCACCTCCAGGCGATCCCAAATCTGGAGACAAGATCTTCAGGACCAAGTGCGCTCAGTGCCACACCGTCGAGAAAGGAGCAGGCCACAAACAAGGTTCCCAAAACGAGACCCTCTAATCCCTCTTTTCCGATCTCATGATCTCATCTAATCCTTCACACAAAAAAAAATCCAAAATTGAGTGAAAATTTGGCTAAATTCACATTTTGTTGTATTTATTTTCAATAATAATATAGTTTGATTTTTATTGTTTTTGTTTAAGGCTTGTTTTTCTCATGGGTATTACTTGATTTTGTAGTTGTTGTAATTATATAACAATCTAGTTATTGCCCGCCTGTTTGGTTGTTTTAAAAATGTAAATTGGATAATTTCAGAATTAGTTCATTCCTGGATAAGAAAATTAGATATGTGTGATCGTAGAATTAAACAGCTTAAGATGTAGAAAATTTACTACTTGGATGATAGTTTAAATTTGGTCATTTGTTTTTTTAAATTACTACAAACTAAGAAGCACGTACACGGACACTACATAGACATGTTGAGGTGGAAATTTTAAAACATGAAGCACACAACACATGGAGGCCTCATACAAAATATTTTTTTGTAGCTTTCTTTTTCTGTGTTTCCCCTTCTTCCCATTCAACTTTTGAGGATAATTTTCTGTTATTACTGAAATATCCAGGACCAAATTTGCATGGCCTTTTTGGAAGGCAGTCTGGTACAGCTCCTGGGTACTCATATTCTAATGCCAACAAAAATATGGCTGTTATCTGGTCAGAGAATACATTATATGACTACTTGCTTAACCCAAAGAAGGTATGAAACTTTACTTGGTTCCCTCTTTACTTGGTTTGTTGCATAACATTCATGGGAATCTTTATGAAAAGTTTACAGTCTATATATTGGGTAACAAAAGAAAATAAAAGAAATCATTGTGATATCTCATTCAGGTGAGAAAAGAAAAGAAAAAATGATTGTGGTTTCTCACTATCTTGTTTGGATGAGTAGGACGAAAAGCATGTGTATATGGGTGAGGTTTTATTTTCCTTTGTATATTGATGGGCAATTTCGGTATCCTGTAAAAAACACAGCCTTTCAGTTTTGTTTTTTACCAAATCACACGATTTTCTGTGAGAAATCGAACTGGCAAAATAATTCTCACCTAATTTGTAAAACCAGCATGAGTAAGAGTTCTCTTTCTCTTCATTCCTTATTATTTCTCACTAAATCGCTCAATTCAAATGGGCTGTTATAATCTCAACACACCTTTATCTTTTTTCATTTGACCAAAATTATGTTGTTTGATCTTGGTATAGTGATTTGGATTGGAGTCTATTTTATGTGTTGTATTGTCTGGAACTTCATCATTAATTTATTATCATGCTTGTATAGTTGGATTTGTGTTTGGAAACTTGGATGAATTACTTGATAGATCCTTTTTTCCTTTTGAGATAAGGCCCTGGATCAGTTCATAAATGCCCAAGTATGGAGTTGACAGTCTTATACTCTGGAAACTGTGGGACCATTTAATTTTTGGTTAGGACTTGGGACTGATTTTACCTGCAATTACAAAATTGAGAGGAGTAGAATAAAAAGTAGTATTACTACTTTTTAATTTCATAGATACATTGTTCATAAATTGACGGATAACATATGTTTAGCTGTTTTTGTACTTAATTTTAACCCTTTTTTGTTTGTTTGTGCGTGCGTGCATAAATGATTGTCTTTTGTGGAGTTGGAGTCACTTGTCAGCCATTGTGGGGTGACGGTCTTTGAATATGGAAAATAGCATTTGTAAAGCGTTTGATTGACTAAAAAAAAAGTATGTTTCGTGAAGGGTTATGTAGTATGCTATTCCTGCAACTCTTATTATATATTTATGAATTGGTGAAACCAGTCATTTACTTGTCTCATCCTTGATGAATTGCAAGCATGAGGACTTTGACCTTGTGATGACAATCTGGCCTATTTTCTGATGCCTGTGTGTTTAATCACTGTTAAGACAAATTTGCTGTTCAGAAAACCAAAGAATAGGGCTAGGTATTTAGTTTTGGCCCTGAGGTGGGCCTATAGTGTTTTTTTGGGTCTTTTGTTTTCTTGGGGAGTTGGACATGCAATTCTCCTCTTTTCTAATCTCGTTAAAGTCAGCTCAACTTAGTTGGGACTTGTATGATAATTCTACTTCTTCAATTTTTTCATGATTTGTCAATGACTCAATGCACTCTTATTGGCAAATTGATTGAGATAAAACGGATTATCAGCTTTTGATTATGAGGACTTCAACCATGTGATAACAGTCTGTCCTATTTAGGGGTAGGAATTTTTGAGGCAACATGTTAACACGACATGAATTGTACACGAAGTTATCAAGTTAGGATTGAGCATTTTTCAACACAAGTCCGATTATGACACAACACGATAACACGATAAATAAACAAGTCAAGTTAGTGTCGAACTTGCAGCACATGAACTTGATACAGATAATCTATTTACGCATCATTTGGGAAGTGTGTATTTTAGCTTAAAAGCCAAACAGTCACGAAAAAAGTCAAAAAGGCAACAAACTATACAAAAAAGTCAAAGATTTCATTTTCTCTTTACTTTTTGCATTTTTTTTTTTTTTTTTGTAAAAACCCAAAAACTCATCCCTAACATATTAATTTTTTTACCTCATATTTTTTTATGGAACTATTTTGAAAATCCTCTACCAAATTGTTTGTCTTAAAAATATCAAATATTTTATTGTTAAAAGAAATCTTAATTTGAATTTATGAGCGTAACTCTAGTTTGATTATGATTTAGACCCTAGCCAACAAGGGTTAATTATTGGCACAGAAGCTAGTTTTTTTTTTGGAGTTTTACCACCGGCCTATGTGTAGTTTTGGGCCTTGTCACGGGCGAAGTGGCTATAGCCTTCAAGACTTAGAGTTTTGTAAACTGAGTTATCGAACCATTGAATATCGAGCTATTAATTTGATCAAATAAACTTGCATTGAATCACTTAGTTATCTTTTCAATTAGAATAAGTTGTTACATTTTATTTATTTTTCAGCCACAGAATTATCTGCAAATTAACTGTTTCATTAATTGAATTCTTGGTAAATATATTTATTGATTATACACTATTTTTTGTATACTTGGTCTAACTAGTAGTGATAATTAGTTATTTACTAGGCTATCAAGCTTGCCCCATTTTTCCCATCAGTGCAGAATCAAGTTGAGTTTGAAGTATAGTCTAGTACACAGCCAGGTTTTATGAAGAATTATTTATGATGTAAAATTTGAGGTTCTTGTATTATTTAATGTTTGGGGACCATTGTAATTTTGAGAATATTTATCTAATATTGTTGTTGTTGAGGGTTAACATTTGATGAAACTGAGTTTTTAGCCAACGCACCAGGCTCTAGAAAGTCGGGTTTGGGGCGTTACATGAACACTCTACTTACTGAGGCATGAGGCCTGATTACTAAGTTATGAGCATTAAAGGACAAAAATGCAAAATATTCTCTCTCTTTTTTTTTTTTTTTTTTTTTGTTAATCGAGAAACTTTGCGAGACACATCATCAATAAACCAAAAAATCTGTACAACTCAAAATTCTACTCACTAGAATTGTGCTCATGAAGATCGAAGTGTGCATGTGAGAATTCCAGTCGAATAACCCCGTATCCACTGTGGACTCATGTTATGCCAACCAACAAATTAAAATATGAAATTGTTGCTCACCATTAATGAATAAGAACAACCACAAATCTCTTTTATGGGACGGTCATGCATTGACCAATGTGATGGAAAATGGCAGCAGCTATTAAAGTCTATAAAAGGCGTGGATCCAACGGTTCTAAGGCCCAAGCCTTAATCTGGCATATGCTAGATGATGTGGGGCCTACTTGGGAGATTAACTAGACTTGCGATTTATTTAAAAGTGCCTTTTGAGTGTCTCAAGTCAAATGTCTTTAAATTTCTAGTCAATGTCTTTGGGTTATTTAGTTGGTCAAAGAGTCTTCTGGTGTTTTTCACATGATTAATGCATTAAAGAGTCCTAGGGAGTCTTAAGTTAGTCATGTCATTTAATTTGGAAAGTTTTAGAGTCAAGATGAAGTTAGTATAAATTATATTGTAAGTCTTGTGGCAAAAGATAGATTGAATGAATGAAAATTAAGCTTATGCTTCTATGATTGTGCGATGTAATCTTTCTTTAGTGTGATGCTAAAGAGCCCCTTGGTGTGATGCCTTGGGTTTTCTAGGTGTGATATCTAGATCTATCCTTCTCTAACCCTTCCTCTACTTCCTACAAATCACTGTTCACGTCTACTGTTCATATCTGCTGTTCACAGCCCCAAAAACAGCCCTGTTATTTGTGTTTTTGCTCATACTTAGGCCTATTTCGAATCTATCCTGCATCAACTTGGTATTAAAGCGAGAGTAGCATCATGTCTACACGATCCGGAAAGCCATTTAGGGGAAGATTAACTAATTTCCAGTGTGACGAGATTCTGCCGAAGCTTGTGGAGCAGATAGATAATTTTAGTTTGCGCATCAATACTTTAGAAGGCCAAACAACTCAACCTAACGGTGATGAACAAGGCGAAAACTCTGGAGCGCACGGAAGAGCAGCGTGCAGAACCCCTATGAAGGCAGCAATTTAGGGCTAGCCAAGATCAGGGAAGGCAGCAAAATTCCATGTCTGATTGGGCCCATGATTTATTGCAAAGGAACCAATATGAGACCTATGATTCAGCAAGAGATATCACTAAGAAGATTAAAATGGAGGTTTCAGATTTTGAAGGTAAGGTCAATCCTACTTTGTTTCATGATTGGCTTGCTTCTATTGAAGAGTACTTTGACTGGTACGATATAGCTGACGATCGGCGAGTGAGATTTGCTAAAATGAAGCTTGTTGGATTAGCAAAAATCTGGTGGATGGGTGTGGAAGGTGATATTCGAAGGTTGGGGCAGCCACCAATTGGTACTTGGCAGGAGATGAAAGCCAAGTTGAAGGAAAAGTACATACCATCAAATTACCATGAGAAGTTGTGTGAACAACTGATTGAATTAAAGCAAAACCGCATGACAGTGGCTGAATATATGCAGAAATTTAATGAGCTAAAGACGAGGAGTCAACTTACGGAAGATTCAAGTCAAGCTCTTGCTCGGTTTAAGGCTCGACATAAGAAGGGAGTTGCTTCGCCAACCCTTGTACAGTCTCGAACATGCCTTCCAAGTTGCTTTGGATATGGAGGAGTATTTGAACTTGTTAACAAAGAACATCTATTTCATATATCTTGAACAATTATTGAGTACAATATATATAACCTAAACCCTAATAATCTAATAGACGAAACTATCCTAAATAACTAATAAAAAATACAATAATCTTCACACCCCCCCTCAAACTGAGGATGCGAGCGCAGAAAGCATCGAAAGTTTGCTAAGAAGAAAATGAAAACGAGCAACAGTATGAGTTTTCGTAAAAAAATCGGCCAACTGAAGAGAGGACGGAACAAAAGGAAGAGAAATAGTGCCAGCCTGAAGATGCTGTCGGACAAAGTGACAATCGATTTCAACATGCTTGGTCCGCTCATGGAAGACTGAATTATGAGCAATCTGAACAGCATTCTGATTATCACAATACAACGGAGTCGGATCAGAAAGAGAGATGCCTATATCAGAGAGAAGCCAGCGAAGCCAAACTATCTCGGAAGTAGCATGAGCCATGGCACAATACTCAGCCTCAACAGTGGAATGAGTTACAACAGATTGTTTCTTACTTTTCCAAGATATGAGAGAATCACCGAGAAAAACACAAAGACCAGAAGTGGATTTGCGATTAGAGATGTCACCGGCCCAATCAGCGTCAGCATAGGCACAGAGAGTCAAGTTCGAAGAGGCAGATAACAACAGACATTACAACAAAGTGCCCCGAAGGTGGCGCAGAGTACGGAGTAAGGCAACCCAGTGTGTGGAGCGAGGAGCAGAAACAAACTGACTGAGAATGTGCACAGCATAGGAGATATCCGGACGAGTAACGGTGAGATAAACAAGGCACCCAACCAATTCACGATACAAAGTGGGATCCTCAAGAGGAACGCCATCAGAAGCAGAAAACTTAGCATGCAACTCAAGAGGAGTGTCGACAATCTTACCATCAGTGAGATTGGCACGAGAAAGAATATCACGGGCATATTTAGTCTGAGAAAGAAGATACCCAGTAGGAGAAGTAGCAACCTCAATACCAAGAAAATATCGAAGAGACCCCAAATCTTTCATCTCGAACTCCTGAAACAACTGATGCTTAACCTCCTCAATAGTATTACAATCAGAGCCAGTGATGATCATATCATCCACATATAAGAGAAGAAGAACAAGGCCAACAGAAGTATGCCGAACAAATAGAGCACAATCATGATGACTAGGGCAAAACCCAAGCTGAAGTGCAACAGAGTGAAATCGCTCATACCAAGCACGAGGAGACTGCTTAAGACCATAGAGAGCACGACGAGGACGACAAACCACACCAGGAGGGTGTAAGAGACCTGGTGGAGGGCGCATATATACTTCCTCTGCAAGATGCCCATTCAGAAAGGCATTTTTGACATCAAGTTGAAACAAAGGCCAGGGATGGGCAGTAGCAACAGAGATAAGAGTGCGAACAGTAGTCATCTTGGCAACGGGGGCAAAAGTCTCATCGTAATCAATCCCATACTCTTGAGAAAAAAGCCCTAGGCAACCAAACGAGCCTTATATCGTTCCAAAGAACCATCAGAAAGGGTTTTGACCTTATAGACCCATTTAGAGCCTACAATATTCTTGCCAGTAGGTAATGGAACCAAATCCCAAGTCTGAGTGTTAGCCAAAGCAGTTAACTCGTCATTCATGGCAGCAATCCAATTGGGATCATGACAAGCTTCCTTGTAGGACCTAGGCTCAAAATAAGTATGAAGACAAGAAAGAAAAGACTGATAGGAAAGGGAAAAACATGTATTACCAAAACCATACCAATTCGGAGCACGACGATCACGCGTGGGAAAACGACGTGCAAGAGGAGCGGGATCCAAAGAAACAACTAGAGGGACAGTAGAGCTAGAGACAGGCGAACTCGGAAGTGCTCTGCGACGCTAATAAACAAGAAGAGGAACAGGGAAAATGGGAGCTAGAGAGGGAGGAGCTGGCGAGATATTAGAGGTACTAGGAAGAGGCAAGGTAGAGATTTTAAGATCAGAAACAAACTCATCAGACGAAACATCAGAAGGAAATGGGTCAATGTGAACCAATTCCTCCTTGGTAATAGGGACAGGGGTGGAAGGTATAGTGTAGTAGGGTAGTTTTTCTAAAAAAGTGACATGCCTAGACACATAAAGCTTTTTGGTGGCAGGATCATAGCACCGATAACCTTTCTGATTAATGCCATACCCTAAAAAGACATAGGACACAACGAGAACTAAGCTTAGAGCGCGCCCGTTTAGGAAGGAGCACAAAGCATGTAGAATCGAAAACACGAAGAAGAGAATAATTGGAAGTAACACCAAGAAGACACTCATATGGAGATGAACCAGAGAGGAGGAGTAGGCATTCGATTGAAAAGATATGCAGCAGTGAGCACAGCTTCTCCCCAAAAGACAGAAGGGACAAAGGATGAGAGTAGCAAAGAACGAGTTGTATCAAGGAGATGGCGATGTTTACGCTCAGCTCGACCATTTTGGGCAGGAGTGTCTGAATAAGAAGACTGATGAATAGTACCATAAGTAGCTAAAAACTCCTCAAACTCAGACAAGTAATACTCACCCCCCAAATCAGAACGGAGAACTTTAATGGTGGTGGAAAATTGAGTGCAAATCATGGAGTGAAAATTGGAATATATTTTGTAAAAATCAGATTTTCGTGTCATCAAATAAACCCATGTAAACTGACTATAATCATCCACAAAAGACACATAATATTGCGAACCTCCCTTAGTAACTATAGGGGGAAGGACCCCAAACATCAGCATGAACCAATTGAAAAGGAGAAGATGAAATAAAACTACTTTTATTAAATGGAAGAGCAGACATTTTAGCCAGTTTACAACCACGACACTCTGAAATATCAGCAATGGGAAAATGGCCTAAATGACCAGACTGAACTAACATCCTCAAACGATCACTCGACAAATGACCTAACCTAGAATGCCAAATATAAAATAAAGAAGACTTATTGTTTAAACAAAAAGAAGACAATGCAGTAGAAGACACATCTAAAGGAACATGTAAGCTATCCAAGATATATAGTTCTCCAACTCTACGCCCGATCCCAATCTGCCTCTTGGAGACCCGATCCTGCACAACACAATGAGAGGAAGAGAAAACAACATCAAAACCGGAATCAGATAATTGACTAATAGAAATAAGACTAAGTGAGAGGTGAGGTACATAAAATACAGGAGAAAGAGACAAATGGGAAGAGAAAATAGAACCAATAGAGGAGACAGGCATAAATGAACCATTAGCAGTAGCAATAGTGATAGGAGAAGGAGGGGAGACACAATTACTAAGGAGAGATGCAACAGGGGTCATATGATGTGAACAGCCAGAATCAAAGATCCACGAAGTGTGGATATTACCTGAGGATGATGAACCAGACAAACCTAATTGAGTGATGGTCATAGCGGAAGCCTGGGACGAAAGAGTTGGATTGGCCACCATGAAAGACTTGAACTGCTCAAACATAGACTGCATATTGAAAGATAGACCATTCTCAAAAACTGGTGCAGAAAAGGCGGCAGATGAGCGAGATCCTGAAGATGTCAGCTTAGAGGATGGTGGACCAGGTGAACGGCCCTTGGGCTGCACTAGCTTAGGACAAGCATGTTTCCAATGACCTTTCTGATGACAGAAGTTGCACTCATCCATAGAAACTCGAGGCTTGGGCTTACCAGTAACTTGAAATAAAGAAGATGGTGGGGTTGGCAAGAGCGGAGGAGTGGCAAAAACTGATTGGGAATGAGGAGTACCATGAGCCACCTTAAACCGAGTTTCTTCCGTAATAAGCTCATGGATAGCACCATCAACAGAAGGTAAGGGGGACCGATGAAGAATAGCTCTCCGAAGTGGCTCAAATTGATCACGAAGTGCCATAAGAAACTGAACAAGATGTTGCTTCTCCCTATACTTGGTATAACTGTCAAGCAACTGCAAATCTGATGGTTTCATTAACCCAAGCTGATCCCAATAAGTTGTCATCTCATTGTAGAACTCCTGAATGGACTTATCTTTTTGACTAGCACTGCGAATAGACATCTCAAGTTCATACTGTTTTGCAAAGTTAGACTCAAGGTACATAGTTTTCAAATAGTCCCAAACTTGTTTAGAAGTAGAATACTTGGAAAAATTCATACCAATGGTGGTTTGAACTGAATTATGAAACCAAGTAAGAATTTGTGCATTTTCCTTATCCCATGTAGAAACAGCAGCCTCAGTTTCTTTGGATTCCACAGGTCTAATAGTTACACCAATAACATAGTTCCACATGCCTTTACCCATTATAAAATTCTTCATTACATGAGACCAATAAGAATAATTAGTACCATCTAACTTAGTAGTGATAGCTTGCAATTTATCCTCAGCCATGTTTCTAAATTTCAATTCACTGTTCCAACACTTATCAACAAATAGCCCTCAAATTTTCCTCTAAATACAATTTCTATAACTCACCAAATGCTCATATAACTCAAATGAATAGTGGAAGTGAACAATACCCAAATCAATAACTCAAATTAATAGTGGAAGTGAACAGTACCAGAGAGAGAGAGAAGTGGAGACGCTGTTTATCAACCCAACCGTGGGTTTTGAACACAAAATTCCAAGTAAACCCTAGTACATGATCAAACCACTCTGAAGGCTGCGATGCACTGGAATGGACGATGCTCTGTGATGCAAGAGAGAGAGACAGACGAAGGTTGCGATGCACTGGGATGGACGATGCTCTGCGATGCGAGAGAGAGACAGACGAACCACTTGCAAGCACTGGGATGGACGATGCTCTGCGATGCGAGAGAGAGAGACAGACGAAGGCTGCGACGATGCTCTGCGATGCAAAAGAGATAGAGGCAGACCTGCGATGTGCAACTTCTGGTGCCAAGAATAACCTAGGTTTGATCGCAACTTTGCTCTGATACCATGTTAACAAAGAACATCTATTTCATATATCTTGAACAATTATTGAGTACAATATATATAACCTAAACCCTAATAATCTAATAGACGAAACTACCCTAAATAACTAATAGAAAATACAATAATCTTCACAGAACTACCCAATTTCTAAAAAGTTTGTGTCTCAAGTTGGGGAAACCACAACTAAGGGGTACATTGATGCAAATCGTTTCCGGTCTAATGTTTCAAAGCAAACTTCTGTCAATACGGCTGATCCAAAAGGCAAGAATTATGCAGCTAACAAAGAAAACAGGAAGGAAACCAAATGCTTTCAGTGTGGTGAATTTGGTCACATGGCATTTCAATGTCCAAAGAGGAGTTTACACGTGGCAGTGGAGCAAGAAGCTGAATTCGATCAACAAAACAATGATGATAATGATGATTCCTTTGACGTTGGGGTACTAAATACAGATGACTTAGAAGATGAAAAGGTGGACAATTCTCTGATTTCTGTTGTCAGGCGTATCCTTGTAGCGCCAAAAACTGAAAAGGAAGACTGGAGGCGTACTTCTATTTTTCAAATGCTGGTTCGTTGTGGAAACCAAGCTAGGAAGCTTATCATTGATGGTGGCAGTTCCAGGAATGTTGTATTTGCAACCACAGTGGAGCATCTTAAGCTTCGTGTTCAACCACATCCTCATCCATATAAGATAGCTTGGATCGATAACATGTCCATTCTGGTAACTCAGCACTGCCTAGTCTCTTTTTCTTATGGTTCTTATAATGATTCTATCTGGTGTGATGTAATTCTCATGAATGTCACACATATTCTTCTTGGAAGACCATGGGTTTATGATAGAGATGTGCAACATTCTGGAAAAGAGAACACATATGCTTTCTCATTCAAGAACAAAGAGATTGTTTTGAAGCCAATGACTACAGTTGAAATGGGAAAATTCAAGGAAAAGAAGCCAAAGGATGTCACTGAAAATAAGCCTAAATCTCTCCATATTCTCACCAAGAAGTGTTTTCAAGCTGAGATTATGGAACTGGGAGTTATATATGCTGTGGTGGTGAAAGAAGTGTCAGATTTAGCTGCTGAATCTGTCTCTGTATTGTCGACAGAAGTAGCCAAGTTGCTGTCCCATTTTTCTGATGTTGCCCCCAAAGAACTCCCAGATGAATTACCTCCCATGCGCAATGTCCAGCACGCAATAGATCTCAGTCCTGGATCACAATTGCCTAATCTTCCAGCCTATCGCATGAATCCAAGGGAGCACGCAGAGCTTAAAAGGCAAGTAGATGAGCTACTATCTAAGGGGTTCATTCGTGAAAGTTTAAGTCCCTGTGCTGTTCCAGCTTTGCTTACACCCAAGGAGGATGGCAGTTGGCGCATGTGCATAGATAGTCGTGCTATAAACAAGATTACAATCAAATATTGATTCCTTATCCCGAGGCTTGATGATATGTTGGACATGTTGGCTGGGTCTCGTCTATTCTCAAAGATTGATCTGAAAAGTGGCTACCATTAGTTACGTATAAGGCAGGAGACGAATGGAAGACAGCTTTCAAGACCAAGGATGGCCTCTACGAGTGGCTAGTCATGCCATTTGGTCTAACAAATGCCCCAAGTACATTCATGCGCTTTATGACGCAAGTATTACAGCCTTGCATTGGTCACTTCCTGGTGGTTTATTTTGACGATATTCTAATCTATAGCAAGACCAAGGTGGAACATATCTTTCATCTTTAATAAGTTTTGAGGGTCCTCCGTCAAGAGAAGCTCTACATTAACTTAAAGAAGTGTTCTTTCATGAGTCCAATGGTTGTATTTTTGGGTTTCATTGTGTTGTCTAAAGGAGTGGAAGCCGATCCAAGTAAAGTGAAAGCTATCCTAGAGTGGCCAATTCCAACCTCCTTGCATGAAGTTCGCAGCTTTCATGGGCTAGCGACTTTTTATCGTCGGTTTATTAGGAATTTCGGCACGGTAATGGCACCTATCACTAACTGTATGAAAGGGGGACAGTTTGTTTGGACAAAGGTAGCAACAAAAGCTTTTGAAGACATAAAGAAGATGATGTCTGAGGCTCCTGTTCTATACCTTCCTGACTTCTCAAAGGTATTTGAGTTGGCGTGTGATGCTTCAAATGTTGGGATTGGGGGTGTGTTGAGTCAAGAAGGGCACCCGGTTGCCTATTTTAGTGAAAAACTCAATGAAACCATGCAAAAGTATTCCACCTATGACAAGGAATTTTATGCAGTGATTCAAGCTCTTCGCCATTGGCGACACTATCTTCTTTATGAGGAGTTTGTGTTGTTTTCCGACCATGAATCACTCAAGTACATCAACTGTCAAAAGAAGTTGAATCATCGACATGGTAAATGGGTTTCATTTTTGCAGGAGTATTCTTTTGTTATCAAACATAAAGCTGGCTCTGAGAACAAAGTTGCTGATGCCCTTAGTCGAGTGGTGTATGTTCTCTCTTCCATGACTATACAGGTGGTGGGTTTTGACTTGCTCAAGAGAGATTATCCTTCTTGTAAGGATTTTAGCTCTATACATGCTCAGTTGCTGGCTGGACAGCAGGGAGGATATGGTGAGTTTTCTTTGCATGATGGTTTCCTCTTCAAGGGGACTCACCTCTGCTTACCCAACACATCAATTCGTGAAGAAATGATTTGGGAATTGCATTCCAGAGAAGCAGCAGGTCATTTTGGAAGAGATAAGACAATTGCAATGGCCGAGGATCGCTTTTATTGGCCAAAGCTAAAGCGAGATGTGGGCAAGGTTGTTTCACAATGCCGTACTTGCCAACTTTCGAAGGGAAGAAAGAAGAATACAGGTTTATACACTCTATTACCTGTGGCCCACGAACCTTGGCAGGATTTAAGTATGAACTTTGTCCTTGGATTACCAAAAACCCTTCGGAAACATGATTTTATCTGTGGATCGCTTCTCCAAAATGGCACACTTTATTCCTTGTTCAAAGACATTGGATGCAGTCCACATGGCTAAGCTCTTCTTTCAAGAAGTTGTTAGACTTCATGGACTGCCAATGACCATTGTCTCTGGCCGTGATTCAAAATTTATGAGCTACTTTTGGCGAACGCTATGGAAGTTGTTGAATACAAAGCTGAAATTTTATTCGGCTTTTCATCCGCAAACTGATGGTCAAACGGAGGTTGTTAACCGCAGTTTGGGTAATCTACTTTGCTGCCTTGTTAGTGATCATGTTGGCAGCTGGGATCAGGTACTTCCTATGGCAGAATTTGCATACAACAGCTCTATGAACAGATCTACAGGTCACAGCCCTTTCGAAGTTGTCACAGGTTTGCTTCCAAGGAAACCAATCGATTTGGTTCCCCTACCTATTCAGGCTCGCCCAAGTGCTGAAGCTGAAGCTTTTAGTCAACATATCCGTGATATCCATGATGAAGTGCGACGAAAGATTGCATCAGCAATGAGGGGTACAAACAACATGTTGATTTGCGGTTGAGGTTTGCTGAATTTGATGAGGGCGACATGGTCATGGTTCGAATCAAACCCGAACGGTATCCTAAAGGGGTATATAAGAAACTTCATTCGAAGAGTGTTGGACCATTTAAAGTTCTCAAGAAGATCAGGTCAAATGCTTATGTACTCGAATTTCCTAATGATATGCGCATAAGTAATGTGTTCAATATTGAGGATCTCACTCGATATTCTGAGCATGCTGAGAACAGTAACTGGGCTGACCCTGTGGCATCTCTCCCGGCACCCAAATCTTTTCAAGATGAAATTGAAGACGTGGTTGATCATCAAATTGTTTCAACTCAACATGGAGGTTATCAAAAGTATCTCATTAAGTGGAAGGAACGTTCACTGTCAGATTGCACATGGATTATTGATGAGGAGTTTCGGCGCCTCAGCCCTGACCTTTATGAAGAGTTCCATGCTTTTAACTCGACGGGGTTGAGTTCTTTCAAGCCGGGCAGAGTTGATGGAAAATGGCAGCAGCCAATTAAAGTTTATAAAAGGCGTAGATCCAACGGTTCTAAGGCCCAAGCCTTAATCTGGCATATGCTAGATGATGTGGGGCTTACTTGGGAGATTAATTAGACTTGGGATTTATTTAAAAGTGTCTTTTGAGTTTCTCAAGTCAAATGTCTTTAAATTTCTAGTCAAGCTCTTTGGGTTATTTAGTTGGTCAAAGAGTCTTCTAGTGTTTTTCACATGATTAATGCATTAAAGAGTCCTAGGGAGTCTAAGTTAGTCATGTCATTTAATTTGGAAAGTTTTAGACGCAAGATGAAGTTAGTATAAATTATATTGTAAGTCTTGTGGCAAAAGATAGATTGAATGAATGAAAATTAAGCTTATGCTTCTATGATTGGGCAATGCAATCTTTCTTTAGTGTGATGCTAAAGAGTCCCTTGGTGTGATGCCTTGGGTTTTCTAGGTGTGATATCTAGATCTATCCTTCTTTAACCCTTCCTCTACTTCCTACAAATCACTGTTCATGTCTACTGTTCATATATGCTGTTCACAGCCCCAAAAACAACCCTGTTATTTGTGTTTTTGCTCATACTTAGGCCTATTTCGAATCTGTCCTGCATCACAATGCGAGTGTGCTAACAATGCATTATTCACTTATATTCTCCGATAGAGGAAGAAACACAACTGAAATATGATTCCGAACCGATCCGGAGCTATAACACACCCATTGACAAACAACACATATGCCCGAACATATGATCATTGTATCTCACAATTTTCAGAAGATGCTACGGCAAATCAAGAATTATGGTGCAAAATGTGACTAGTGTGTACATTATAGTATAAAGAACTCATATGCAGACACTTCTCATGCAAAGTCATGCAATTAGCAAAACAATTTCACGCACCCACTAACTTCTCATGCAAACATACCCAACCCCCAACTTAACTTACATTAGCATCAATGGCGTGCAAGCATACAAATATAAACAATCAACAAGAGATAGATGAATATAACCCGAATAAATGTCAGAAGTCTGAAATGCGTCCATAAGGTACACATAGTAGCAACAAAAATTCCACAGAGAACCCAAGAACTACAAGATGAAGCATGAGGTTGAGAAGCCCACTAAGATGTAGACAAATCCGACGGTGGGGGGAAATGACCAAGTAACGCCCAAAGCATCGGCTGGGTCTCAAAGGTCTTGATATGTCTGAGCGCAGTGAGCATAAAAATCAGACTGGAAAGTCGCCATGTGGCCCTGGTGCACATAGAAGTTAGTCTAGAAGGTGGCCATTTGAACCCGATGAGCATAGAAATCAATCTAAAATGTAGCCATGTGGTCCTAGTGGTCTTGGAAGGATATGTATAGTGTGTCTACAGACTACTGTAGGTGAGCTTGGCCAGCCAGGAGTACATGGTACTACTCTGTCATCATGGAGAAAGGCTCACCCATTGGACGGACTGGGGGTGGAGGATCAACCATGGAAACATCCTTGGGGACAGCTAGGGCCATGTTCGAGTGAGGAATATGAGAAATATTGTGTTGTCTGGCCTGCTCACCAAATTGTGAAAAGATCGTATCAAACTTATCATTAGGGTCAAGATGGAAAGTATCATCGTATTGGAGAAGGAGTGTGATGAGGTTTGCGAACGGAAGCGGCCAAACTTCATTTTACATGGGTTGGGAGGCCACTACCTCCCAATAAAATTTGCGTAGGTACTGCTAGATAAGCTCGGGGAAGTTGACTCAATAGGTGAATTAGAAGTGATGTAGGGCCCGAATAAATTCATTATGCCGTTTGGCCTTGTGCCCAAGAGGAAACACATTTTTTCGCCAAGACGGAATCAATAAACAAAGAGACGGGTTGGGATCTTGCTCCAAAGGAGGCATGTGAAAGAATTATCGCCCTGTGACCCCAAAAAGTGTTGTTGAATGAGTTGAGAAATGGGGTGTCAATGTCATCCTCGATGCACTAGAATGGGTAATCCTTAGGTAGGAGGTATGACAGCCTAAGGTCTACGCAATCATATCGGTAGTGATCTCATAAACCTCACCATCAATAGTGGTGAACAGAGTGGACGGTTCCACTGGTGCCATGTACATGTTCTGGTAACAGATGCAGACCAGTCGTGAGTAAGCGGGGGGCAGTAACTGTGCAAATGCCCAAAAGATGGCGATCTCGCAATTGTTACACAACACACTAGGTGGCCGACTCATTCAAGAAGTAGGCAAGATTAAACTGGGTGAGCTTATCGATAGGCTGATTAGCCTACTCTGGTCGGGATTGCTCGAATGGTGGTGGCGGTAGTGGTGCCGATGTGGTGGCCTTGCCCTTTTTGGAAGCCCGAGTCAAAGGAGCACAACGACTCATTTTTTGCATACACCAAAAATTTTGCAAACTAGTCCAATCCAAACCAAACCACTCGTTTTTGTTTGGTTTTCTCACTGTAAGGTTTGATCTTAATTCTTAAAATAGGCAAACTGTACTTCATGGTTCGATCCGTGACTTTATAATTACAAATCCGTTAGAACTGAACCGTACCGTACCGAACCGAACCGAACCGAACCAAACCCTTTAGATATATACGTATATATAATTTGTTAACTACCATAAACTCTCAAATATCTTATTAGTATTAAATATATATACTTAAGTTGCATCCCTCTACTTTCTCAAGTGTGTTCTTGTATAGTAGTAGAGCTAGTTCTAAATATTCTTCTATACAATTTTTAGGTTGTGAACAATATTTTATGATTATATTGTGAATAATGAGAAGATTTCTAAAAACTGTGGTTCCATATCGAACCAAACCGCGTTTTATTGGTTTGGTCTGGTTTGGTTCCAAGATTTTTATCATTTGGTTTGGTTCCAAAATTCATGGAATTGTATGCAATAGTTTGGTCTTGGTTTATTCCTAAATCGTACCAATCTGAACTATGCTCACCCCTACACAGATAGATTTATGCCTCTCAAATCCGCGATGGACCACCCTATGGCACTCCGATGTGCCCCAAGAGCACTCAACAATGGACTCTCTTGCTCAGTAGTTAAGTCAAATGCAATAATGACAGCCAATGTGTCCTAAGGCCTTAGAAATGCATATTTGAGCGTAGCTAGGAGTGGTTTCAACTCAAGCATAGGTGGTGTAACAACATGGTAAAGCGGGCTCACTAGATAAAAGAAGGGTCTCAAATCGGGCTTTCCAAGAGGGAAAATCCTTCAGAGTGGTGGAGTCAAGCAAAGTGTTGGCCTCCTTACCCAGGACCAGTGATGGCCTTGACACCAGCATCTCCAGAGTACTCCCCTGCATCTCTTATTGAAATGTCTTCTGAGTACACCCCCATGTCACAGACTTAGGTCCCTCAGTCACCAGAGATTGAGGAGGACCCAGGGGAGGATCCAGACTAGTCAGGGAGCCAGCAGTAGACTAGGGGTGTGATGTAGCGTATTTTTGTGTAATTTTGTGTATAGAAGTGTGTTATGCAAACTCTAATCTTAATGATGTAACTTTTATAAGATGCCTAACTTTTATATATATAATATAAGTTTGTTTATATGTTGTGTTACTTGTGATTGCTTTACACTCTAGATTGATTGAACCTTAGAAGGATAATTAGTCAACTAGATTTAGTGACTCGCTACCATAATTAAACTCTTGCCTCGTACTTAACCACACACTTGATAGATGGTGAACCATACTAGAGCCAATAACTATGCAGATAATGGCAGTAATGTCAATCGTAACAACTACAATGTTAATAGAAATGCGGCACCTAGAGCCCGTAACCATGGTCTCGATAACCACGATCCTGCACTTGCTGCGAATTTACCAGGGTATGTCAAAAATCAAATTTTGGAAGAATTGGGGAGGTTAAGAAGGGCACATCAGAATGAACGGACGTATTTATTTTCAGAGTTCTGGAAGAAAAGGCCACCGGTTTTCACTGGCAAACCCAATCTAAGGATTGCAAAGAATTGGATCAGACAAATTGAGAAAATGCTAGAAACAATGGGAATAGTTGAGCATGTGGACAAGATCGCCCTGGCGGTTTACCAATTGGAAGGTGAGGCAGACCATTGGTCGACCTTGAGCAAGGACTCTAGGGATATCATGAATATGACTTGGGCACAATTCAAGGAACTGTTGCTGAGGAAGTACTTTCCTAACATTGTTAGGCAGGAAAGAATCTAGGAATTTCATATGCTAGAGAAGGGCACAATGACAGTGACCCAGTACGTGGTGAGGTTTGAAGAGTTGGCTTGATATGCAACTTGATATGTGGCAGATGATGAGGAAAATGCACGGAATTTCGAGTGGGGTTTAGACCCTACAATTAGAGGAAGGGTTATACTTTCCACTTTTGCAGATGTAGTGGATACGGCTCTAGACACAGAGGAAAGAGGCTGATGCTAAAAGAATTTGGAATAAGAAGAGAGGGAATCAGTCCTTTGTAGGACCAAAGAGGAACACCCGAGGGAAAATTGCACAAAAATGTTATTCCAGGCCATCACAACAACCGCAACATCTGCAACAGCACTACTAGAGGGGAAATTTCCAAGAAAGGCCAGCTGGATCGATTCAATGCTACCATTGCTAGCAACTGGGGCACAAGAAAACTGATTGTCCCCAATTCACTAGAATGGGATATCATGGAGGAGGTTCTGGTGTGAACACGCAGGTGATTGGCAGGCAGAAACCTTGGATGAAGAAGTCAAGACCAGCTGGGCAGCAATACCAGAAGGCAAGAGGCAACTGGAAGCCTAGACCAAGCAATAACCAGAAAGCGGCTGGCGGAGTTTTCTTAATGCAAGGGGAAGAAGAGGAGGATCCATTTGTAATCAGAGGTAATCTTGTGCTCTATAATTCTTGGGTTCATGTTTTGTCCGATTTTGGAGCATCACATTCCTTCATATCATCAATATGCGTTTAATCATTAGGACATGAATGTGAACCATTAGAAACTGCTTTTAGTATCACCCTTGGGAGGATGCATCCCGGTAGGATTAATTTGTTTGTACTTGAAGTCTCGAGTCTGCATTTGAATTGCGACCTCCGGGTCATGGAGATGTTCGACTTCAATTCATGACTGAAATATATAAAAGAAAAGAAACGCTATGCAAGATTCTTAATGATACTGACCCTATTAAATATCCTACTATAGACACAGAAACTTCTACCTCTCAACAAACATCTCAAAGAGAAGGAAAGAAGAGAACAAAAAAGAATTAATGTTCTACAAGACAATAATTTATTACAAAATTTATATGAACAATTTACTTCCCATAATCCTACCCAAATTAATGAACCATCTATGGTCACAGCTCAACCACTAATGAGGAATTATTATCATCGTTCAGCACCCATCAATCTTCAATTAGAAGAAAGACATTTTGATACACCCTTTGCCTTTACTAGAGGTGATCTTTGAGAATGGAATATAAATGGAAAATCCGGTTATAATATCCTTAGCCTTGGTCAACATATGGTTATGGCTGCTAATGCCACCTTAGCAAGACACCTAGACAGGAATAGTGATTCGACAATAGCTAGAATGCTTATTTCTGGCTTTACTAGACAATTAAAAGGATGATGAGATGATTAATTTTGCCCTGACATTCAACGCCAGGTACTGAGGAATTCACTGGCAAAGAAGACTTTGTGGAAGAGCTCGGGGAGCTATGATGGGTTTGGATGTTGGTTTTCCAATCTCACTATTACATTTTTTTTTTTTTTTTTTTTTTTTTTTCTTACTACATGCATATGAATCTTGGTGCAAGTTTGAAGAGTAACTTGGAATCAAAACAATGTGTATTTATACCCATTTAGGAATATAAATTTTTTAAAAATAGAGGTAAGGATTTTTTGACTACACTTCTTTTCCAACATATTAAATGTGGATAACAATTAATTACTAACCATTTTATATAATTAAATATAAATATATGTTGCCTAAAAAGAGGTTAGTTTTTTGTTATTTTTATGTATATATAGTACAAATATGTAGTGATTTGAGGTCGTGTCCCAATTGTATCCATTTTTTTTCCGGTTAATTGTTGAAAAATCCAACTTAAGGAGGGTATAGGCATTAGGTCTAGTATTTTTTGTTGGTGAGGGGTACACCTTTTGTGAAATAGTTTGGTAAGAAATCTTTTTATTTGTTTTGAAAGACATTTTGTTTCCAATTTTATCTCTTAATTTATCTATTCAAATTTTTTAACTGTTGACTATATATTCAGATTTATATCTATTTGTTCAAATTATTTTTTATTTGTTCAAATTTTTTGTCTATCTGTTCAAATTTTTTGACTATCGATTGAATTTTTTTTCCCTATCTAATTCAAAATTTGTGGGTTTCTCTCTTTATCTGTTTAAAATCTTCTCTCTTTTTAAAATTTGTGAGTTCTTTCTCTATAATCTAACAAATCTATAACTGATATGTTCAAATTTTCATAAATCTGTTCAAAATTTTACATATCTGTTCAATTTTTAGAACAAATTGGTTATAGATCTGTTCAATTTCTTACATATTTGAACAGAGATGTAACAAATCTGTGCAACCAAAAAAACAAAAATACTTCATTCCACTATCTGTTCAATAACAACAATAACTCTACATCAACAATCAGCAAAAAAAATAAAAATTTTAAGGCTTAAACAGGAGCTCTAGGGTTCCTCAAGTGGATGACAAAACAATAGTCGATAACCTTCACTCCTCTAAGATGCTTGAGGCTGTAATAGGAACACTCACAATCACTATTTCATGTACACAAAACACAAATTACAAAAATCAACTAGCATCTGCGATTTACCTTTTACATTTTGAGAGTGAGAGAGGGGGAGAGAGAGAGAGAGAGAGAGAGAGAGAGAGAGAGAGTCTAGTTGTACCTTTTGAGACTTCTTGGTGTGATTGGAGATGGACTTAGATTTGCGATTTTTCTCCAACGCATCTTTAGAAACCTAATCTCATCTCCATTTCAAACCGAAGGTGTAACAACCCTCACTCTGCCTTAGTCATGCTCACATGCATTTATATGATTTTGTCTTGTTAAGTTGCATTCATGAAATCCTGTTTTGTTTTATCTAAGTGTTGTTGCATGCTTTGTTCCTTTTTTGGTGTGTGTTTAGCCGAGGTCATCTTAAGCCTAGGTTGCACCTTTGAACCTCTTACACCTAGGACCATCTTGGAACCACTTTGGCTGACCTCCACCTTCACCCTGGCATATTGGCCGAGATGTCATTATCTAGGCCGAGGTGTTCATCACCAAGGCCGAGATGTGTATTATCTAGGCCGAGATGCTATCCTTGCACCTAAGTGATCTTGTTCCTGGACTGGAATGACCTAGACCGAGGTGTGGCACATCTAGGTCGGGGTGTGGCACAGCTAGGCCAAGTGTTATCCTTCCTAGCCGAGATCATTGAGACCTCTTTTGCCGGAGCCGATGTTATGACCCGAGATCCTCGCCTTACCAGAGTGCCCTTGTCACCTTGCTGCTTGTATACACTTTGTCATTCTCTTGTCTTGTCATTCTATCACCTTTTTTAGGAGAGCCAACCAGTCGTTACCACGTGCCCCAGCAGAGGGTTGAGTCAGCCAGCAGAGAGAGAAAACATATCATTTTGTTATATCTTTTGCATTGTAGAGAGAGAAGCTCTAGGAAGAGAAGAGGAAGTTAAAGTGAGAGAGCTAGATCCCAAGCTTGATCTTTAGAGTTTGGACCGTTAGATCCGTGTTTTGAGGTTAGATTCTTGATCTACTCTTGTTATTCTTTATGTTGATCCGATCACATTGCATGATCTAGCATGATTCATGAGCCATGCACTGATTTAAAGTTTGTTTTAGAAAGAGAAAGTGATGTTCATGTGTTTTTGAAGAAAAATCATGTTTTGATCCAAAAGTTTGTATCAAGATCCATGTTTTGTGTTTGTTTTCTTAAGATCTTCAAGTACGGGTACCAAGGTCCATATTTTTGAACTCATAGCATGAAATCTCAGATTTTGTAGTAACAAGTTATGATTTTGGCATTCTTGTTTTTATGTTCTTCATGTTCTTCAAGAGGGAGGAAACCCAGACTTCCAGACTTCACCTTTCCCTAGGTGTGGTCATCGAGACCACTCTTGCCCAGATCTCACACTTAGGCCAAGCATCGTATCTCACCTTGGCCTACCTTGCATGATCACTTGCACCATTAGTCTGTCTTGTATGAACACCTCGGCAGGCAGCCGTTCGCCGAAGCCTTGGTAACCACACCTCGGCCAAGAGGTGTGGGACCTCGACAAAGACCTGGTTGGTACCCACCATGTTTTCCCGAGATGAAAAACAGTGTTTCAACTTCCGGCATGTTTTGCTTTGACTTGACCTACTTTTGAAAGAAATGCCGGGATCATTTGCACTCATGAAAAGCTTGTTTTAAGAAATGCATTTCATACCCATCTTTGAGCATCTCTTCTTGTCTTCTTGAAGTGCATTCAGTAGACTTTATTATGCGTTTGTAGGACTTGGACCCTTGCTTTAACCGGACGTCCGAATAACTATGTGAGTGGTATTTTTAATAAAGCTATGTTATAAAGTTTTGATAAAACTTTACTTCGTTTGTAAAAGTATTTGATCAAGTATGAATGATTATCCCTGGTTTTGTATCAAGTATTATATTTGTTTTGATGACATTCTGGGAAAGTCCTTAGTGCTAGCGGACTATAATGCAACTGCACCCTTGTTTTGACAGTCCTTAGTACCAGGGGACTATAATGCAACTGCACCCTTGTTTTGTCACTGACGGTTTTCCGCGTGGGTTTGTTTGTCCGGAATGTCATCCTTTGGTATTATGTAGATGTTATTAACATCCAAGAAGCTTTGAAAGATTTAATAGATGAACTTGGTTCATCCCTTTGTTTTGTAAAGTTATGATATGTATTGTTTTGGAAAAGATCTCGGATATCATTCAAACCTTTATTACTTATACCATTCACTGAGTATCCAAGCTCACCCTCTCCTTATATATATGTAGGTGGCGGGCAAGAAGGCGATGACGCCTAGATGTGTTTTGCAAGCTTGTTTTGGATTCATGTTTTTGCTAGCATCTTGAAGATTATGCTTCTTAGTTTTGTAATTCACTTCTTTTGTATATGTTGGCTTGAGAAGCCTTTTGATCAAGATGTAACATGTACTTTATTTTATTTGTATCCAAGTTGCAAACTATGTTAAAATGTATGTCATTTCATTTAATCTATGCACAGCTCTTATGGACTACTTAGATTTAAATAATTTATTACTTCCGCACATGTAAGCCCCATATGTATACTCTGATTGTGTGTGAATTTTTGTAAGTTGGCCTTTGGTAATCTCGGATTACTGGCCATCACGGCACCATTCTACTAGGGGCGGAATGGGGTCGTGACAGAAGGAAACACTACCGTCGTCTATGTTTCGGCAATACTAAACTCAAATACTGTCAAAGGTGAACTCAATGACCGTCGGAGGTAAACAGATACAGATCTTGTGTTGAACACATCATAAAAGAAAAGAGCGAACGAAGCTTTAACTCCGGTACCATACAATCAAACTCCTCATCGTTCACATGATAAATCATCTCCACCGCGAACTAAGAAGACGACGGGCCTCCACCGTTTGCAGATCTGGATGGCAGCAGAGATATAGCAGATCTCAGATGCCGTCGCTGGAGACTGAGTGCTGACTCGCTTCCTCAACGCTTTGTCACTGGAAATGGCACCACCACCGACGACGCCATCTTTGCTATGGATGTCTATCTGTGGATGAGCCAGTGAACTCAGTCAGTGAGGGCGACGGTGCCATGATTGACTCGGGCTCCGTTGCCATGGAAGAATTGAAATCTTCAATCGGGAAATGGTGTAGACGATGGCGATGGAGGGGGGGAGAGACAAACGGGCACAACGGAGGAAGGGTGACTTTGAAGAAGATGAGGAGGGGGAGAGAGAGAGAGCGAGAGAGAGATGTTAGGGTTAGATGAGAGAGAGAGAGAGAGAGTGTGTGTGTGTGTGTGTGTGTGTGTGTGAGAGAGAGAGACTGAAAGATCCTAACCGGGTATATGTATATAAAGGGGTAGTTTGGACTAGTGTCATCAGAGGCTCGCCTAAGCGCTAAGCGAGGCGAGGCGAGCCTTTAGCGCTTCACGCACACTGAGGCGAGGCGAAATGGTGAGGCGATGGAGAAGCGCCTGAAGCGAGGCTTAGGTGATGAAGCGGGAGGCAAAACGAAGCGACGCTTCACCAGATTTTTGCCTGATTTCAGTTCGAATCATCTGGGCCCTTCATCGACTTCGTTCGAATCATCTGGGCCCCTCATCGACAAAGTTAATTAGTTTTATAATTGCTTTCTACTAAATAAGAAGTTCAAACCCTAGATCGACTTCGTTCGTCGACATTGAAAGGCCCTTCATCGACTTCGTTCGAATCATCTGGGTCTTCTTCTTCCTTCGTCGGACATCATTCCAATCGACTACAGGTGAGTTCCTTCTTTTTCCTTCTTCTTCTTCCTTTCACCTTCTTCTTCCCTTCGACTTCTTTGTTCACTGTTGAACCCCCCCTGTTCTTCCCCCCTGTTCTTCCTTTGTTCATTTTTTTCTTCGACTTGAACTTCAAAGAACACTGTCGAACCCTGTGTTAAAATTAATTCAATTATTTTTTAAAATTAATTTTTAATTCGCAAAAATTAATTTTTTTCAATTAATTCAATTATTTTAAAATTAATTTTTTTTTCAATTAATTCAATTTTTTTTTTTCTGTGTTAAAATTTCAATTAATTCAATTAATTTCCTGGTTATTCAATTAATTATTTTAATTTAATTAATTTGTTTAATTCAATTAATTTGTTTATTTTAATTCAATTAAATTAATTCAATTAATTTGTTTAATTCAGTTAATTTGTTTATTTTAATTCAATTAATTCAATTAATTTTCTGGTTATTTTAATTTCCTGGTTATTCAATTAATTATTTTAATTCAATTAATTTCAACTATTTTAATTTCTTTATGTTCTTTAATGTTGTTAAAATATGTTCTTTAATTTCTTTATGCTGAAACATTGAATTGCTTGTTAGATAGAATTAATGTCGAAGTCGAGTGAGAGTAAAAAAGATCCGGCATGGCAATATGCACAGATGGTAAGTCCCCAAAACCTTTCAAAGTTCATTTGTAACTTTTGCAACCAAGAAATGAATGGTGGTGTTTACCGAGTCAAGCATCATCTTGCTGGTGGTTAAAAAATTGTTGTTGCTTGTAAAAAATGTCCATCTCATGTCAAAAATGAGATTAAAGACTATGTGTCTCAAAAAAGTCAATTAAAGGGGCAATTGAGGATCGTTCCTGATTTTGATGAGATGGATAATGATGACGATGATGATGATGAAATTCTTGAGATAAATCAACATGGTAAAAGGCCTATTTCTACTCAAGGTTCTACCCGTCGAAAACAAGGAAGTAACTCCTCCAAAGCTGTTGGTTCCAAACAACCAAAGCAAAAGGGACCCATGGATGTGTACTTCACCCCTGATCCGGAAGTTGCGGTGCAAAATCGTAAAGCCAAGGGAAAGCAAACAAGAATTGATGATAATGATCCTAGCAAGAAAGTGTTGAGAGATCGGGCTCTTGTTTGGTTTTCGAGGTGGATGTATGATACGGGTATACCTTTCAATGTTGTGAACTACAATAGTTTTGGGCCAATGGTTGAAGCTTTTGGGCAATATGGTCCTGGCATGAAACCACCAAGCTACCATGAGGTGTGGGTTTCTTATTTGCAGAAAGAGGTAGACCACACTAATAAGACCATGGAGGATCATAAAAAAGATTGGGTAACATATGGATGCTCTTTAATGGCCGATGGGTGGAAGGACAAAAGAAACAGGGCATTAATTAATTTTTTGGTTAATTGCTCAAGAGGATCAATGTTTATTGAATCTGTTGATGCTTTTAGCTTATCCAAGGATGCAAATAAGATGTTTGAATTGCTTGACAACTTTGTGAAGCATATTGGTGAAGCCAACGTGGTTCAAGTTGTTACAGATAGTGCCTCAGCAAATGTGTTGGCCGGTTAGTAACTTAGTAGTATACATTTACTTAGTACTTACTTACAATATGAATATGCAATTCTCATATTATTCTTTTTTTTAAAAAAAAAAACTTGTAATAGGAAAGTTTTTGGAGGCAAAGCGGCCACATTTGTATTGGACACTATATGCAGCTCATTGCTTGGACTTGATGTTGGAGGACATTTTCAAAATTCCCAACTTCAACAAGACATTTGAAAAGGCAATTGCGGTGCATAGTTATATTGTGAACTGCTCTGGTTTGTTGAATATGATGAGGCAATTTACCCTGTGCAAGGATTTGATCAAAGCCAGCAAAAACTTGATTTGCAATTGCTTTTCTAACTTTATCAAGGATTCATCAACAACAAACCAACTTGAAGAAGATGTTCACTTCAGAGGAATGGACCACAAGCAAATGGGCGAAGGAACCACATGGTAAAAAGACAGCACAAGTCATATTAATGCCTTCTTTTTGGGACACTGTTCTTTATGCTCTCAAAATATCAAGTCCTCTTGTTCGTGTACTACGATTGGTTAATGGTGAGAGAAAGCCTCCCATGGGATATATTTATGAGACAATAGATAGGGCTAAAGAAGCCATTGCAAAATCATTTAATGGAAATGAAGAGAAGTACAAGGGGTTTTTTGAAATAATTGACAATAGATGGAATGTTCAATTGCATAGGCCTTTGCATGCAGCTGGGTATTATTTAAACCCAGAGTATTTTTACGCAAATCCGAATATTGAGAAAGATAAGGAAGTCGTGTCAGGCCTGTATAAATGCATACAAAGGTTGGTCCCAAGCAATGAGACACAAAATAAAGTTTGCGCAGAGTTGACTACCTATAAGAAAGCTGATGGTCTCTTTGGGATGGCTTTGGCCATTAGACAAAGAACTACAAGGGCACCAGGTGATCCATATTTTATACTTAAGTAATTTTAGTTAGTTTTTTATATTTTAAATATTCATTCTAATTAATTAGTTATAATCAACAGCTGATTGGTGGAGTGCATATGGTTCTGAAACGCCAAATTTGCAAACATTCGCCATCAAAATTCTTAGTCTTAACTTGTAGCTCATCTGAATGTGAGCGGAATTGGAGTGTGTTTGAACATGTGAGTACCTATTTTTAACTATAGTGAATATGAATACCTATAAATTTATTAATACCTAGATAAAAATTTGAATATTTTTATTTGATTTGAATTTTTGCAGATTCACATCAAAAAGAGAAATAGGTTAGCTCAAAAACGTCTGAATGATTTGGTATTTGTTAAGTATAATAGAGCATTGAGACGTCGATACAATTCTTGTGACACTATTGATCCCATTGCTTTGACGGATATTGATGAAAGTAACGAGTGGTTAGTTGGGAGGATGGAGGAGGAACTTGTCTTTGAGGATGATGCTTTGACGTGGGATGATGTTGCTAGAGCTGCTAGAGTTGAGGAAAGTAGTCAAAGAACTAGATCAACAAGGGCAATAGAAAGGGGTTGTTCAACTTCAAAATCAGCAGCTAGACCTAGATTGCAACTTATATTGATGAGGAAGAGTCAATTTCAGATGGGGGAGAGGAAGAAGATGCAGAGGGATATGCTGAAGCCAATGATAATGAAGAAGAAGTTCATTTGCTTGATGTTAAAGATGATTTTTAGAACTTTTGGATTGGTGGATTGTATTTGTCTTTGTTGGATATTTTCTTTTGTTTATGGATATTTAGTATTTGGAATGATAACTGCATGATGGTTCTTGAAAATATTTATATTTTTGTCTATACCGTTTATTTAAAAAAGATATCCTTTTTGGTCACCTCGATTCGATGAAGCCCTCACCTCGTCTCGTCGCCTCGCGCTTAGGCGTTAGGAGACCTTGTCGCCTCGGTTCGCTTTTTGCCTTAAAAAACACTGGTTTGGACATTTTGCATTAGCATGTCCTTAGGGACAGTTTTTTTTGCAGCTGGATCTTTGGACAAAGAAAGTTCGATTTTGGATTTTTAGACTGAAAGCCTTTTTTTTAATTTTATTATTAATTTTTAAATTGCCTTGTGCTTTTTAGACTGGGATTTATGCAAAAGGAAAAGTGATATAAGTAGGTTTAGTTTTAAGAGGGTCTGAATGGATTAGGTATGGAATTAATATGGAAGGAATAAGGGTTTCATTTTAAGGTTCCTATGTCAGTTCAGGTCTGAGTTGACTAGGTTCTGGCAGATAATAAGAGGGCTGCTGCACGTACTAAAAAACATCATCTTGTGTAAAATGGCAAGATTTTGCTTATAAAACACCAATTCTGGGCTAATCTTCTGACAAAGGGTGACTTTTTGCCACATGTGAGAACTTTGCATACTTGGAAGGTGTTCTTTCTTAAATAAGTTTTCTGATTTCTTAAATATGTTTGCCTAACATGGTAGAACCTACAAAAGAAGGAAGCTTGGTGAATTATTTTTTGCACTGTTGTTCTTCCCAGCCTCTTTGTTAAGGGTTGTTTTTTTTTTTTTTTTTTTTCCCTGAGAAAAAGTTATGGGTTGTTTAAATCCTTAGAGGTACAAGTTGATATCATGCTTAGCAAGTGAAAAATTAGAGTGATATGTTGACTGGAATTTCTCCTAATGCTAGAATTCAGATCCCATTAACATCTTAGAAGCAAGGATGCGGATAGGTGACACAACACGGATACAATACGGACACGCCAACGTGACAATAATTAAAAAATTCAAGACACAACATGTGGAAACATGCACAGATATATAGTTTTATATGTTTATTATATATTATATATATGAACATATCATTCAAAGATAAAAAAATGCATCATAACTCTAGTTCCTATAAATTTTGATTTTTTTTCTTAGCATTTGTATCCTAAGTTATTTTGTTCAAATTTATAATTAGTTTCATGTATGTCTTCCAATTGTTCGGATCTAAATTTTTTTTCTTTTAAATAAAAAAAAATAGGATATGTTTGGACGAGTGTTGGACACGTGTTAGGAATATAGATATACCACCTTATTAGAAGTGTCCATACATCTTAAATTTAAGGAATTAGCATAGCTAGTACGGAAGTTGTTGATTGTGTCCTTTCAACAGAATGTTCATTAGCATCACTATACGTGTTTCTTTATAGCGTACAATGTTTAAAATGCATGTGGTGGGTATAAGAAGAATTTGAATGGGTGTATTGAGAAGTTCCCACCATGTACTTGTTAAACGAACAGCAGAAAGTTATGAACTAATTAATTCTGTCTGTATGTGTTCTCTGTGCAGTACATCCCTGGAACGAAGATGGTTTTTCCAGGACTGAAGAAGCCGCAGGAGCGTGCTGACCTTATAGCATATCTGAAGCAGGCAACTTCCTAATTCTTTTTGCCATGTATAGACGCTATATTTTGCTACGGTTGGAAGAGTTTTTGATCACTAGTTGCTAGTTTGGAATTCTTTTTTGTCTCTCCCCAGGAAGTGTAGTAAATTGGAGTTACTAAAATTTGTTTAAATAAGGCCATTAAGGGGTCTCTCTGCTATGCTATTTCTCTGGAAAACTCATTAGCTAGTACTGAGAATTTTTGTTGGTGTTTCATAGATCTGTGATGATAAGTCATCTCTCTCATGCCTAATTTTTTTTTTCAACATCATTAGCCGGTACTGAGAATTTTTGTTGTGTTTCATAAATCTGTGATGATAAGTCATCTCTCTCATACCTAATTTTTTTCAGCACTTTAAAGTGCTCAAAGACATGGTTCACTTCTATAATGGGATCACTTGGTTGTGTCTAGGATTTGGTTGCTGAGATCTGGGGAAAGGGTTGAGGTTTGTTTTTGATGTTTTGAACAAATAATGCTGTGTAAGAGGTAGGAAAAAAAGAAGGGAAAAATATCATTCGAGTGAAAGTTAGGGAAAATATTTACAAATTAATGAAAAACTTTGTTACTTTAAAATCATAAAGATTTCATGGCATAACCTACCAAAAGTTAAAAGGTCAAAAAGTTATTAGGCCTCATTTGTGAACATATTATTTTAGTTATTTTTTCGTTTTTTAGTTAAAATATGAGGTAAAAAAACTTGTATGTTTGAAATGATTTTTTAGTTTTTTACGAAAGAAAAAGAAATTTTTGACTTTTTCGTATAGGTTATAAGTTTTTTGATTTTTTTAATAATTTTTTGACTTTTAGGCTAAAATTATTATTTTTCAAACGAGGCCTAAAAAAGTCACAAAATTCATATTATTTGGAGGAAGTTTGTGGGGAAGCCTAGAGAATAAAATTATTATTTTACTCTTTAAATTCAATTATCCAAAAGTTAAAAATTAAAAGTTAAAAAGTCAACAAAGATAGAATGATTATTTTGATTTTATTAAATATCTTTTTGTAAAAAGTCAAAAAATTATTTCAAACATATATGTTTTTTTCTTTATTTTTGTAGCTAAAAAATCAAAAAGTGTACTTATACAACACATTCTAAACAATGCCTATTTGATATTTATTTATGAAGTTGCCACTGATTTGCAAAAAACAAAAAAAAAAACAAAAAAAAACAAAAATGTAATTCATCTTGTGACACATTTATGAGTGGGGGTGGCTGTTAATTTTTTGGTAGTTTTTTTGGTTGATTTTCTTTTCTTCTTGTCTTTAGTATTATTATTATTATTATTATTTTTTAAATTCAGTCAATTTTTTTACTTTTAGGTTTTACTAGATTATAGGGACTTGAAAAGTTTAAAAAATAAATAAATAAAAATTCAGACAAAAAAAAGTTTATAAAGTTATTTTTTAGAAAAATTGTTGGTAAATCCAAGTAGTGTGGTGCGTTGAGTATTAGGTCTAAATTTTGGTTTTTGTTAATTATAAGGACATATGCAAAGCATTTTTGGGTTGGAGAGTCCAAACATATGGTGATAACGATAATTTTTGTTATTTTAAATGTATTTTGGGTTAAAAAAATTTAAAATCTCATAACTTGAATTCGTACTTGTAGATTTGTCTTTTCAAATTTTTTTAAATAAGATTAATATTGAGTATGAAAATTTTAAAATAAATTTAATAGATTGATTTTTCAACTAATCAAAAATTTTTGATAACTTTGAACTGATAGATCTTGAAAAAATATATAAAATAAAATAAAAAATCGTCTAAAAGGAAAACGAACTATCGAATGTAAAGTGATGGCTTATTGAAGTTTTAACACCATAAACAAATTTTTGTTCACACCTTTAGATATCTATATGTTTAAATTATTTATTTGTCCAAATTATTTTAAACTATACACACCATTCAAAAGGTATGCACCATATGTACTTTATAACTAAAAAAGAAAATGACATACTTCATAATTTTTGAGTCATAACTACAAAAATAAAAATATATCCTAAGTAAACACAATATGAGGTATAACTAAAATAATGTTACAACTAAAAAAGAAAATTAATCATAACTAAAGAAAAAAATGATATAACTAGAGATGCATATTGAGAAGGTAATTTATAAGAAAATTGGGCCGAGCTGAGTAATGGGCCGTTCTCTGGGCTGCAGTGAGAAGGTCTGGATAAAAGGGACTTGGCAAGTAGACCAAGTGTTAGCTCGGTCCAAGAGTGCTTACAGTTACCGCGGTTGGAATGGATATAGTTATCTCGGTCATAGTATTTAAGACCGAGGTATTTGGGCTTGTGGACCTTGCTCTTGTTAGCTCGGTCGTAGCCTGCTACGGATAGCTTGGTCAAAGCTGACTACGGTTAGCTCGGTTTCGGTAGACCAAACCAAGGTACAGGCAATAGAGGGGAGAACCGAGCTAAATGGAGCTCAGTCATTTCTGCCAGTATAACATGGCTATGTTAGCGCGGTCGTTTTGTCATACTACCGAGGTAAAACCATCTCACTTGGTTTAAGCAGTGAGGGAGATGTTGAAGGATAAGCATTATCTTTTTGGAAAAGTGATTCCTAGGATGACTCTGTATGGAGAAATAAGAGTCTTATTAGGATTATGCCACACAAAACCTATAAAAGCTCACAACATAACCTATGGGAGAGATAACGCAACTTTAATTCTCGAATACACAGAGCTTTTGTCTATTTGTCTATTTTGCTGATTTAGGCATCGGAGAGGTATTCGGCACACACCCGCCGGCTAGCTCACGTTTGTGCTTTCAGAGAGTAAAGCGACGACGTTTGGAGGAGCGCAGACTTAATCAACAGGATTATACGAGAAGATTATTTCTTACTTGTACACATATGATACACCATTTTCAAAGGTGTGTATGTTAGAATTTCATTTTGTCTATATATGCAAACTTTTTTTTGATATATTTGTCCCAATATTTGAATCTATTTGTACAAATTATTTCAATTTTATGTGTATTTTGGACTAAATTTTTTTAAAATCTCATAACTTGACTTCTACAAATATATTTTTAACAAAATTGATATATGTGGATTTTTTTTTCGAGATATTTCAACCAAAATCAATATTGAATATAAAATTTAAAAAAAATAAAATAATAATAGAATGACCTCTTGGTTAATCAAAACAACAAAACAACATTTTTCTATAAAATAAGCCCTTGAAACCGCCTTTGATAATTTTGGATCAATAGATCTAGAAAAAAAATATGCAATAATAAAAATTTGTTCAAAACGGGCTATCAAGCATAAAGTTATGACTATTGAAGTTTTAACACCACAAATTATTCAAGCATGTAGCTATCTGTTTAAATCATTTATAGCTATTTGTCCAAATTATATATGATGTTACATTTCAACATGCCATAACTTTATGCTTCGTAGTATGTTTTGTACAATTTTTTTATTTAATGTAATTTTTTGAGATATCAATCCAAAATTACCAAAGGTGCTTTCGAGTGCTTACTTTTTGAAAAAAATATTGTTTCGCTGTTTTGATTAATCGAAAAATTACTCTATTAATTTTTTTTTGAAATTTCATATTCAATATTGATATTGAAATATCTAGAATAAATAAATCTATAGATATCAATTTTGTTAAAAATGAATTTGTAGAACTCGTTATGAGATTTAAAAAAAAAATTAACACAAAATATATGTAAAGGTTAAAATAATTTGAACATGTAGATTAAAATTATTAGAACAAAGATGTTAAAATAATTTAAACAAATACGGGGACATATAGATTGACTTTCGATTACAATGCAACAACATTTTTTTTTTTCATAAAATAAGTGCTTGAAACTGTTTTCAGTAATTTTAGATGAATAGTTCTCCAAAAAAAAATAAAAATAAATGGAATAAAGAAAAAATTTGTCCAAAACAGACCACCAAGCATAAAAATGACCTAATGAAGTGTTAACGCCATAAATGATTTGAACAGAGGACTATATGTTTAAATCGCTTACACCTTCAAATAACCATCTATTCAAATCGTTTATCATGTTAAATTTCAACAGGTTATAATTTTATGCTCGATAGCTTGCTTTGGACAATTTTTTTTTATAGTTTTGATTGGTAGCTCGAATCCCTTCCACCCCTAATCCCCTGAATCGAAAACGACATCGTTTGACGTCGTTTGAATTTTTTTTTTTTTTGCAGATCGAAGAACGGAGAAGAAGAATGAGGAGGGAGGAGGGAGGAGGGGGAGAGGGAGGGAGAGGAGGGGGAGGAGGAAGGAGGGACTGGAGGGGGCCATACCAGTGGGAGGTGGCGGGGCCGGGGCCGGGGCCGGAGGCAACGGCGGTGGTGCTACGACGACCGCGGCTGGGCCGACGGCGGGCGGCGAGGTCGCAACCCTCTTCTTCCTTCTCTCTTTCTCTCCCTCTCCCTCTCCCTCCGAGCTGTTGCAGACTCGACAATGGAGGAAGAAAAAAGGAAAGAAAAAAAAAAAATGAAAGCCCAAAACGACGTCGTTTTGTGCTTTCGGGGGATTAGGGGGGGAAAGGATTCGCGCTACCAAGCTTTATTGTTTTTTTTATTTCATATATTTTTTGGAGATCTATCCATATGAAACAACTAAAGGCATAAATCCACAAAAATTACTATTTTATTGTTTTGATTGATTGAATTTTATTTTATTTTTTTTAAATTTTATATTCAATATTGATCTTGTTTAAAAGATCTCAAAAAAATGAATTTGTAACAAACTCAAGAGATTTTAAAAAAAAAAAAAAAAATTTAACACAAAATAAATACAAGAGTAAATTGTTTAACATAAAATGTATATTCTTTTAGAGCATCTCCATCAAGTTAGTTTGTTTTTTTGTGTTTTTTCAATTTTTTAGTTAAAATAGTAAGTGAATTAGTAAATTTTAACTCAATCAAACTAGTTATTAAGTTTGCTATTTTAGTTTTGATGAATTTGACTCAACAAATGTAGCTAGTGGTTTGGATTAATCAAACATAAAAAATATTCAATGTGTTTGGTTTGAGTTTTCTGGATTAAGTTTTTTGAAAATTGAGTTTTTTGGTTTTCGTATTATTTTGTTTTTAGTGAATATTTTTTAAATTTTAAACATTTTTTTTAGTTTTTTAGATGCACCTTAGTTAGATGTATCTAAAAAGTAAAAAATTTGTGAAAAAATATTTTAAAAAATTAATAAATACATAAAAATATAAAAAATGTACTAAATTCTTGTATTTTTTTTTATATTTTGGGTATTTAGTGAATTTTTAAAAGATTTTTTTTATAATTTTTTTACTTTTTAGGTGTATTTATGTTAGGTGTGTCTAAAAAATAAAAAAATTACTTAAAATATTAAAAAAATTCAATAAAAATAAAAAAAATACCGAAAATAAGAATGTAGAATTTTTTAAAAAATATTTTCTGAAAAATGAAAATAAGTAAGCTGATTACTTTTGATATTTTGGAATTAATTGTGTAGAGTTTATTAAAATAATTTTAAATTAAAATTACTATTTAAATGGCGTGAAAAAATAATGGAGAGTTTGTTGGGAGGTGTATTTAAAATATGTATAGCCAAAATAGAAAAGGTAGCTTTTTGTAGAATTACCTATTTTTTGGCTTTTAGTTGTTGTGCTGGAATCGTTAGGTTTTGACTTTTTCAAGCAAAAGATATTTACGTTGTGGATTGATTTATGCTCAACTTTGTACATCCGTCATTATTGGCATCTTTTTGCTTTTCTGTGCTTAGAAAATAAGAGTAATATGATAATTTTTTTTAAAAAAAATAATCAGATTGAAAAAGACTTTTAAAAAGAAACTTTTTGTAATGATTATCAAAGGCATCAATTTTTCTCAATTTTAAAAAAATTAAAAAAAAAACCTACTTAAAAATGCAAGTATCATATTAGTAGCAGTGCTCGTAGTTCAATTGCGGTTAGAGAACCTCTAATCTGTCATCCATCAAGTTGGATTGGCGAATTGAAAAAAATTAATCTGCATCTGTTAGCCAGATTGGCGGATGCAGATTGAGCGAATTGACGGATGGATGCGAATCGGTTTGTCGGTTTAAACTTTTACAAATTTTGAACATAATACAACTTGTCAACATTTTTTTTGTGGATAATAATTCAACTCAATATAATCAAAAGATTATCAAGTAAATTGTCAAACACTAATAAATAAAAACATATAAGAAAACCATGTATTATGAAAACTATTTTATTACTTATTATTATTATTTAAAAACTATTTAATTTGATTTTTTTTAAACTGACAAATTAAGCCTCACATTTTTTATACAAAAATATCAAATATCAACACTCGTCATTTGATAAAAATATTTCCAAATTGAAAACACAATAAAATATCTAAACAATTTTTTAATGGAATTTGGGTGGCTGCTGTGCATATGGATGGCTATTTGAACCCGGCCCGACGGGGACCCGATCCCCCCGATCCTGATTTGAGCGGTTTTTTCCTGAAAATATCCCCAACGGAGTGGGGATGGTATTCAAAAATCAATTCCCAATCAGTTTCAGGCCGGGTACGAGGATAAGTGTCTTAGCCCCGTACCTAGCCCGTCCCCGTCCCCGAAGTGAAATTACATTTTTACCCCTCTATATATATAAACCAAACCTCATCTCACTTTCACAGTTTCACTTCTCTCTCTCTTTCTCTCTCTCACTGCGTCTCTCATCTCTCTCTTCCTCACTCACTGACTCGGATCTCTTTCTTTCACCGCGTCTCTCATCTCTCTCTCACTCTCCCTCACTCTCTCACTTCTTATCATCATCAACATCATCATCCACAACCACCACCGATCTGAAGCCCTCCGTAAAGTCCGTGAAGAAGCGAGAGAACAGTTGCCATTGATTTGAACAGATCTGAAGAAATAAAGAAGAACAGATCGTGAATCGTGAAGCCTCTAATCTGAACAGATCATGGTCCGATGGATGTCTTGTTCAATGGACAGATCGTGAAGGGCCCCTCTCCCTATATATATATATGTTGTTGATGAACAATTTTTTTTTTTTTTAAAGTTATATGTATATATATCTGTTGTTGTTGATGATTTTGTTGATGATTGTTGTTAATCTGAACAGTTGTTGTGTGTGTGTTGAACAAATCTGTCGTGTCCATTATATAGATTAATTTTATTTATTTTTTTGGTAGTTTTTATGTGTTGAACAGATCTGTCGGGGATTTTTTAGAGTCGGAGAAACCTGATCCTTGTTAGGGGATGGGGACGGGGGAAGTGATGGGCTCCTTGTCGGGGATCAGAGGCGGGGACGGAGATTTTTTTACCTTCGAGGATCGAGGACGGGAAGTGTCATCCCTAGCCCTATCCCCGCTTGTTGTCATTCCTAGCTGTGCACGTAGTACAGTAGGCACTGTTGTGCAGCCCTTATGGGCTTATTTCGGGGTCTGTTTTGATAACCGAACCATACACATTTTAGAATACATCGAGTAGAATATACCTGTAAAAAATTAAGTTAATTGGATATCGTTAACCCTTTCATCCACTCACATTTGTATTTATTTTAATACTTTAAATCACAATATCATTTATTTTTCAAGATACAAATGTGAGTGGATGAAAGGGTTAACGATATCCAATTAACTTAATGTTTTACAGGTATGTTCTACTCGATATATTCTAAAATATGAACGATTCGGATTATCAAAACGGATCCCGAAATAACCCTATAAGGGCCGCACAACAGTGCCTCTTGTGTTGGGTGCACAGCAGGTACCCCAATTCCTTTTTTAATTGAAAACATAAACAAATTATCTAAACAAATTAAAAACATAAAGTCTTGTAAATTACTAGGAGTGCTCGCTGTTTGGCAATTCAATTGCCTTCAAAGGAATCTCAAATCTGTCATCCATCTAAAACTAGGCAGATTGAAAAAAATTAATCTGTAACTGTTCATTTGTTATCACGTATCCGTCCAAAATGGGACAAATCGGTTTGGTTCGGTTGATTTGAGCGGATCGAAATATCCACTGAGCACCCCTACATACTAATAGCCCTCCTTTGGGATGTTGGCTATTTTGGTTAATTTTTCAAACTATTTAGTTATTTTATGAGATTAAAAAAAATTGTGTTTTGGATAATTCTATTATAAATTGACGTGTATAATTCTACACTAATTTTGGATAATTCTACACTAATTTACTTTTTCTCGACCATATTAGTCACTTTATTGACAGGAAATGCTCCATGGAATGCATATTGTATATAATTCTATTATAAAACAGTTGTGATTTGTGGCACTAAATTTCCTGGCACTAATGGCACTAATTTCTATATCAGGTAAAAAAAAAAAAAAAAAAAACAAAGTTACCAAAATAGGAAATTAGTGCCATTAGTGCCAGGAAAATTAGTGCTACAAATCATTTTTCATTATAAAATTATGTAAGTTTTTACAAATTTATATGAATGATCTCATAAAAATGTATAAGTTGAATATAAATTAGTGTAAGTTCATAAAAACTTAAAATTTATATGAATTTGTATTCAACTACGTATTTTTGTAAGATCATTTATATAAATTTATAAAAATTATGTAGTTTTATAATAAAATTACATATACATTACATTTCAGAGAATTTTTCTTTATTGATCACTTTCAACATGTATCAATATCATGAATACTGATGAGTTGATATCGAAAACCAAATGTCGTGGTCATAAAATTTTAAAAATTATTGGCGATCCCTTTAATTGGATGGTATGGGTGATACAAGACTTGGACAAAAATCATTAGTGTGACTGATTTAGACCGGTTTAGATCAACTTTCCAAACAATCCCTCAAACACTATCTCTTGGAATCATGCAAGAGGTATGTGATTCCCTAATGTCAGCTCAAATATTGATTATTTTAGCTTGGATTAAAGTTTTGAATCTGAGTGGTTGGTGGTGACAATAGTGCCTAGCAAGTTAGGACCACTAGCATTTTTATTAACAAATCATAAATTTTAGGGGAGTCCCAGCAATCACTTGGTGTGAGATGCACATAAAATTTGTGACAATGTCATTGTTTCAGTAAAATTTTAAATTAAAATATGAATAAAAGACAATTTTAATTTTTAAGGTATGTGTTATTTTTTATTTAATCCCTTAAATTTTAATTTTGTCATTTTGATCATCAAAACTGTCAATTTAAGTCAATTGGGTCTTAAATCTAACGTCCATTTACATTGATAACAGAAATATAGATAAAAGATAATTTTGATCCCTAAAGTATGTGTTTCTTGTCATTTTAATTCTTGAAGTTTTAAATTTTATCATTTTAATCCTTAAAGTTGTCAATTTGGTTCTAACTCAAATTGATAACGTTGAGGATCAAAATGATAAAATTTAAAACTTGAGAGACTAAAGTGACAAGAAACTCATACTTTAGGGACAAAAATTGTCTTTTGCCCAATGATAAAATATTTTTCCTGTTATAAATGTAAACGGGCGTTAGAGATATGACTAAATTGACAACTTTGAAGACCAAAATAATAAAATTAAAACTTGATGGACTAAAATGACAAAGAATACATACTTTAAAGACTAAAATTATTCTTTATCCTATTGATAATTTCAATATATATTTTACATTTTTTTCAAATATTTTCATACAAACTTTTTACACAATTTTATATACTTTTACACATAGATGCCTGGGCGAAAGTAGAAATTATATTTAGGAGGCTAAGTTGTGTGCATTATTTTTATTTTTTAAATTTTTTTGATTTAGGTGGTATTTGATAACTTGATTCAATATTATGCTTGTTTGATAACTATAAATGGTATCACTTAAAATTTTAAATAGCTCTTAAAATGTATTTAAAAAAATTTAAGTGACAAAAACTTACTTAGTTCTAATTAAATTTATAAATATTTATACATAAATATCAAGATACACCATTATAGCCTTATAACCTATTCCATCACCACCACCATTGCCGCTGCCGCTACCGCCACTATCATCGCCGCCTCTACCACCACTACCATCACTATCATCCACCACTCTTTTACGACTACAACTTTCATCACCATTGCTATTATTACTATAAGTACTACCATCATTTTACTATCACTATCACAGTCACCACTATCATTACCACCATCACAACCCTTGTCTACATAACTATTGCCACTGTTATCATAACTAACCACCACCATCATTACACCATTGCCACCACCTATTTTCATCACCACTACATTACCTATCCATCATCACCACAATCACTATCTCTTTATCTACACCATCATTATCATTGGCACTACTCCTCCACCACCACCGCCACCGCCACCAACTCATTAACATGATATAAAATTAAAAAATAACAAATTTCATATTAAACATATCAAACAACTTATTTTTATTCAACAATTAAATTTTTATCAAACAGTTTTTCAACTTAAAAAAATTTAGTATTCAGTTTTCAATTTTCAATTTTATCAAACAACACTTTAATTTTGGTACATTATTAATAGAAAACTATTTCTTGCATAAGTGTTGTGAAAAAAGTAATTTATGTGGAGAAAATAAATAAATTTAATTAGTTAATTTTTTTAATTCCTTTTTAAATTTTAAACTACTAATTATATCTCAACATATAGTTGATTACACCACCATTTAAATCAGTTTGCTAGTTGTGGGGATATATTTGCTGAGTGCCAACACGTGGCAAAGTGACGCCGACGTGTCAGCCGAGGTACCACGTGTCGTGAAAAGTTATGCCGAGGTAATCTCAGAGTTGCCGAGGTTATCTCCGAAGATATCGGAATCCGGGATAAGCGGATAAAGGACAGGAGTCCTAGATTGGGAGAAGACTTCTGTTTGGATAAAGGCAAAACTCTTAGAGAGTTTTGTCCTAAACCCATTGTGAGTTTCAGATTAGCAATGATCTTGAGTCCATTAGAGTTAGGCTCCTATTGGGACTAGGACTGTATTGACTATAAAAGAGAGGCACCCCCATGGGTCAAAGGTATATTTTTAATACTCAAGCTTGTGAGTTGATTACTTGATTATCTTTGAAAGATATACTGACTTGATCGTCGGAGTGCCCCCGGGTGGAAGAACCACCGCCGGAGTCTTTTCTTTCTGTGCAGGACAGCAAGGTGCCATCTATTCTGCCTGTGTTCTATAGCTAAATTACTAAGGAAGGCAGTGTGGTCAGAAAATCACTCACACACTAGTTAACATAATCTAATAAACAAAAGAGCATACATACCTCTTTAATTTTCAAAATAAAAAGAAAAAAACAAAAACAAAAAAGAAGTAACATGTACCTCTATTATAAATAAAATTGACTAAAAATTGTAACAAATAACCAAATGGAGAGTTAAAAAATGATTTTTAGATAATTAGAAGATGATCGCATTATATATTAGACATAATATAATTGTAAGGCTCCAGTGTCCCATATCGGGAATGGAAGGGGAATTCTTGGGCTATAAAAGTAAAAACTTAGACTCTTGCATAGCATCGAGGCCTTTTCCTGGGTGGTGAGATCCCTAGCAGAACTCTCCAGTTAAATGTGCCTAAGCTGGAGTAGTTTTGGGATGAGTGACCTACTGGGAAGAATAAATCCGTACGGGCATGGCCCAAAGTGGACAATATCGATGATGTGTGAAGGGTTGGAGAGCTACAAATGGTATCAGAGCCGACTCTCCGGAGTACCAAGTGGGCCCCTAGTGTCTCTTGGTGCATGTGGGCGAGCTTATGAGCTGGTAGGCTATTCCACGAAGACGTGCAGCCCTAAGGGGAGTGGATTGTAAGGCCCTGATGTCTCACATCGAGAATGGAGAGGGAGTTCTTGGGCTATAAAAGTAAAAACCTAGACCCTTACATAGCATCGAGGCTTTTTCCCGTATGGTGAGATCCCTAGCAGAACTCTCCAGTTTAGCGTGCTTAAACTGGAGTAGTTCTGGGATGGGTGACCCACTGGGAAGAACAAATCCATGCGGGCGTGGCCCAAAGCAGACAATATCGATGATGTGTGCAGGGTTGGGGCGTTATGATAACAATTATGAATATTAAAGATAATAATTGTCAAAATCTCGGGTAGTCATGGCATTCTTGTTATGGTTCGGGTTAAGACCTGACCTTTCATATTCATTTGTTTTGGGTTAACACCTGTTGTGGGTTATTTTCTTGGTGTTGGGTCTCTTTTGTTGTCGGGAACCTTGGTGTAGAACATTGAAACCTATGAGCATGCCCAGTTTGGCTAGTTGCAACTGCGATGGTCCTAGTCGCGCTCATAATGTGTTTTGTTGAGGGACGTGCCTAGGATGGACCACAACTAGACCGCGACCAAAATGAGTCTTCAAGTTTGTGTATGGGAGAAAAGTGTGTGGCCCAGGAGGGGCCGCAATATATAGGTTGCACCCGCAATCTTGAGTTTGCGCCCACGAAGAACCTATTCTATAAATACTTAGAAAAGCAAAAAATATCTTTTTGAGCTCATATTCTTTTCTCTATCTTTTGTTCCGCTATTTCCAAGTTCCTTAACCATAAAACCTTGGTTTTCATTTACTTCTACCCATTTCTCACCCCTAGTACTTAAGACTTTAAGGTAGAGAATGTTGAGGGCTTCATTTTAATATGGAAAGTTCGTGTTTTCGTCGCCATCGAATTTTGGGCTTGGGTTTTATCCTCTTCTTGCTTTGGGGTAGGGGTTTTATTAACGATATGCATGTTATTTAACTTCGTGATATGCTATTTCCTTTAGTTATAGGTTTTTGAAAAGTTAGGTTTTGGATTATATAGGTAAAAATGCATAAATTTTGAGAAAAGACTATGGTTTTGGGTTATGGGTTGAGATTAGAAATCTAATGGTTATTGTTTTGGAAAGAAAATGGAATTTGGGAATGTTATGGAATTTTTGGTGGAAAGTGGCCTAGTTGAAAAATATTTTTTTTGAATCATTGGAAAGTATCAAGTAATGTTTACTCTTTTTTCAATGTTTTGTTGGAAAACAATTTGAACAGTTTTGGAAATTGAATGTTTCTATTAAGATTCACAAGACTCATAAGGAGTGTGAAGTTGGTTATTGGAAATCATTGAGATTTTGTAAAAATCATGGGATTCTGGATTTGAGATTATGTTGGTTATATTATTATTGTTATCTTTCAATAAGTGTTTAGAGATAACAGTTTTGGCTATCGGTAGAGGATAGCATTACTGTGTGTTAGAAATTGTATGTGGATTAGGCAATTGACTTATTTACAAAACATTCATCTCATTGTGCATAGCATGGTTTTGTAAACTGATGTTTTGTATTTTGAAAACGTATTACTATTTTGAAATACATGTATTGTAATATTGGAAAGGGTAAATATAATAGTGAAGCTATAAAGGTGTGTGGTAATTAAGTTGGTCTGTGTATCCATGGTGTAAGACTAGAAACCCACGCAGTAAGTGCTGAATCCATCCGGATAATCTCGAAGAAATGACATAGATAGCTTGTATAGCTTTCTATTATGAACGCAAGCCTTAGAGGTTTATTTATTATATTTACCATCTTATCGTTTTGAAGAGGATTACTGGAAAGATGTTTTGGAAATCTTGCATTGCACTGTTTCAAAGAGAAAATGCATGTTTTATCATGATATTCCATATGCATTGAACTTATGGCATTATTAAGCATCATACATGTTATTAAGATTACTTCTATTGGACTTTATGCTCACCTTACGTAGAAAACCATTTTCAGGTGGATTGGCGTGCCTCCACCAAGACAATGACTTGGCAGGATCATGGAGCTTAAGGCTCAAGACAATGACCGGGTTAAGCCTTGGAAATTTGTAGTCTCTAAGGAATTTTCTTGCAAAGATTCAAGTATTATTCTTTTGATCATGTGCTAAGGTTAATGTTGTTGTATCAATGTATATGTCGAGCATGTTATACATTCTTGGATAGATTCAAGGGACTCTGATGTCATAATGTCATATGCTTATATAGAATGGTGGCTTTCGCATGTCTTGCAGATTATTATTATGGATTTAAATGTCTATTTATTTTGGGACGTTACAACTCTAGTTCCAATTAGGGGTGAACATCGGTCCGTTAGCCTGCCCAGCTTGTCTGATCCAGTCTTATTTTTTAAGGCTTGAGAAGATTGTTTTAACCCATAGGGCCAGACTAGGCCAATATTTTCAGCCTCAAAGATTAATGGCTTGGACTTGGAATTTATACTTTCAACCTAGCTCAAACTGGCCAGACTCACTATTCAATTAATTAATTAATTAATTATTTATAATAGATTAAAATATATTTTTTTGGGGGATCTAGACTTTATCTTCGTTGATTTTATTGAAACTCACATTTATGATGATGTGTGATTGAATTTATTTAAGTAATCCTTCAATTTATACACTATATCTTTCAATTTATAAAGATAGCAATATATTTATTTAGGAAATATAACATGTGATTGAATTTAATTATGGAACGTTTTAATTTTTTTTAACAAATGACCCAACGGGTTTGTTTGAGATTTATAATTATTTTTTGGATTGGACTTGGGTAGACACAAAATTCCTTATTATGTAGTAGTCTAACCCAACGTTTGTCCACCTTACTCCCAATGTAGTTTCCCCATTGGGGGCATTTGGTTAAATTTTTCAAAATTAATGCTAATGGTGGATAGATACTGAAATAAATAAAGATAAATATATATATATATATATATATATATTAATAGAAAATAGATGATAACGGCCATTTTACATCTAACAAATTACTGAAGAAAAAAGATCAAGATGTTATGTGAATTAAATCCTTGATGGATGTCATTATAATTATATCAAAAATATAAAACTAAATGCATTATTTTTAAACCTCATGAGAGGTGAGTGTAATTTACTTATTAAAAAAGTCATTTTTTACTTAAAAAGTTAAAAATAAGGGTAAATTACACTTTGCCCTCTTAAAGTTTCACCAATTTCTCACTTTGGCCCTTTAAGTTTGATTTTTCTTACTTTGGCCCTTCATGTTTGCAATCTTTCCCACTTTAGCTCTTTAAGTTTGATTTTTACCACCTTGCCCTTCATGTTTACAATCCTTTCCATTTTGGCCCTTTAAGTTTGATGTTTACCACCTTAGCCCTTCTATTCTAAAAACTCACAGAGAGAGAGAGAGAGAGAGAGAGAGAGAGAGAAATTATGTGTTCTTCGATCTATGTCGAATTGTAATAGCAAAGAGTAAGTGTGTGATGAAGGGGTGAGATGAGGAAATGTAATAGAAGGAGAAGTAGATGATAATTAAGAGACCAAAAGAGAGTCATGAGAAGAATTTAGCGGTGAGGGGTCTAATGGGGCAACTTCACATTGAATGTCCGTACAAGTCGTAGATCCAACCACTCTTCTCACCAACAATGACTCGAAAAGGTGGCGCTACGGTGGTGCCGCCGAAGCTATGAAGGAAAAGATTGTCGATTGAAGGTCCCTCCACCATTTGCAGACATGGATGGCAATGAAGATCATCGGCAGCGATAACAGATCTCATATGACATTGACTCCTCACCGTCATGGTGTCGCACCAGTCACAGAGAAAGAGAGAGAAAGAGAGAGAAAGAGAGAGAGAAGACACAAATAGAGATAAGAGAGAGAGAGAGAGAGAGAGAGAGAGAGAAAGAGAGAGAAGTTAATGGTTTGTTTCCACCATACATATATATATACATGGTTATTTTGGTCATTCTGCAATGTCTTTTGCCTATGGATATAATAATTTAACAGAAAATTATATTTCCACATACCTACTTATCTCAGTGCACATTATTTCTAAATGCACACACTTATTAATTTGATTATTAATTATTTTTCTCAATCCACATACTAAATTTTCAATTATACTCTTCACCCATATCATTTTACATACACTATCTCAACCCTCTTTCCACACACTTGTTGAAAATTATAGATCCATTACTACGATTCCATTTCAGACAAAGAAGACCACAATTAAAGTGAAGATCACAGTCCTCCATTGAAGACCTCCATTCCATTGAAGACCTTCCATTGACAACACCATTACAGATCCTCTATTGCATTGTTAAATGTGAGGCATCTCATACTTTCCGTTTCGTGATTGCATTTACCATTTTATTTTAAAACTTTACTAAACAATCAAAATTGACTATGATCTAATAAAAATTATATTGTGTGGATGCAAATACTAGTAAAAAGAACAGTGAGTTCTTGAGATGGGTTCTATTCAAAAGAGCTTGTAATGCCCTGTTATTTCATACATGAATCCATCACAACCAATATAACAAAACACTCCAAAGCCATCCTATTCATTGAACCAAGATTTAAATTTACAATTTCCATATTTACATGTCCACGAAACCTTGTACCCAACTCCAAGTTCAACAAACAAAATGAAAATTACAAAAGAAGAACCCTTTGGGTATACAAGACAACAACAAAATAGATCTAACAGTTCTAGTATAAAACTATAAGTCTTTAAAGAAAAATATTCTCAATTGTCAATCCCAACACAGCTTACTTCAAGTCACCACTGTAGTTGTACAACATTATTTCTTGAAAAATAAAATAAGGGTAAGCAACTTGCCTAGCAGGAATACATTTAACCAAATATTTAATTATTTGAGTAAGCTTATGGCATCATCGAGACAAAATAATCTAAAGAGTTTAGGTATACTCGTAATGTTCATCAATTATGTACATAACATGTCAATTGCACAATATCAATCACCTTTCACTTCCTTACAACAAGACAATTAAACAATCATATCAGTAGAAAACAGACCATGAGTCCCCTGTAAGAGTCCAACACCAGTTGCTTTTGTTTTAAAAACCATTCCTACGACTATTATATGGTAGGAAATGGACACCCAAGAAAACCATCCGTTTTTCCATTTTCGTCGACTATAATACAACAGGACTGTGTGGACACCCGAAAATATTTTTCCCATATTTGTCCAGCGATAAACTTAGACAAAGCATTAGGGCAGCTTTTAAACTCCCCTCGTGGGTACCAACACAACACCACATTTTCAAAACAGACTCTTACCCAGACTCATGCACAATTAAGAATTCAATCACATTTTATTCCATCAACAAGCATCCAACATTACAAACGAATTGAATACAACACAACATTCACAGAAAAATAACATCCAAGCCACAATTCTTTTACCATATCAACATCTACATCTTTCATCTTTTAATTATTCACAATATTCCATGAATCAAAGAAATTCCATTCAATTTAGCGTTTTCTACTCAAATTGAGAATTTAGGGCTTTACCAAATTTGAGGGTTTTTCTCCTTCATCATAGATATGGGTTTTAACAATATTTATATACATGTTTTGAAAAAGAAGTTAACAAATTTCAAGCAAAAGTCAAGTAAAATGGTTTATTTATGTAAACCACATGGGTTTAATCCAATAATATCCTCAAATTAGCTCATAAGTCACAACAACACCATGAAATCTCTTCAAAATAAAGAAATATTAGGATAAAAGTATTCCTACTTGAAGATTGGAAGCTAAGGATGAAGACCCATCTTGAAACTTCAATGAAATTGCAAAACAATTTATAAAAGTCTTAATCATTGTTTGTTCTTCAACCTTCTTGAAAGATTTGGGGTGAATATTTGGTAAAAAGAAGAGAAATCAAGAGTTTGGAGGTTTGGAGGATGGGAGGAGAAGAGAGGGAGAAAAATAAAATTTTTGGGCTTATTATTATTAGTTTTTAAGTATAACTCTCTCGTTTGGACTCCATTTTGGGTCATTCTTGTGTCTAAATCGAAGCCCCAGAAACAAGTTTTCCAATGGTTCCAGCTTCACATTCAAATTCAAAGTATGGAAGGAGAAAATGGCAAAAAAGTGAAGGTTGGTCAAAAACAAAAACTCAAATTTGAGACTTTTGATCTTATTCTTACTTAAACACTTTGTTAAGGCTTCAATCAAGATTCCAAACATCACCTAAGGATCCTCAATTATAACATTTAAAGTTCACTTGCTAACCCATCAACGCCAAAAGTTCGACAACCATACAAGTTTTAAGGTGATGGGCACCAATTTACACCAATCCGATACGAATTAGAATCCGAGTCATTACAGAGCTAGACGAAGAGCTTGAGGCCTTGAAGCCTTGAATCGCTTAAATTGCAAACTTTTGTTGGGAAAATTGAATTTTCTCAAGAAAATAGATGAAAAAAAGAAGGAGAAAATGGAAATGGTTTTTTGGGGAATTCATGAAATTTGCAATTGTTGTTGATAGTGTGACCTAGCCAAAAGTTTTTCTTTTGAAAATTGGGAGAATTTTTTTTTAAAAGATGCGTATGGAGAAAATTAGAATAGAATATTAAAAGTATATTTTAATGTCCATTATATAGTCATTTTACTTTAGAATATATTTTCTATTAAAATAAAATTTCATTAAATATATGAATTAAAATAAATAAGTATATAAAAATAGAATTTCTAATTAGCACCTAAATCTTTAGAGAAGAAAGATTCATACTTAAATTTAGGGCAAATTACAAACACCCCCTCGAGGTTTGGTGAAAATACAAATTCCCCCCTGAGGTTTGAGAAATTACATCCCGCCCCCTGAGGTTTACATTTTCATAACAAATTACCCCCTAGGGTTTTTATTTTTATACAGATTCCCCCCTAATTTTTCCTAATTTATTATGAAAATTTGACCCTCAGGGGGGAATTTGTAATTTCTCAAACCTCAAGGGGAAATCTGTATTTTTACTAAACCTCGAGGGGGTGTTTGTAATTTACCCTTAAATTTATCACCAGAGTAGCTTTATTATTATTAGTTTTTATATTATTTATTCTGTTTTTCATCTCTCCTTTTAATTGGGATTGGGTGACGTAATGAAACAGGATTCTGCCGACATGAAGACAGTTGTTACCTTTTTTTTTCCGAGACAAAAAACAATAAAAAAAATGTTTGGAGCTACATATCATTTCACTTGAAGGACAATGACGTGGTAGTACTTTATTTGCTCACGAAAGAGCATTTTTTGTATTTTCATTTTGTAATAATTTTGTGTTTAATTTATAAATTTGGATAGTAATTTTTAAAAAAATAAATAAATAAAGTGAAATATAAGTAATATATTTTCTCTTTTATTATTTAATTTTTTTTTCAAATTTATATTCCAAACAGAAGAGTAATTTGAAAATTTGGTAAAAAGTCAATTTTTTGACTTTTTACTAAGTTCTTCACAAAAAATCATTAAAAATATTAAAAAGTCAACTTTCTATTAATTTTTTAAAATATTTACGGTGTAAAAATCAACAGCTTTCAAAGTGACCGACACGCAGCGGATAATAACCCAAACAAAGCAACTTTCGAACCTGTCAAAAAAACGCGTGGACAACGCCAAAAATAAACTAACAAAAGCAACTGTTATATATATTACTATATCTATATATTGTTTCTTTTTTCTCTTGTGACCTTTCATTCTCGGTTATTCGATTTTGTTACCCATCTTTTGAGATTTTCTTCAAACAAGCCCTTGGGGCTAATTGATAAAGTTTATTTGAGTTGTTTATACTTTTTTTATTTTGGAAATATGTGTCAAACTATTTAATATAATTTATGCTTATTTATTATTAGGTAAAAATAGCTTAAATAAACTAAATTTGTTTGGTTTGGAATTTTCAAAAACTATTTATTTATTTTTTTTTGGGTTTTAGATCTACTCCATCTAAATACAGTTAAAAAGTATAAAAATTGTGAAAAAAAATCTTTCAAAAATTCATTGATTAAAAAAATATAAAAAATACAAAATTTAGTATATTTTCATTTTTTGTTGTATTCAATAAATTTTTAGAAAAAATTTGTACAATTTATGTATATTTTTAAATGTATATAGAGATCTCAAAAGTTTTATTTCATTTTTTTTGATTAAAACGTTTAAAAAAAATCATTAGAAATAAAAAAATACAAATTGAAAACTTCAAAAACTATTTTTGAAAATTCCAAACTAAACAAGATTGAAAACTTGTTTGTTTAGTAACGTTTACGTTTTTAATTTATATTTACAAAAATTTTATAAACTGATTTTTGTTTATTTTTTTGTTTATTTTTAGAAAAATATAAACTATAAACGCGTTTGGTAATTGACAAAATGTTTAAAAAATTTTAAAAATATAAAAAAAAGTGAGAAATGGCAAGTGGCGGCGGAAAGTGGTGACGGTGGGTGGTGGTGGGTGGGTAGTGGTGGTGGGTAGGTAGGTGACGGCGGCGGGTGGTGGCGAGTGAATAGTAGTGGTGGTGGTGGTGGTGGTGGCGGCGAGTGGTAGTGACAGATAGGTGGTGGGTGGGTGATGGTGGCGGGTAGGTAGCGGGTGGTGGTGGTGGGTGGGTGGGTGACGACGGCGGGTGGTGGTGGTGGGTGGATGGGTGACGACGGCGGGTGGTGGGTGGTGGCGAATGGGTGGTAGTGGCTAGTAGTGACGGGTGGTGGTAGCGGGTAGGTAGCGGATGGTGGTGGTAGGCAGGTGGGTGACGACGGCGGGTGGTGGGTCGTAGCAAATGGGTGGTAGTGGTGGTGGTGGCAGATGGCGGGTGGGGGGTAAGTAGGTGGGTGATGGTGGTGGGTGGTAGCGAGTGGGTAGTGGTGGTGGTGGTGGCGGGTGGCGGGTGGTGGTGGTAGGTGGGTGGCGGATGGCGAGTGGTGGTGGGTGGTGACGGGTAGGTGGCGGGAGGTGATGGTGGTGGTGGTCGGTGGGTGGTTGACGGTGGCGGGTATTAGCGAGTGGGTGGTGGTGGTGGTGAGTGGCGGGTGGCGGGTAGGTGGTGGTGGGTAGTGGTGGTGGTGGCAGATGGTTGGTGGTGGTGGTGGGTGGTTGGTGGTGTTGGGTGGTGGATGGTGATGGCAAGTGGGTGGTGAGTGGTGGTGGCGGGTAGGTGGCGGGCGGTGGATTGTGTGGGTGGTGGCGGGTGGATGGCTGGTGGGTGGTGGTGGCAGCGGCGATGAGTGAGTGGTGGTGGTAAGTGGGTGGCAGGTGGATGGTGGTGGGTGGTGGCGGAAAATGGTGGTAGAAAATGGTGGCGGGTGGTGGCTAGTATTGGGTGGTAAAAAAAAAACAACTGAAAACTCAAAACGGAAACATATTTTTTAATTTACATTTTTTGGCCAAATTTATAAACTGAAACCACTGATTTATAAATCAAAAATTTACCAAATACATTTTTATTTGAATTTTTTTAATTTTTATAAATATAAATAAAAAATTAAAAACGTAAGTATTACCAAACAGTACAAATAGTGGGTTGACTTTTGTTTTTGGATTACCAGTTTTACCTTAGATTAAGTTACACCGCAGGTCTCATCATATGGAAAGGTTGGAGGTTCAAGCCTCGATAGGGACGTGGAAATATCATAAAGCTCAGTGGACACAGACGTAGCTTAATTATATTTTGTTCCTAAATGTGAAAATTTTAAATGAGTTTATTTTAGGAATAAGGGGCGTTCTATTTGAACTTAAAAAATATTTTAGTATGTCAAATTTAAATTTATAAATTTTAATTCCTATTATATCTTAATGTAAATTTATCAATAAGAGCAATACATATTAAATTTTAAAATAAATTTTTTTTCCCCTCATCGTATGTCCTAATCCATTATTCATATTTAAATCTCTGCATCTTCTTTCTTAAGAGATCAAAGTTATTTTGTTTTTTTTTTTCTTCTCTCTCACTTCAAAACTCCAATCCATCTTATTAAAACTCACTATTATCATTAATATCATTGTTTTTTATTATTTTAAAACCCTAAACCCTAAAAGAAAGTTTAAACAATCAACCAATGAATAAAAGTGATAATCAAGACAATTTCTTGAAACAACCCATCAAAGAGGAAGTAAACATTCATATAAGAATTAAAATAAAATTATTAATTTCTATATTTTTTTGCATGTCCCATTACAATATTAAATCTATCAATTTTCAGAATCATATAAATAGCATTACAGCTTTTAATAAAAAATTATTTGAGATAATCTTTGAACTCAATGATCATATTAGTATCCTTCACACAAAAAACGAGCTATATCCTGCGGTACTTTTTTAATAATTTTTTTTTGTTCTATCCTTTTACTCTTTATTTCTGAGAAGGAATAAAAATAACTACATGAATTATATGGGTCGTGACACTGTCACGTGGTATAATTATAAATTAGTGTAATTATAAATTATCATGTGTATGACAGTTATCAAATTCTTATCAAACACTGCATTAGTGTTTTATGTTGTGCAAAACTCATCCGGATATGAAATCTTATCGATATAGAAGTCCTTCACAATCAGATATTGTTTGGGATACGACTTTTGGAACATTCAAACTACTTGCTAAGTTAAGTCACTAGATATTAAAAATAGGCAACACCCCGCAATTTCTCTCTATGAATTAGTTTATTAAATATTTTGATAATATTGGATGACTGACTTGGGCGTCGGAGGACCCCCGGTTACGGCTGGGGGTATTTTTTTCTTACAGATAGCGATCGCGTGATGGTGCTGATCATTTTTTTCGTTGGATTTTTTTTATCATCAAATACAATATTTTTTTTTAATGTCCATACAATTTCTGTTGAACTTTATGTTTGTTCTGGGAAAATAATAATAATAATAATTATTGTTTCTATTATTTTCTTACGTATTTTTTTTATGCACATACACTTAAATTGTGAAAAAAATATAGAAAAAAATTCAATAAAAGAGATAAGCCAAGCAAGATAATAGAGTGTTTTTCCATTCAAGCATTTTATTAAACACATAGTAATCAACAAATTAAAATAGCAAAACAGTAATAGAATTGTCAAATACATAGTAATCACATATTGTTATAGCAAAAGAAAAAAGAGATACAAAAAAATAGAGGCAAGGGGATGAAGCTTGTCAATGGTGACTCTGATTATGGAGTCTTTCATTGGTGCCTCTTGTGTATCAGTTTGAAAGGTTTTTCAATTTTTTTTTTAATTTGATTATTATTTATTATTGGGGTTTATTAAGGGTAACTTAAGAAAAATTATAAGGTGTACTCAGAGTAATATAAAATTTTAAATAATTAAAAATGGTGCATTTATAAATGGGAAGTACTTAATGATTTTTTGAGGTAAATAAAATCCCCTAAGAATAATTATTAGTAGGTCTTATTGAATCCTGAGTAAAAACTTTATGTATATATTTCTCGTTTTGATGATGAAAATTTTTAAGGACTTTTCAGATGTATGTTTCTTATTTGTGGAATGATCATTTAATATTAGTAATGATGCTGATAAATTAATCAACGTGATAAATGATAGAGATATTTTAATTTTTGTTTATGAGTTTTAATTTCTTTGTGTTAATTTATATATTAAAATATGATGTGAAAAGTATAATTGGTTGAATCATATATTTTTTTTTATAGATATATTTATAGTGATAATTTATCACTGAAAGTTAAAGTAGGACTTGTTGATAAATTTTTTATATGATTGGCCTCTAATTTCTTTTTTTTTTTTAATTACATTTTTATGTAGTAAATTTTTATTAAAATTTGATTTTTTTTATTTTTATTTTTTATTTTTTATTTTTTGAGATTGAAAATTCACTTACCAAGTCTTCTAATATGTCATTTTTCAATTGATATCATAATTTATCCATTTTGTCTTGTTAGTTGATCTTAAGTAAGATTTTATTAATTTGAAATTTGATTTTTTTTTTTCTTACTACAAATGTTATATTGTCAATACAAACAATGCAATCATTTAAAAAATAATTAAGCCTTTGGCAAAATGGTTGGAACTAATTCAGCCAACTAAAAAGCAAAATAAGTTAAAAAAAAAAAAGATAAAATGTCACATTCAAATTATAATCATTTTATTTTTTCTCTCACAAAATTACAAAAAAGTCAAAAGTTCATCCAAACAAATTTTTTTTTAGCCAAGTTGAAATAGGCAAGAATCAAAAAGTCAGGCTAAAACAATTCAATACATCAATCAAAGTCTTTTTAAATATTTGTTTAATTAGAGAAAATTATTGAAAAATCCACATTAAAAAGTGTATAAGACATTAGATTGAAAGAAAAATCTTATTTAGTGACAAGGACACGCTGAAAAAGTCACCGGAAAAAGTCATCGTCACTATGAAAGGTTGTCGAAAAATTTTGGTGACGCTGGAAAAGCCGCCACCGGCTGCAATGATCGGTGACAACAGCAGGTAGTGGTGGTGAGGTAGAGGAATATGTGATATTCAACAGATAAGGTGTTAAATGAGTGGCATATATCACATTTCAACAAATAAATATTTTTGTGAATTTCAACGGATAGAAAAGTAGGCTTGTTGAATTTCAAAAAATAGACAAATTGAATGATTTCAAGAGATAGACAAATAAGTTGATTTTAATAGATAGCATTTTTTTTTTTTGATAAATTATTATTATTTTTTACTCAAAAAAATTAAAACTTGGGTCTAATAACCAAAAAATTTGAAAATAAACCTACAGCTTGCTTACCCTTATATTTAGGGTGCCTCTAGTTATATACCACTTTTCATCTTAAAGTACACCATTAATTAGTTTATTTTTTATTATAATATTAACCTAATATAAAATGACCACAAAGGACAAAGGGTTATGATACACACCTTACATAATATACACCAATTACTCATTGCACACCACACTTAATTTTGATTTTTTTATATTTCACTCAATACACACTATCAATTTTCAAATATTTCCAAAATATCCTCATCTTCTCTAACCATAACCATAACCCTAACCCTACCCCACAGCTGTCGACCTATTTTCAAATTTTCGAAGTGACATTACCCATTGGCAACCGTTGGTCCTTGTTAATTTGAGGGTGCTGGGAAGGTTAATATAGCGATCCCGGTTTTCCCTTTGTTGTTTAGCTGTAATCCGGACTCGATTCCGTAGATTTGTTGTTTTCTTACCCTCATTTCTATCCCTTACTCTTTGTTTTAGAGTTTTGGATTGTGTTGGGCAAGTTGGGTTTACGTTGGTTGTGTTTTGAAGCTTAGAATTTTGCCTAGATTTTAGCCTCTCCGCTCGAGCGGCGCTTTTGACGCTCGAGCGGGCCTTTGTTGTTCTTGTCCGCTCGAGCGAGGAGTTTGACGCTCGAGCGGGGACCTGGTTCTGCAAAAGTTCTGGGAGCGTGCATCTGCTGCTCGAGCGGGGGTTTGGCCGCTCGAGCGGGAGTCTGTGAGTGACGCTCGAACGGGGGTTTCCACGCTCGAGCGGGGCGACTGGTTTAAGGCACCGAGTTTCAACTTTTTGAATCACTTTTTCCCATCCTCTTCTCTCTCTTACTTTTAGAAAACACCATTGGAGAGCTTCTCTCTCTAAACCCTTCCCTTCTCTCTAGGGATTGATCTAGTAGGAGTTAGTTCCTCACCTTTGGCCTTTACAAAAAGTGCGTTGATCGTCGAGGGTATCGTTTTGATCCGAGAAATTTGGGATTTGGAGCACCTCCGAGTTTTGCTCTTCTTCTCCTTGGGTTCTACATTTGAGGTAGGGATTTCCTTGTTTCTTTTCAATACTTCAGGTATAGATAGACATGTGGTAGTTTTTTTTTGTATTGCATAAAAATTATATCATGTTGGATTTGTTGAAAATCATGAAGTTGAACCTTTAGTTGGTTGTTGGATTTGGATTTATTATTGTTAGTTGTGGTTTGGGCTAATTGGGGTGTTGATTGGCACGTTGTTGTTGAAGGGAGAGGAAACCCTAATTTTATTTGACTAAATAAATTAATAGAGGGGTTTTGGTCTTTGGGCAAATACTTATATATTTTGGGTCTTAAATGAGGCCATTGTTATTTGTTGTTGATAATTGAGTCTTTTGATCAACATTGAGAAAGAGGGAGGAAAACTCTAACTTAAGGGTTATGGCTTAATTTGCATAATTAATTTTGGAATGGCTTGAAATGAATGTAGTGAGTTAAAATGGGCTATGGCTTTATTGTCTTTGAAATGGGTTTTGTGAAAACAAAAGGGATGGAGTTGGTTTTGTGAAAATAAAAGGAAGTGGAATTTGTTTTATGAAAGTCGGGTCGTTATATCTTATACTACCATGTTAGTATTGTTGACAAGTTTGTGATCTCATGTTAATTGAGTTTGTTAATAGATGTACAATATACATGCATCTAGAGGTTTGGTCCTTGGTCATCGGCGGAGGATGACATGGTTGTGTTGAATTGTCGTGTCTACATTATACCATTGTTGATTGAACATTGTATGTGATGAAGTGCTGAGATACATTACATATGTATATTTGCTCGGGAGGAGATAGTTTTGTGTTCATACATTTTAACACATTGTTCGTATCTTGTTGTGTATGTATATGTGTTATACATGTTGGTTATGCCTTGTTGTGCTGTGGTTGTTGGAGTTATACCTCGCGCTTAAAATTAGAGGTACCGTGACCTTCCAGCTAGCACCTGGAGAACTGACTGCGCTAACAATATATGGCACCATACCCATCCAACTAGCGCCTGGTAAACTGGCAAGTTGTTGTGAAAATGGTATCTTTGGCTTACTACGTGCATAGCTAGTAGAGCAAAGTTTGTTGTTGTTGTTTCACTGTATCTGAAAATATCATGGACTTGGTTGGTTATAGTTTTGGAAGGCTGAGTTGCTTCAATTGTTGGTTTGTACATGTTGATGATTTGTTAGCTCCCTTCTTATTTAGGGTTGCATGTATAGATATGGCTGTCTCGGAAAGGAACCAAAACGTCACCTTTGTCTTTTGGGAAGTGAAGGGAATCGTATATTTTAAAAAAAAATATGTCTTTTTAAAAGATACGTTTGTTGTATGTTTGGGAAAATGGAAAAGAGTAGTGGTCTTAGTGAATTTATTTCCTACGTAATTGTTTAAGTATGAAAGAGTAGGAATGGGGGGTTAATGAAAGGAAAGGAAAGATGAATCATTTAGCGTCGAATGAAATGGCTGTTTTCGGAAAAAGTTCATACACACATATATATATATATATATATATTTTGTATAAACTGTCACATTACTATTCTAGTATGAGAATGAGCATTTATGATCATAGCTATCTGTAAGTTGTTATTGTTGAGGATCATGTTGAGACCCCTACTGGACTATATGTTCATCCCACGTTGTTGAATCTTTTTCAGGTGTTTAGCAGGATGTGCTACAAGATTTGGATCTTCTTATTTGTTGGCCACAGGGCCTCTTATTATAGGCGGAATGCCATATATGAAAAAGGGTTGCACCCTTCATTTGATTATTTATTGTTGTAAGCCTGAGGGCAATTTATTTAAAATGCTCATGTTGTATTTAATTGACATTCAAAAGAGCGAGCTGTTGTTCATTCTTTCTAGTTGAACATTTGAGTTTATTTCCGCATGTTATCTCTGAAATTGAATTAAGTTAATGAACTTGGTAATGACTTCGAGTAATAAAAGTGGGGCGTGACAGTTAAGCCTAGTTGCAAACCTTGCCATTGATTTGATAGAGAATACGATCATAAAGAAAGATGATAAAGAAAAAAAGATTCATGAAGCCCATTCCAAGTAATTGGATATGTGGATTTATTTATGTGAGTTTTACATGTGATTGTATGAAAATCAAATGAAAGCATAATAGGTATTAATATTGATTTGAGATAGCAAATAAATACTTATTTTTAAGCTTCCTCCACCATACCTTTAGTTGGTGGGGGAATGTTAACATATAACTCACATAGCACGGGTGTTATAAGGAAAGATAGAATAAGAAGTGAATGTCTTTCGGAAATTAGAAGTTGCATTGACTGAGTATGATTTTAGTTGGTTTGGTTTTATGAAATATAATCCAACTATGTTGGTGTGAATGAGATGACTTGATCCTGCGCTAAAATAGATTCAAGAAGAAGGTAAAAAATAATGTTGGTTGATGCCATGAGAAATGATATGATTGCCTTGGTCTCAAGGAGGGTATAGCTTTAAATGGAGTTGAGTGGGATGAGTTATTTAGTCAAGCAATCGAGTGATTGCGATTAAGCAATCGAAGGATAAAGACGTAATAAATTTTTTTTAAGGATGTGGAAGATTGAAGATTGTGGATGGGGTGTGTGAGTAAGGATGGGGTGTGTGAGTGAGTAAGAATAAATATAGAAAATTGTAGATGGGTTTTGTGAGTAAGGATAAAGATGAAAGATTGTGGTGTATATTGAGCAAATTTCTTATTTATCCAATTATTAAAGTTGTGTCTTGAATAATGGTGTGCCTTGAGATGAAATATGGTGTGTAAATAGAGCAACCCTTATATTTATGCCCATTACGTCAACTACCCAAACTCTTACACACAAATATACTAATTACCCACAAGCCTCTTGACCCAAAATTAATATTCTTTTGTATATAATTGTTTTCTCAATTAATATGACAATTGTCCAACTAATCAATTAATGTGACATTTGTCCAACTAATTTATGCCTATGAATTATTAAAAGAATAAAATGCTATAGGTATCTATACTAACTAGTATACCAATTGATAATGTGACATAATCTAAAAGATTTTTGATATTTGTAATGTGATTAATGAGTGGGTTAATAATAATGTCATAACTAGTGTTAGTACACTAGTTAGTATACTAATTGGTGCATGTAACACCACCGTTATTAAAATGAAGGTGAATTTTTCGGGATCCATAATTTGGATTGCAAGTACTATTTGAATATGTAACTGTAACCTATTTAATTTATTACGTTTGTTACATATAAAAAAATAGATAATTTATTTTTAAAAATATAATTATTATCTATTTTTTATAATAAATGTAATAAATTAAATAAATTACAGTTATCAAATCAATTTAATTTTATATATTCAATAAAATAGATAATTCAAACTACCAAAATAAGACGTGTGGAGTGTCATGATCCAAACAACACCTCTAATTCAAATTATAGACCACAGAATCGACGGCCTATTAAAATATGGGGTCACTCTCAACGTTCATTATTAGATTAGCGTACTCTAAAACAAGAGTTTGACTTCGTAACGTAGGGAAAATATGGGGTCACTCTCAACGTTCAAGTTAGATTAGTGTACTCTAAAAAAAGAGTTTGACTTCGTAACGTAATGTGTTTCCCTACAAAATGAAAGGTCATTATTTATATATATGATCCTCAAAAGTTCATTATTTATATATATGATCCTCAAAAGTTGTCCGTCCTTAAGTTTCTTCTTTCTTACCATTTCTGCTTCGTTATTCGGACTTTTCTTAAGTGTGCAACCCACTTATGGTTGCACACCATATGCAACCTCACAAAAGGTGTAAGTGTAAGGTGTAAGTGTAAGTATAAGGTGTTAATGTAAGGTGTAAGGTGTAAGTGGGTTGCACACCATATGCAACCTCAAAAAATGTGTAAGTATAAGGTGTAATTTTAAGTATAAGGTGTAAGTGTAAGGTGTAAGTGTAAGATCTAAGGTGTAAGGTGTAAGTTGCACACCATAACAAGACCCTAGTTATTCATTGGTCAAAACAAATTTGTACATCATCAGTTTATTTTATATTAATGGTTCTGCAGCTTTCTAATACCAAATGTCTCACTTTTCTCATCCACTGTCAAGTATTATTTTTGTGTTTGGTTGATAAATCCACAAAGTTTATAAATTCACTATGAAATACTATTTTTCTAATATCTATTTCTTTTATATTTTATACAGTTTTCAATTTAAAAAATATAATTACAAATACCACGAGTAATGCACGTGTATACCACTATTAGGATTATAAAAGAACCATACATTTAACAATTTGAAAAATGATAATTATGAAAACAGAAATATATTAACATAATAATGAAAAATATCAATAATTATAACTAAAGTGAAATAACTAATGAATTTATGACACATGTATTTTTGTATTTTATTATTTAAAAAATATAATAAAAAAATTGGAATAGAAGTTTTAAACCTAATAATTTTTTTATATAATATATAGATAAAAGTATATCTATATATAGATTTCATAATATAACCATTGAAATTAAAAATAGTAATTATAACATTGTATATTTTGAAATCACAAAATTTTAAAAAATAATATAAATTAATATATTATTGACATTGATTAAGAGGATTTAAAAATTAACTTAATTTATGTAAATTAGATTTTAGAGTAATCACAAAATGACATTTGTATTTTAAGTGTTAAAAAATTCATAAACATATGCATGATTTTTTTTATACAAATAGCTAATGCAATACATACATAAAATGCAACTAAGGATTCGGCTACTAATATGTGACATGTGAATCATCTCAAGTCATGAGGTAGCGCACAAAATCATGTTTTAACTGATAAATCCCGTAAATGCAGAGAGCTGAATCCGGATGCATGAAAAGTGGATGCAAGGCATAGGTATGATAAATAAAACATGATGTTTATCAACATACATAGAAGTTATTACAACAATGAATGAATTGATTCAGCCAAATGAAACTGAATCTAACAAATCATAAGATAATAGTAAATAAATTACAAACAGCAGCCTAAAAAACCAAGGATATCATCCTCTATAAGCTGCACTATTCTTCCTGGAGAAAGGTTAGCCGGTCGGATGAAAGTTTTGCTGGGCAGATTGTTTCTTGGCCTGTTGAATGAAAGTTTCGAGGGAAATTGTGTTTTGTGCAGTAGAGCCGAAATAGAACAACAACACCTTCCAAAGGGTGCTCATCCTTTCTTCCTCTTTCTCTCTTAGAGAAACTCAATGAAGAGGCAAAGCGGCCTCAATCCCTAATTAACAACACAAAAAGCTATGTACCACGGGATATTTACAATAGTTTATCAAATGAAATGGATTGAGGTTGGAAGAAATCAAGTTCAAGAAATAAGTGGAAACCAACATTCATCTCTTTGTGGATAAAGGTAAATTAATACCTAAATCCATGATATCAATTTAAAAGAGTAGATTGCCACCAGTTGTTGGTGAAAACTTTGCTTTGAAAGTAAGAGATTCATCAAAAGTGATTGAAGACTCATCTTCCTACTTATGGAATAAGGATATGACATCCCTTTCCATGCTTAACTCGGATTGAGAAGAGAGTTTTCAACACCTTTGACCTAAAACTCTTACTTTACTTCCAAGAAAACAACAACAACAATGGAAACTAACAACTTTCTCAACATCACCTCTCGGGAATCATCCAACTAGCTCCATGCTACAACCACAACTACTCATTAGGATTGAGTATTGATTGAAACACATGAACCAATATGCTTGGACGATGAGAAAGGTGAAGCGAAATAAAAAGGAAATAAGCTATACTACATAATCAAACTTGTGGATAGGTGTGACAACCACCTCCCTAATTAAGCAAATTAATTATCTTAATGATATGCTTACCGTTACTTATATGGTTATGTGGTAATTGTGGATTATGTGCCATATGATATATGCTTGTATTGATTGGCATTGTATTGGTATTGTTATTAAGTGCCATATGAATTAAACATGTCTGACTCGTTAAATTTTGTCAGGTTGGAATTAAGTAATTGAATAGGAATAGAGCCTAATCCACATTAGGACAATTAAATTCAGTTTGTTTTATGCCATAAAATGATGAGATTAATGTAATTTATGTGTAGTTAATTTTATTTAATTTCTTAGCCTTAGTTGCATGAATTGAAAAATTAATAAAACAAAAAAAAAGAAAAAAAAATAAATTGAATACAATAAGGTGTGCATGTGTCCTACTCATCTATGCATCCATGTAGTTGGTATAAGGCAAACAGTGGGTCTTGTTGGGTTTACACTATTTAGACACACATAGAGAGAGAGAGAGAGAGAGAGAGAGAGAGAGAGAGAGGCTTTGAAGATGAGAGTTCGACATAGAGAAGAAGAAAAGAAAGAGGGAAGTAAAGGAGTGGCTTAAGAAAACATACACCTACACCTTCTTCTTCTTCTTTCGCCATCTCCAGGTAAGATTTCTGCACTCTAATCCCATGCATTTGAAGAATCATGCTCATGACTATGGAATTCAAGATTAACCAAGAAAAATATAGGTTAAGAGAAAGATTAGTTCTTGTAATGAAAAGGTTGTTGCATGCATGGCTTTAAATGAAATAAATGAGTGAATTAACTCTTAAATTCACCTTGCATGGTATGAATTCTTCATTCCTTGTTGTTGCTTGTAGTTAGACATAACTTCATGCATGAGCCTCATGAACTCAAATGATTTTTTCATGAGTTTGTTTTGTAATTCAATCGAAATGTAATCTTTGCAAATTGAAACTTTGGGAGTTGATTTCTAGTGTTAATCTCTAGTTTGATCTCCTTTTACTGTCGAGGGTCCAAATTCAAGGTTGTTGATACAAATCTATGGGTTGAAACACATGAAATTGAGACCAAAAGGTGGTGAAATTGAAGACCCAAAACATGGCAGATTTTCAGACTCAAACAGACCCAGCACCGCACATGCGGCCTAGAGCCCCGCACGTGTAGAAAATAGGGCAGAATTGGAGAAGTATTCTGCTTTAATCGCAGGTGTGAGAGGTAGGTGCGGAGGTGGCCCCGCACGTGCGACAAAGACCCCTGCACGTACGGCAGTTAGGGTAGTCTGGGTTTTGTTTTTTGCCCCTATTTTTCACCTTCCAGGCCTCTATTTGCATGGTTTTAAAGTGTTTTCATGATCATTTGCATCTCTTGAGTGCATTAGATTGATTGAATAAATGAAAGTTAGAACCGATTAGAACCAAATGAGTGAACTACAAATAAAAATTAATCGAATGAACAACAAACCGAATAAAAATAGAAATGATTGAATCTAGCATGGATGTAATTGAGTTGTTGTGCTTGAATTGTTTGTTTTGGTCGGACACTGCATCCTTAGTGCATTTTAACATGTGTTCCAAGGAGCCCACTGTGAGTAACAATGTTATAAAACTATGTTCAATTATATTTATTTTCTGAATAATTAACTATACTGCTTTCTAAAATGATACTGTTTATTAAATGAATGATTGTCCTATTTTAAAAACTGTACTCGTGGCATCCATAGCAACTGACTATTACTACTAATGCTATTGTTACAGAGATCTCTGTCAGTTCTAATGTTAGAACTACTGTTTATTGTTTTGATGGCCATACCTACTGTACTATTTTGCTATTGGATGTATCACGTGAGACTGCTATGATTCCTATATGACAATTATGATATGGAATATGAGATATTGATCGAATAAATGATTTACTGATGCAATTGACTATTTTAAATACTAAAAGGGCATTCATTCTTCACCCCTTTACACATGTGTTATTCACTGGGCTTTAGCTCACTGTTTATATATATGTATGTAGGTGATCAAGCACCCGAGCGGAGTTAGCAGCGTCGACCCAATTCCTTTTTGTCAAGCCAACCTATTATGCCTCACTGCGAGAGGCTCTAAACCGTTATTGTCAAGGCTTTTGGGGGATCTAATTCCACCCTTTGAATGTCATATGATGTCAAAGTGAATGTTTTATACTTTGTTTTGGGCTTGGGATTTAATTCCCTACCATGTTGTTTGTTTTGGACTTAAGCTTTTATGTGTATATTGGATATGGACTTGGACTTATGTATGCATGGATATAGATGTATATATATATATATAGAAGTTGTTTGTTCATTCAAGTACCCACAGCTCTTTGGACATTATGTTTTAATATGTACAGGCTTCCGCCGGCCTCCTTTTATCGTTTAATTGTTATTATTGTTAAGTAGGCCTTTGGTAATCATGGATTACTGACCAGTTATGATGTTACACCCTTAGGGGCGGGTTTAGGTCATGACAATAGGTGGCTACTTTCTAACTCCCTCCACATCCACAAGGTTTCATTTTACACATCTACATACACTAACAATGAATTATAGCACTACAAAGCAAGAAAGAGCATGCAAGAGTGTAAGAAAGTAAGGAATTCAATAAACTCAATAGGTGGGTTGGCTACATCCTAGTCACCCCATATCCATGAGGACCCATCATGTGATTATGACACACTAACAATGAAATACAAAGCTTAAAAGGAAGAGAGAGAGAAAGAGAGAGAGAGAGAGAGGTTGATGAAAAGGTTCAAAAGTTCACCTCTTTGTTGTCAAACTCCTTTCTAGCACCCTTAAGATCCTTTGGTATGACTTAGAATCCTCAGCAAGGAGCTCTAATCCAAGGTTAGATGGTGTTTAGGTGATAGATGGAGATTGAAGATGACTCAAGGGAGTAAGAGTGTTAGGCTCTCTAACAAATCTCTTGGCCTTTTGGATATTTTGTAACCCTAAGAAATGAGGTTGAGTTGTGTGTATATAGAGTTTTGGGATGAAAATATCTAAGATATTTGTGTAAAATGTGCAGAAAAATTCAAATTTTTTGAAAATGCTCTATATCCGGACAATTCAATAGGTCGTACCATTATTAATCTAGTCGACTGGCCATAAGTAGTTATATAGCCAATGAGAAAAATGTATCGCTAGATCAATAGTGTAAGCTAGCATAATATGAAAGGAAAAACATGTATTCTAGAGAATTCCACCACTCCATTCACTTCCATTCTGTCATTTGCTTGGTCCATTGAAAAAGAAAACGTTTGGAGTTAAAAAAAATGCGAGCCTCGGAACACTGTAGAAATGTTTGGAAACATGTAACCAAAAATATTTGGAAAAAATGGTTTTAAAAGGGTCAAAAATGGTTTTGGCCAAGACAGGTATAGGTTGGGATAGTTGGAATTAAAGCTTGAATTTTGGCTTTCCTGTTGAGGAATTCAAAAGATTGCACATTGCGACTTTCGTCAGCGGGTGCTTGGGAAAGAGCGCCCAAGTCTTAAGGCCGATCAAAATGGGATGTCTACAGGAGGCAACAGTTGAGAAGCTTAGGTATGCTTTAGATTCTGACATCTTCAAGAATCCTCCCCCTCATTTCATCTCAAAATACATGGCGGCATAAACAAATGTTGTGCAACAAAAACTACTGGCAGTGGAAGCAAAAGACAAAGAGAGCTCGGTTGATCAAGCGACTGTTCAATGTGATGATGTGACCCATATGCAGCCCAGTAATACTAGTGAGGAGGACATAACTAATATGACTGTTGGTGGTGAAGCTAGCATTGTGCTTGAAAATGTAGATCCAACGGCTTGACCCTAACGACATTTTATTTTTTTTATTTTTGCTTTTAAAGTTATTATCGAGCTAGCTGCCTCATCTTTTGTAATGATTTCTGAGGTGAATGAAATAATTCAATTTTTTGCACATTATATACAGTTGTTTCTGTGTTGTCTACTTAACAAATTAATTGGCATAACCAGTTGAGCAAAAACTACCTCGATAGAGATTTTTAAAGTTGGAAACATCCTCTAACCTATTTCACCAAGCAAAACCAGCTTGGCTAAAATTTTTAAAGTTAGAAACCTTCTCCAATCTACTTCGCTAAGCAATAACAGCTCGGTAAAGATTTTCAATATTGGAAACCTCCTCCAACCTACTTTGCCAAGCAAATACAGCTGGGCAAAAATTTTCCAAGTTGGATACATCCTCCAACCTAGTTCATCGAGCAAAAATAGCTCGGCAAAGATTTTCAAAGTTGGAAATCTCCTCTAACCTACTTTGTCAAGAAAAAATAACTCGATAAAGATTTTCAAAGTTGAAAATCTCCTCCAACCTACTTCGCCGAGCAAAACCAGCTCAGCAAAGATTTTGAGAGTTGGAAATCAACTCTAATCTACTTTGTGGAGCAAAACCAGCTCAGCAAAGATTTTAGAGTTGAAATCTTCCTCTAACCTACTTTGCCAAGCAAAAACCAGCTCAACAGAGATTTTAGAGTTGGAAACCTTCTCCAACCTACTTCATGTTGTAAACCTCCTCCAATCTACTTCGCTGGGCAAAACCAGCTCGGAAAAGATTTTAGAGTTGGAGACCTCCTCCAACTTACTTTGTTGAGCAAAAACCAGTTTGACAAAGATTTTAGAATTGGAAACCTTATCTAACCTACTTCCTCAAGCAAATTAACTCGGCAAAAATTCTCAAAGTTTGAAATATCCTCAAACCTACTTCATTGAATAAAAACTAGTGTGGCAAAGATTTTCAATTAAGCAAAAGACAATCACATCTGTTACCCCTTAGTCGCTAAATCTAATCACAACCGAAGTAAAATAAGATAACAGTACACATTGCAAAGTATTAAAACAAAAAATTGTCTACTTGTCTTATTGATAAAATTTGGAAGGATTACAAAAGTAAGCTAAAAATAAAACAACTTAAGGTTGGCAGTATTCCAAGGCCTAGGAATAGCTCGGCTATCTATATCTTCCAAGTTGTATGCTTCTTTTCTAGCTAAGTCCACGATTTTGTATGGTCCTTCCCAATTTGCTCATAACTTGCCTTTGTCGGGCCAACGGTGTTGCCCATCACTTTTCACATAACCCAATCTCCAATCTTAAATTGTCTTGAATGCACGGTTTTATTGTATTTCTTCGTCAATTCCTGATGGTATGCTGTGATGTGAATTAATGCTCTCTCTCTTCTTTATTCAATTGCTTCGCTGTTCAAATCAAACTCAAAGCTCTCACTTCTAATTCTTGGCATTCCAATTTCCAAAGGGATGACTACTTTCATGCCATAAGTCAAGGCAAATGGCATTTCCTTGGCTGATCGCCTTGGTGTTAGTATGCCCATAATACGTTGGGTAGTTTTTCGACCCATTTCCCCTTAGTTTTCTCAAGGCGCTTCTTTAGTCCATCCAAGATCATTTTATTCGAAGCTTCTGCTTGGCCGTTGGATTGAGGGTAGGTCGATGTTGAGTTATAAATTTCTATTTTCAGCTCTTCACAGAATGCTCCAAAGATTTTTCTATCAAATTGTGTGCCATTGTCAAATCTTAAGGCTTTTGGGACTTCAAACTAGGTAATAATATTCTGCCAAACAAACCTCTTCAAGTCTTTTTTCCTTGATTGATGCCAAAGGTTCTACTTCTACCCATTTTGAGATATAGTCCATCGTCACGGTAAAAAAAAAATTCATGTTGCCCGGTGCAGCTAACAATGGCCCCACTCTATCCAACCCCCATAAAGAAAATGGCCAAGGACTTGTCAATGGAAGCAACTTTCTAGTCGATTAATGAATCTAGTGTACAAACTTCTAACATATCTCACATTTTTTAACATATTTCTACGCACCAACCCGCATGCACATCCATCAATATCCTTGTGAGATAGCGCAGCAAGCCAGTGATCTCCCTCTTATGTGACTTCCATACTTGCCTTCATGAATTTCAAATAAGAATGCTTCAACTTTGCTGGGACGGACACATTTTAGATATGGCCCTGTGAAAGACTTCTTGTACAGTGCTCCAGACAGAAAAAGCCAAAACCGCACAAATTTTGTCCCGATCTTGTTAGCTTCCTTATTTTCGATGGGCAAAATTCTGTCGTTCAAAAAGATGATGATGCAAAGTACTTCTATTTCTTTAGGCTCTTCAATTCTAGGCCTTGGTAAGAATTCTATCAGTAAAGGATTAGGAGTCGACATATCTATTATGGAAGCTAGCCCGACTAACTCATCCGCCTTGCTATTTTCTTCACGGCCAATTTATTTTACTCTTATTACTTCAAAATTTTTAATTTCCTCTCTTACTAGCACTAGTACTTTGCCATCTTGTCATCATTTGCTTCATATTCTCCAGAAACTTGATTAATTACAACTTTAGAGTCGCTGTAGACCATTAGCTTAGTTGCCTTCATTCAAAAGGCACTTTTTAGCCCGGCTAGGAGTGTTTTGTACTCAACTTCATTGTTTGAGACCAGGAATCCAAGTCTAATCGCCTACTCCACAATCAAGCCATCTGGTGAAATTAAAATGATGCCTAGCCGGCACCATGCCTGTTTGAACCTTCATCCATGAAAAGCTTTCACATTTCTCCAACGAATAACTTCCCGCACCTTACAGGATCCTGATACTTCTTAGGGTTTAGGACTTCAATAATCTCTTTGCTTGGTTCTACTGATTGTGCGCCTCTTTCTTTGCTTTGTTGCCCTACTAATTTCTTTTCAGGCACATCATTATTAGGCTCCATAACTTGTATAACCTTCCTCCTCTAGCGATGTTTTATTGGGTCCAGTAGATTGATCAACTATTTCCAAACTCGTTGGTGCGCTGCTAGGTTCTTCTGACTGTTGTAGATCCTTAACTTGTAAAATGGTGGTAGGCCACACAACTTTCACGACGCCTACTCCCCTTTGCTCGACTGATTCTATAAGATTAACCGAGCATATTGGATGAGTTAAAGGTGAACTCAGGAACAAAATCTGCCAAAGCTTGTGCTTTTATTGCAGTTCTGGGTTAGAAGTTGACGTCAAATTGTCCCAATTCAACCGCCTATTTCAAAATTCGTCTAAAAAAATCAGCCCTTTCAAACAAAGCTTTCAAAGGAAATTCTATTAGCATGACTATTGTATGGGCATAGATATAATATGCTAACTACTAGATGCCATCATTAAGGCAAAAGCTAACTTCTCCAATGGTAGGTACCTTGTTTCAACACAAAGCAAAGTCTTGCTCACATAAAAGATTGTCAAGTACTATATTCCTTCTACGTAAATGAGTACCGCATTAACAACATGTTAAGAAACTACCAAGTAAAGAAAAGTTCCTTTCTAGGTTTGGAGTCACCAAAAGCGAAGCTGAAGACATGTACGTCTTCAACTCATCTAGAGTGTAGTCATATTCTTCATCCCAAAGAACTTAGATTTAAGCGTTTGGAAGAAAGTATATGGCGATCTAATGATCGACTAATAAATCTATTTAACGCGGCTGCCATCCCGACAAGATGCTACACATCTTTATGAGAGTCTAGCTTCTCTAACTCTTGGATTGCCTTGACTTGCCTAGGGTCGGCTTCTATTCCATGGTTGGTCACCAAAAAGCCTAAAAACTTTCCTGACCTTACACTATGCATTTGGATGCATTCAAACACAACTTGTAAGTCTTAAGGATGTCAAACATCTCTACCAAGTCACTAAGATGATCCGACTCACTCTTTCTTTTAATCACCATGTCATCAATGTAAACTTCCATGGTCTTACCGAGCAAAGAAACAAACATTTTCATGATCATTCTTTGAAAGGGGCCCCTATGTTTTTCAGATCAAAAGGCATAACCTTGTAGCAGTACAAGCCCCTTGGAGTTGTGAAAGAAGTTACCTCTTGGTCCGATTCATGCATAGCTATTTGATGGTAGCTGCGATACGCATCCAAAAAGCTCAATCATTTGTGCTCGGCTGTTGAGTCCACCAATTAATAAATTCTTAGCAAAGGAAAGCTATCCTTGGGGCATGCCTTGTTAACCGTCTTGTAATGCAAACGTGCCATTTGTCATTCTTTTTTAGCACAACGATAGTGTTTGAAATTTACTTAGGGTAATAGACTTCCTCGATTGCCCCAACTTCCAGCAAGTTCTCAACTTCTTCTGCCACTATTTCAACATGATGTAAAGCTAACTGGCATGTTTACCGTATAATCGGTCTAGCATGAGAGAAGATGTTCAACTGATGATAGATGAAGCTTGGATAAATGCTAGACATATCATAAGGTGTCCAAGCAAACACCTCAATATTAGAGGTCAAAAAGTCCATGATCTCTAACACCTTTAAGAATGATCTAGGAAAAAGAATTTCTCTACATCATTGTCATTGATCCATACCTCCACTAATTCTTCCACTGCCTTCTCCTTAACCTTTTTGTCGACATCCTTCAAAACTTCCTCCAAAACTTCTTTTTCCTCTGGTCCTTCGATCATTTGGACAAAACCTTTGATAGCACAACTGTCATTCATTACTATGAAGCTTTGCTTCGATATCACCTGGTCTCCCCAGACTTTTTCAATTTTTCCAATTACTGAGGGGAAGTAAATCACTTGATAGTAAGTTGATGTAACTACCTACATGGCATGCAACCACCATTTTCCTAAAATAAAATTGTAAGTAGATGGGACTTTTAACATCCAAAATTTTATTTGCTTTACGACCAAGCCAGCTTGACCAGCAATATGATCTTCCCCACAGGTCATTCTAGATACGAGTTAAAGCCAACCAAAGGAGATGTTGTTGGCATTAAGTCTTTGTTCTCTAGCTTCAAATGCTTGAAAGCGTCATAATATGTTATTTCGACTGAGCTTCCTTGGTTGATTAGAATCCTCTTAATATCAAAGTCCTTGATGCTCAAAGTGACAACTAGTGAGTCATTGTGAGAAGTTTGGATCCTCTACAAATCCTTACTTGAGACAGATATCACATCTTTCTACTCAGTTTTTCCCTTCTTGCGGACTGGCTGCATACTAACTTTCTTTATGTGCTTGGCCTTCTTGATCATTCCCCTGAGCTCATATACTTGCTTAGGCTCGATGATTCTATGAATCACGTTGATTACTCCTTAGGAAGGAATGTCTTTAATTGCTAGGCCATTTGGAATGGCTTGATTTTGAGGAGCCGTTCTAGCTCCACCCTTAATGAATCGATCTAAATCACCTGCTGCCACTAATTCTTTTAAGTGTTGTTTGAGTGGCACAAAATCTTTAGTACAGTGTCTTCTTTCATCATGGAGGTGCAACGGTACTTTGGATCATAGCCCCTCTGAGTTTCACCTAACTTGGCCGACCACCGAACATATGGCTCATCTCATATTTCACTCAAGATTCGGTAGATGGGTCTATTGAAGACCGTAGTAATGTCAATGTGTGCTTTCAACTTTCTTGTACTCTCTTCTTCGTTATTACGGGGATGGTTAGCCCAGTCGTTAATGCGGTTTCTTCTATTGCTATTGTTACGGTTATTTTCTCTCTTAACCACGTTGACCTTAGCCATACTTTTTTTGTTTACCGCTACTGGATTCACCTGCACAGTAGGCGAAGCTATATCTTTCTCAACCCTAATGTGTTGGTTAATTCTCTCCACCAAAGTCTCCATAGTTTGAGGAAAGTCATTGTCAGTGAGTCCCTCAATCTATGTTCGATTAGCAAACCTCACTTATACTGAGCAATGGCCAAGTTAATGGGGCATTCACTAATTTCATCGAATGTCTCCCAATACCTGGTGCTGTACATTTTCAATGCCTCTCCTATGTCCATATTGACCTTCAATAAGTGGTCAACTGCTTTTGGCGACCTGGTATTTAACTTGAATTAAGTAACAAAAGCTTCAAGCCAACTGTGTCCAAGTCTCTATGCTACCTTCTGGTAGCCTCTTAAACCATGTCAGGCCTAACTCTCCCAAGCTTGACGGAAACAAAATGCACATTAAGGCGTCATTTTGTATGTACACAACCATGACTTGCTAATAGTGGCTGATGTGCATGTAGGGATCAGTTTTTCCCTCATAGATGGTGAACTTAGGTTGATGAAAACCAATTGGGAAATGCGCATTCTCAATTTCTAGGGAGAGTGGCGAACTCTGCAGCATTGCCAACTTTTTATCAGGTGGCATGTGAACAATAATATGTGGAGTTGGCACTATTACTTCCACACTGCCATGTGTCCTAGGAGTTATCCTCTATAAAGCTAGTATCCTCTGGGCTTTTCTTAAATGCGCCATTTCATCAAAAACTATCCTTAGGTCCTTCGATTTGGCTAAGTAAAAAATCTAGACATCGAAAGAGTGTGCAAGAAATGATAGGTGCTCCCCTCAGTTGTTGAACTTATCATCCTTGAGCGTGAGCTGCCTATTTTGTAACTTCTCTTTCTATCATAAAGCAAATGCATGACATGCCTCCTTCGCTCTTTAAGATGATGGGATTAAGTGCACTTATCGTGGATTTCTATCCCAGCAACACCTTTTCCCTTCATTCTGTACTTCAACGCCTACATTTCCATTCTCATTCTTTGTATCACCTCAACTTGGTGCCTCATTACCTCTTCCAAGCCCCAATCGCCATGACATGTTCTCTGTCGCTGGTGCCCATTTGGGATTGGAGAATGCTAAAAGGTGTACGTATGTATGTCCCGTGCATCTCTGTGCGAATCTCTCCTGATTTTCTCCCTAGAGTGTCTAGGTTCGCCATTGAAGGAACAAGAGAGCAATCCTCGGGCCTCCTAATTGCCTTAGGCATGGTTCCATCCATAGTGGATTTGAGTGTTCATCAATGTTAGCCATTTAAAACTTCAGGCAAAGCTTGATCTTGAAGGTTTTGTCTGCGAATCTCACAGATGGCGCCAATTGTACGGGGTATGAAATATTCGTCACGCATGTACTGCTCGTGATCATGCTTGTATCTTCTCGAACAACGTTGCATAGCCTGCAAAATAACTCATGTGAGTTAACCAACAAGTGTGCCAAAAAACCTCTCAGACCCTGTAGATGCTTAAGTTAGTTCTTAAGATCAATACAAGGAAAGCTCTCTAGAAATTTAGTGAGTAAAGTTGCATTACCTCCTTAGGGTTTACCTCTAAACTTTTATGTATTCTGCAAGATATATTTCTAGTAGGACTCTAATTCCTCTTCGTAAAGTCTTATCAAGAATCTCTTAAAGGATAATGCCTATCCCTTAACACCCATATCTCCAAAGTTCAAATAAAATAACATAACTATTAGCTCGACAATCAGGCTAAGAACGCCATTCTGGTTAGTCAAGGACCGAGTGACTGTATTAAAATGAACCTTGTTCGCCTTGAAGACTGCCAAGCAAGGTGTCATGTCATGCCAATCTTAGACATAAGACTCAGCTCGGTTGTTCGACTCGATTATGTAGCCAACATCTCATCATAACTTGCCAACCGTTGTCCGGTCTTCCAAAGATAACACGGTCCCAAAGCCATTTTAGCTTAGAATGACGCGGAAAGCATGACAAAGACAATTTAGCTCAGCCCAAACCCAAGGTCCATGTAAACATGGCTGGACTCGTTGCATGCCGTGAAACCCAAGGCCTATGTAAACTTAGCTCGGCTCATTTGCATGCAAACTTAGCCCGACTCATTTGCATGGCCCAAAGCCAAGACAAACTTAGCTCGGTCCATTTGTACAGCCCAAAGCCAAGATCTAAACAAACTTAACTCGGGGCCATTTGCATAGCGCAAATTACCCTCTCATATTTCATATCAAATTAAAATAATATCATATTTTGGCAAGAAATAGCATTTTATATTTGACTTTTTTATTATAAAAAAAAAAGAAAAAGAAATAACATTTACACCACTAAAAAAATAATGTTATTAAATTACGACATTTTAATATTATAATATATCAAAATTTAGGATCATGCTAGTATACACATCCCTTTGAGGTATGTACCATATGTAAATTATAACATTTGCAGTGTTGATTATCACAAATGTCATAGCTAAAAATAATAAGGGGAAGTAACCAATAAGTCCTATCAAGTTTCAATATGGACAACTAAGTCCTATTTTTCTTAACATATTTCTAAAAAATTCATTATTCCATAATGGTGGATGTTATCTCAATTTTACCTCTCATTTAATATGAAAATATTTTTAATCTAAGTAAAATAATATTTTTTTGATTGTAAAAATTATGATATTGTATTAAAAAAAATCATAAATCACAATGAAAAAATCATCAACAAGTTCTATTTTGTTTTGAAAATTATTATTGAGTTATATCAAACTTCAATATTGACAAATAAATCTTATTTTCTTTTTATAAATTGTTATACATAAAAAAAAATTCAATTGTTCACAATAGTATACTTTATTTTCATTTTATCTTTTTAATTAAAATATGAAAAAAAATTCATAAATAATTTTAATTTATTAGAAATTTTATAATTAAAGTATTTTTAATTGTTCAAATTGAATGATTTTTCATAAACAAAATTATAAGTATAATAAAATTTTAATCAAGTTAAAATTATTGTTCATATTAAATAGGAAGAGTAACTCCGCCGGGTTGTTTAACAACTCCACCGATCCCAAACCCGAGTAAAGAAAGCGTTGTGTGTTAGTTGGCCGACATCTAACACATAAAAAAGGCGTTTAATCCCTTATGAAAATGTATCATACTTTGAATCGATTAAATGTTAGCTCATTCCCCTTAAGTGACGTGTTGCGCCTGCCTTCAAGTGTTTCGAAAAGTGAGCAAGGGGCACCACATCGACGCTTGGGTGAAGTGAAAAATAGGCAAAGGCTTCCGTATTTTTCTAGACGAGTGCGAATAAAGAAGCTAGTCCAAGGCTATAAGTTTAGGGTAGCCACATGGAATCTAGGAACCTTAACTAGTAAGACTATGGAATTGGTAGATGTCATAATTAGGAGGAGAGTTAGTATAGCTTTCGTACAAGAAACTAAGTAGACGGGTGAGAAAACTAAAGAAATAGAGAATACCGGTTTTAAAAGGAGACACATGAATGGGGTAGGAATAATAGTTGCTAAGGGTCTTGTAGAAAATGTAATTGCAGTCATTAGGAAAGGTGATAAAATTATATTAGTTAAATTAATTATTGGAGAGAATATAGTGAACGTTATTTGTGCATACGCCCCCCCAAGTAGGATTAGATAATCAGACTAAGAGAGATTTTTAGAACCAAATGGATGAGGTATTGCAAAAGATACCTGTAAAAGAGAACCTTGTTATAGGTAGAGATTTCAATGGCCATATAGGAATAGATAAACTAGGTTATGAGAGGATATATGGTGGGTATGGTTTTTGTGATAACCCTGTCCCGCGTTATGCTAATTGATCTTAATTATGATCGTGATCATATGCTTGATATGGTTTTGAGTGATAATTATATGATTATATGTGTTTTTGTATTCCTATATGTTCACCGTAGGAAAATCTATTTGATTTTCTGCTTTAGAATTTAAATTGAATGTTGTAGAAGCATCAGAAACTGAAATTGACTACACAGTTGTGATTAGCGTAATTTTTAGAGCCTACAGTGAAATTTAATTGAAAACTGATTTGGAACGAAATAATTAGTTTAAACTGATTGAATTAAACTCAATTGTTTAGCCCTAATCAAGATGGATTAGTTTGAACTAGTCACTTAGTATGTATGTAGACACCCCATTTTTGACCGTCCTCAAGACTTGGATGTCACCGCTTGGACACTCGGTGATCATCCATATGTGTGTTCGTTTGGAGTTCCCGGAGTTCTCGGCTCGCGTGCCGTGCCTCAGGACCTCCGAACTCGACCGTTTGTGTTTGGTTTTGCACCAAACACCTGTGATTTGCCATTGAGGGGCAGGGAATGCCTTCTGAGGCATCCCCACACACCACCGGCTGGGGCTAGAGGCTACCGGCTGGCTGTAGTTGTCACCGGCACTATATTGTGCCGGTCGGCACTATTTTGTGCCGGTCGGCACTGTTTTGGGCGAAATGACCATTTTGCCCTGCCGACCACTGTGCACTTGCTTGGTGAGATATTTTCTCACAGCTGTTTGCAACTTGTTTCCCCTCCATACACATGTATGGAGGGATGGGCTTGCTTAGTGGCCAAGCTTGTAAGCTTTTGGCCTATAAGAGGGAAGCTCTCCCTCTTGGCTTAAAGGTTAGAAAATTTCAGAGTGTTAGCCATTGTTAGAGAGAGCCAAGCTCTGGTTTTAGGGTTAGAATAGATATAACTTCTATATCTCTCTCATTCCCTTGTTTAACTAGGTGTTTTGTGCCTTACTTTTGCACACTAGCACCTAGTGTCCCACCTTTCTCTTGGTTCAGAGGTTCTAAAGGTTAGTTTTGGTGATTCTTGACTGGATTGGAGCTCAAGGGACCAAGCACAACAACCTTTGTGAAGGTAGTCAACAAGGGTAAGAAACTTACACTTTATTCCCCATTTTTGCAACTTGTTTTTACCTAGTTTAAAACAGTTTTTGAGCTTAGTGTTTGGCACATAAAAGTTCTGATTTTTGACTCTCTTTATTGTGTATTAAGAGTGTTTTGTGGTTTGAGGAACTTTGACCACCTTTAGGTCTTGAAAAGGGCACTTTTTGTACCATTTTGGAGAGATCCGAGATTTTGGTCTTGGGATCTCTTCACCACTGAAATCTTGAGGGATTTCAGTGGTGAAGAGCATGCCTTGAAGTCTCAAGAAGGAGAGGGCCACCCCCTCTCCTTGATGTCTTTGAAAAGGACAAGGTTGGCTCCTTAAGAGAGCTCCATGTTTAGTTGTGTATTGAGCATGTTTTGGTTGTTTATCATGCTTATATTGTCATATTATAGCATGCTTTCAAGTGGGTTTTAGTACTCTTTGCATGATTTGCATAGTTACTTTGTAATGCCTTAATATTGCCTTAACATGACTAGCTTGTTAGCCCATATTTCTAGCATGTTTTAGGCTTGCATTTGTGAAGCTTGTGGGTTTATTTTGTCATGCTTTAGCTCTGTCCATAGCTATTTTGGCCAATCTTAGCATGTATTTTGTAGCCCCTTTGTATTTGGCTTGTAGGCCTCAAAAGCATGAATATGTGGTATGCTATTCTAGCTTTGTTTTTGATGGTTGGGACCATCTTCCATGCTATTTCAGTCCCTCATACATGTTTGATTGATTGCCTTGCATGCCTCTTTAATGCTTTAAAGGTGTGTGTTAAGTACTCCATGTTTTGGTCTTGTTGCATGCCTTCATGCTTAAGCTTCTTAGATGCCATCTAAGTGGACATTTGGCCTTGTTTTAACATGCTAGAAACCTGATTTAGGTTGTTCAATGCATGCCTTGTTTGCTTTGCATAGATGTGGTTCAATGCTCTCTTGAGCTTGCCTCAAGCATAGGCTAGTTGCATGCTTTGTTTGGCTTGCTTTGTTGCATGTTTTGGCCATGTGTTTTGTATGAATTTCAGAGCCTAAGTTGCATGCTAGTAGTCCATGTTTAACTCATTTCAAGTGTACTTGAATGTTGTTTATTATGCTCTAGTGTTGGTGTCTTAATATGTGCATGTGTGCGTGTGTGTTTAGACCCCATCTTTAGGCATCTTGGCCACTGTCCTTGGGCCTTTTAGAGCTGTCCAATTCATGTGTAAGTCCATTCCTACTTTGCTTTGCATGCTTGTATGTTCATACAACAATATTCTTGCATTGCATCGCCATATTGCATGCTAGATGACATGCTTAGGGTTGCATTTGGCATTGTGCATGCCAAGCCTCTTGAAGTGAGTTTGATAGAGGTTTGGCACCTTTGTTTGCATTGCATGCATTTGAAATCAAAGTTGCATTCTTGGTCCTTAGGGCCATCACGCATGGAAATGCGCGATTGGTGGCCCGGGAATCGAGGCACATGCCCTCTTAAGTCCATAGCATGATTTGGGATGTGTTTGGTGCATATATACCTTGAATTGCATTGCCTTGCCTTTTGTTCCCTCTGCTACTGTGAGTTGCAGGTTCTGCAGGGACTTTGTGCCGACCGGCACTTTTTAGTGCCGACCGGCTGCCACTGGGCAGCCGATAATGAAATTCAGAGCCGGTGGATTCCTTCTTCAGCCGGTGGCTCCCTGACTCAGCCGATGATACTTCCCAGTGCTCTGAGAGGCACTCTTGAAGTTTTGGGAATTTTCAGAGAAAGAGAGCAGAGGAAACAGAGGCACACTTACACGGCAGTGCAGTTCCGAGCGAGTCCCGGGCGCGCGCTGCAGTCAGCCCTCCTTCCGAGGCATTTATCGCTTAAATAGATTAATTATTTGATTTAATTAATTTAGTTGATTTGTAATATTTAATTAGCTAGTTTAGTTAATTATTTATTTATTCTGTAATTATTTATTCGGTCCCTCTGAGTGAGGGCAAAAATGTAATAAGTGTGTGTGAGTGGGCATGTATGTCTTCCAATCCCCACTTCTTTCTAACCCTTTTATTTACCCGCTTACAGTGGTAGATTAGGGCATTTTCAATTAGCATATCTTATGTCAATGTATGCGTGCATCATTCATAAGTATTGCATACATTGGGCTCGGCACATCACGCAAACTGCATCGCACTTTCGATTTCCAAATTGAATACGTGCTATGTGGTAGCATTTCATATGCCATGTTAGGGTTAGCCGAGCCTAGTCTAGCTTACATCTATGCCTGTGTCGCATTAGCCACTTAACATGAAACTAGGTCATGCACGTTTGCTAACCGGGTTTTGTTTTTGGCGCGGAGTACGATGTAAGTCTTTATCGCTTTAGCATATCGCATGCGTGTGAATGTTAACATGACAATAGGATTGCCATGCGGCTAAGTGCTTATGTGATATAACTGTTTGTATGCCTGTGGGTGGAGGTTGGATTGTATGAGTTGGGAGTACTCGTTGAAATCCGTATTTTAGCCTACTTGCGAGTAGCAAAATCTAACACGTTTTTCAAAACAAAACGGATATGCAATGTTTATTTCCAAATTAGGCGATCTAGTCTATACTTTTGTGCTGTGCGCATAACATAGTAATTCTAGGCTAATAATTGGAATAAGAACGCATAAAGTTTTCAAAATCAGATATCACGGTTAGTAGAGGCCGGTCTTCGGACCGGGCGAAAGGGGGTGCTCATAGCTGACCTTCCCCGATCGTACCCAAGCTCCCGAGCCAAGACCACTTTGGTGATGACGGACGTGTGGCCTTCGGCACTGAGTCAGGGTTTCCTAAATTCCCCCATTTTAAAAATATTTAGGTGGCGACTCTGTAATCTGGCAAAGCAGTCCATGTTTGGCACTACTTTTCGAAAAATCTGTTTTCCTTAAAACGATTTGCCAGAGGTGGACTCTTTGGTTCAGATTTAGAACCGCGACACAAACTTTAAAGAGTCCGAGCTGTAGCGAGGCCCCCTCGCGGGCGTTGTTACAGTTTCTGGCGACTCTGCTGGGGAGTTTAGAGAGCTTGACTCGAACTCGTGATATCCTGTTTTGATTTCACTTATGTGTTTCTTTGCATTGCATGTGCATTGGTGCGCCTAGGACACCGTGTTGGTCATCTGCTATTCCTGAACGGTTTGCTGGAGGCTTGTCTTGTCAAGGCATGTCCATAAGGCTGACCGGTTGCGGGCTCTGCCAGTATGGGAACACAAACCCCGGTTTTACCGGGGCACCCCTTTTGACCAATTCGACCTAGTTGCATAGTCGGAATCCATAGTGACCATTCCAAACTAGGACAGGTTGCTTACCCGATTTAGGTTGTTTGAAACCGCTGCGTGCGTAGTGAAACCCTAGCTCCTGACAAAATAGGACAGGGAAGCCCTACCCCAACATAGGGGTGTATTGGCTCTCATTTACTTGCTATATGCTTTTAGAGTATATCTCTACAGGGAATGCATATACCAGTTTGCGAGTCTGCGTATCCGGCCTGAGGGCATCAGTATCAGTATTTTGAGAATCAGTTATATCTGTGGAAATCAGTTTCAGATTTGGAACAGTAAATCTGGGGAACAGTGATCAGCAGTATAGTACCATTGTTCGGCTACACCTGTGTTTGATCTGTCTGGGGCTGAAATACCGTCTGTTTTCCGTTTCAGTTCAGAAATTCAGAGAGTTGAGTCAGAACAGTTAGTGTCTTCTCCTTGCTGAGGCAGGACTGAACATGACGCAGAACTCTGAAGAGATTGTGGTCATGACGGCCGCGTTGAGTCAGGAAACCATCCCACAGAGTGATGCTGCTGTTAATATGCCGCACCCGCCCAGGTCACCCGCTGCACAACCAGTCTGGACTCCCCAGTTCTATCAGGCTCGCGAGCCCACCACGTTCGAGTTAATGGGGATGATAGGTGATCTCCAAAGGTCTATGGCAGACCTCGCTTATAGAATGTCAACCTCGCCACCAGTTGTACCGTATGTTGAAAATTTCGAACCCCAGGAGCCTCCGATACTGGGGCGGATTGTGATCGAGCTCAATCAGTCAGAGATGACCTCCACCCACAACAGTGATGTACCAGTATCAACCCAAACCTCTCATCAGGCCGAGGCCAGAAGAAAAGATAAGATGAAAGCAGACACCGACCCCATTGAACAACTGCTGTGGGCAGTAGAGGCTTTGAAAGCCGGGGGAATGAATGAGCAGCAGGTATCTGCAGTTATGACAAAAGCTATGGAGAATGCCTTCCCCACCCCGCCTGAGGGCAGTACCAGTCGACCAGAGAATCGGGACAGGCCCCGTCATGCCAAAACAGCTTCTCCCATTCCCAATCCTGCACCGGGAAAGAATCAGAAACCCAAGGCCGCACCTGCCGACCCATTCGCCAGTACATCTAGCAGGAGTGTTCAGGCTCCAAAGTACCTGCCTCGAGGGCGCAGGGCCTTCCATCCTCTTTACATGCCTTTGTCTGGGGCACTTTTGATTTTGGCCAAGAAGGGGCATCTTACGCCTCTCGATCCTAGGCCACTCCCCAAACCCCTTCCAGCGGACCATGATGCCACTCAGTACTGTGCGTACCATCAACAGTCTGGCCATGCTACTGATAACTGCTTCCGCCTCCGCCACGAGGTACAAGACTTGATTGATAATAAGATCATTCTTCCGCCAACCTCGGCCAAGTCAATTACTACGGAGTTCTTGGACTACGAGGATACAGATACCGAAGGCACAGATACCGCGAGTATGTGATCAGAAGATGAATCGCCTGCGGGCAACATTTGGTACATTTTTGATGTGGTGTTTGGCACGCAATTTTGAGTATCCGCCGATGCTAGTTTTGTAAAACCTGACTTGGATGTCGAGTCAGTCTTCTGTTTTGTTGTTAAGTTTGTCTCATTGTTTTGAGACAGTCCTTTTGCTTAAGGGTCTGTCTAATTGTAATGAGTCAATCCCTCTTCTGTACAGAATGCTAGGTGACTTCGGGGTTGTTGCCTCAAGCACCGTTTTGTTTTGTAAATACTTCTTTTGCTTTCCTTTTGGGTCTGCCTCTGTTGGAGCCAATTTACATCCGGGGAATCTGAATGAAACAGCCGTGGCTACCGTGTTCCCATGTTTATTAACTGTGTTGTGCTAGTTGTGCTAGAGAATCCGAATGGGGTGACAACACATTCCGCCTGTTCTCTTGTGCCCTAAAAATTATTGCTTTGACTTAAGTTTTTCAAAACTTTTTTCGAACACTGTGGTGAAAACAAAGAGGAAGGAATTCCTCGGGTTTTTGCAAAATTTTGATCACATTGAGAGAAAGAGAGGCATACTAAGCTGTTAATGAATGAAATCAGGCTTGTCAGCGTGAGTACTGAGAAGGATCCTGGTCCAATCCAGACTGGTTCCACACTATCTTCTGTGCGAGAGGTTTGTCGTTTCCTTGAAAACTTTCAAAAAACAAAATATTTTGCACAATTAATGCGAAGACCTGTGTGGAATCGCTCTCGAGATCGTGTAAGCCCAGGATCGCTCCCAGTCTCGGAATTCAGTTTCATCTGTTGCAAACCCGGGATCGGTTCAAAACGATCAGTGTCACGAAACGCCTGTGTGGCCCAATTCGGAGTAGCCCTCGAACAAGAGGCACCAACGTCAGATCAAGGAGATCAGATCCCACCAAGCAAGGTTCATTCAGCGACCATGATGGGTTCTTCTGCAAATCAATAGCCACTCTCTTGGATACAGATGGCTTCAAAACCCCAAAACCATTTGGCATGGACTTGTTACATTTTTATCCTTTGAGAGGCTCGCTGGGCCGAAAACCCGGAAGGGCGACCCAGGCAAAAGTTAGAGCAAAGAAAAGAATGAAAGAAAAGAAAAAAAAAGAAAGAGAAAAAAAGAAAAAGGTAATACAAATATATAGAAAAAGAAGCTCGCAAGGTCGAAAACCCGCATTAGGCGCCTTGGCAAAAGTTAGAGCCCAAAAGAAAACAAAAGAAAAAAGAAGAATTGAAAAGAAAAAGAAAAAGAAAAAGAAGCTCACAAGGTCGAAAACCTGCAACAGGCGCCTTGGTAAAAGTTAGAGCCTGAAAATAGTGAAGGTTAAAATACCCGAGAGTACCTTAACCGGAACTACGTAAGGCTTGATTCCCATGTTTGGGATACGTAGGCAACTTCATCCTGAAGTCCAGCCCCCAACGCTTTCATAGCGTCTCGGTCCATGTCATGGTTTTGGTCACTTGCCTCCTCCTAATCCGGCGTCTCGGTCACAATGGCTGGAATTGCGTGATCAATTTTCTCTTGAAGCCCAACCGCCAACACCTTTCAAGTGACTGTGTCCATATATTGATTCAAGCCATCTTCGACTTCTCCGCGTCCGAGGGTCCGGTCGTCATCAATAAGGAGTGACGCACAGCATGCCGCGGCATCATCCAAACAAGGGGCAACTTTCCGTTGCCACTCATTGCCATCCATGTCCAAAAGTTGCCCTAAGTTACCATTCAAACTAGGGGCAACTTTCCGTTGCCATATTCCCCCTTCAAGCAAGGGGCAATTTTCCATTGCCTCCGATCCGAGGTTGCATGTCTCGAGGGTAAGTTTCATGCTTGTTGAGCATCGTTTATTTGCAAAAATAGTCTTTGAAAAATTTTCGCTGAGGTTGACTTATTTTCTCAAAAACTGTTTCATTTTCAAAATTGGACCATGTTTGGACCCCAAAAGGAGAATTTTCAGTGCTCACAGCCTGATTCGCATGATTTTCAAATCAAAAATTGAATAAGTGTGTTAATCCGACTCTCATTTTGATCAAAACTGTTTTAAGGAGAAAATAAAAAAATGGTCAAAATAACGAACTAGGGGCACGATTGAGTCAGGTCCTCTGTCTTCCCCCCGTTAACCGGATTGCCCGAGAGGCACTCTATTCGCCAGAAGGAATAGCCGCGAGCTAACGGCGTTGGATATGAAGCCGCAATTTCCTATTCATCTGTCATTTACCCTGGGGAGGGATGCAAAATGAGAGATTAAAGAATAGAGAGGAGTAAGTTGAGAGAAAAATGAGAGAAGGGTTTTTGTGAGAAAAACCGAGCTTGAGGGCCGAGTGATGTGAGAGTCACAAATCAGAAAGGGGTGGGAAACCTACCCGGAGGAATTGGCTCCTCAAACCTGAGGTCTTTTATTAAAAAAAAAAAAAAAACATGTCCGTGTGTCGTGTCTTTTGACTTATCAGTCTCAATCTTCGCTTTGAATCTTTTCCGAGTGTGTCTCGTTGTGCTAGGTCGTGTGCCTTTTGTTTCTTCGTTTGAGTCTGTCTCGTCGCGTCCTGTGGTAGGCTCGATACCCCGGTTGAAAACCCATCCTCTTCCAAAAAGCAGTTGTTTGTACTCAGGATGCTGTGCCATTCTCTACATCCGTGCAAGGCAAGAAAAGGAAAGGGAAGATTTGAGACATCCGAGGTGTTTCAACTGCAACCATATCAGTTTCGTGATCCGTCTCGTCAGATTGAGGGCTGTTTGTTCAAAAGTTTGCTGTGTGCAGAATGAACCGAATACTGAATTATGGGCTAAATGCAGATCAATCCCCTGCAGATTAATCCCCAGCAGGGCATGGGCTGTGTATTCAGTTTGAGCCGTGGCTTATTTGAATTATTTCCTGCTAGTTGATTGGTTATCCTGTTACTGCAGTGCAAATGCTTGGTTGTTTTGTTAAACAGTATATCAATGCCATTTACATTTGAGGTGTGGAATGATGCAATGCGATGCAAAGTATGAAATGTGCAGGTATACGTAAACATACAGATATAACACTCTTTTAGACAAAAAGTTTGTTTATATATAATCTTTTCCAGTACACAGTTTTGGAAAGCAAAAACCTGCCTGCGGCAGTACATAGTGCTCTATCTACAAAAGGGAAAAGGTACAGAAAATAAAAGAAAAACAGCAGAAGTCTGTGATCATCATCAGTGGCCTCGCGCCGGGGGATCCGTCCTCGCCCTCTTCCTGGGCAGAAGCCCAGGAGCATCATCAGGAGCATCACTGTCTGAGCCTGAGCCCGAGCTGTCCCCGGTCTCCTCCTCTGATGCCCCCACCTCCTCTGTCTCCTCCTCGGACTCATCATCTGGGACTGCAGCTCGCGAGCTACTCCCCGCATGAGAATGCCCTCCTCTGGTACGAGGGAACGCCCTGCCATCCCGGTTCGAAAGGGGAGGCCCAGTCGCAACAGCGCCACCCACTGGAGGGATCGGGAAAGGAGGCTGAAAGTACAAAGAGTAAACACATCAGAAAACCGTGAGCGGTCTATCAGTGTGGGATGCAGTGTATGAGTACAGTGTGTGAATGCCGTGGACAGTTTATCAGTACAGAATGCAGTGTATGAGTACAGTGTATGAAAGCCGTGAGCAGTCTGTCACATTTTTGTGCAGTATAGCAGATTGTGTGAAACAGAATATGATTTGAGACTGTGGTCAATAGAACATACCGGCAAGCCGTAGGCGGTCAAGGCGTCGAGAGTCCGCTGCAGCATCCCCAGCAGGGAGGCATTCAACTCCACAGACTGACGGGTATACTCGGAAGAAGTCTGCAAAAGTATTAAATACATCAGTATTCTGTGGGATATCTGAATGAACTGAAGTAAAGTAACAATGCCAGATGCAGAAATAAAGTGATACATACCGGAGGCAAGTCAGGAATGCCAGCCAACTCATGACCAGCCGGAGGAGGAGCGAAAGGGATCTGGTAGGTCTCCCCGCTCTGCCCCCTGTACGTCAACATAGTAGGCAGAGCAGGCCAACCGGCACCTCGTCCCCTCTGCACCCTGCCCCTGCCTCGGACTCGAGCTCGAGCCCGCTGTGACGGTCCCGCTCCTATCCCCACCTCTGCCCGAGCCGCTGGCACCGCAGGTCTCTCTGAATCAACTCGGCGGCCACCACTCAGAGGTCGCATGATAAAAGTCCGGACGTACTCAGAATAGTCGCCCTCGCCTCTGAAACCGTCTGCCGCCCAGCCAAGGGTGTAGTCCACCATCTGGTCAACAGTGAACCTCTCAGTATCCCTCATATGCTCAGGAGGGTGAACCGGGACTATCTGCTCTGGCAACCCAAGGGTCTGGCGTAGAAAACGCTCCCCCAGGTACCAAGCCCGACAGACCGGGCCCTCCAAAAGAATCCGGTAACGAGAGGTCTCCTCGGCACCGGCGTATCGATCCCTCGTCACCGCAGGCAAAGGAGCCCATGGCTGCCAGGTGATCTGAAATCGAAATACAGTTTGTTATCTATTGGTATTGCAAATATACAGTGGAAAAACGAAACTTGGATGAACTACAAGTAAAACATACCTCTGCAGGGGTAATGGTGTCAAAGTAACGCCGGAAGAAGCTGAAGGTGTCCCGGGGTCGCCGTGTGCACCTCCCATCGAAGCGGCGAGAGAAGGGGACGACCAGAGGAGTCTCCGTCGCTGGCACTGGCTCCAGCCTGGGAAAGTAGGCATACACCCACAGCTGCAAAACCGATATCAGAGCATCATCAGATAAAGCAGAATGTAGAACAAAGCAGAAATATCAGAGCCATGTGTTGTGCGGTGTATTGAGCAGACGGTATAGTGTGAACCGTGTACAGTCAGTGTAAAGCAGAAGTATGTGTGTGCCGTGTGTACAGTATACAGTCAGTGTGAGCAGTGTACAGTGTAGAATACAGAAAGTATGTAGAGCAAAAATGTAAAGCAGAGAAGGAGACATACCTCCCAAGCCCGCCAGTAGCCCCCGAGCAACAGTCCACTGCCGCGGGAAACCGAACTCATATAGCCATAGAGGGTGGCCAGAGCTGCACCACCCCAATCAAAACGCAAAATGTCTCTGACATCCACCAGTGCGCTGAGGAGGCAGAGAGGCACTGTGTTCGCCCGGTCGGCGAAGATCGTCGTCCCTAGCAGAAACATCAGAAAGCCGCGTGCGTACCAATCCACGGCCTCTGGGGTCATCGGAGCTGCATCACCAAGGGCATGCTGGGCCCTAAACTGCCCCTCAAACCAAGAGTAGCGGACAAAGCCGGGGCGAGCGAGAGGCGGGGCTGCGCCGAGTAAATAGACCTGAGCGGCGATCCACTCGTCCATGTCTGTATCAAAGGGGATCGGATCACCCCCCACCCCGAGGCCGGTAAGCATCGAGAAGTCATAAGGGGTCATCGTCATGTCCCCGGTCGCCGACAGGTGAAACGAATCTGTGGTGTCCCACCACCTCTCTGCCAGGGCGGCAAGAAGAGGCCTGCAAGCAGAAAGCCTGGTAAGTCCCCTGCAGAAAACGCCGAAGCCCCCCTCGTCTACGATGTAGCGAACCTCCTCGGGAAGCTCTGCATACCAAGCGCGAGCGACGACATTCCCATACCCGCGGATGGTATGGGAATCCCCCTGTTTTCAAAAGTACAGTTGCGAAGCAATGATGAATACACTGATTTATCTTCTTCTAAAGGCATGAAAAACTCTAGAGTAAATGTAGCATGCGTACAAGTTTTCAGATTTCTAACAAGATACCGGGTGCCGGTGCGCTTACAGTGAACTACAAAGCACGTGATGCGTCAGTATGTTTTGGATGCTCCTGTGCGAACTTAGTGCATGTGTGCACATTTTTCAGATTCAAGCAGATATCGGGTTTCAGTGTACCAGTGGATAGGTTGCGGTCTGTGATATGTCAGTGCTCCTGTGAGGATCAGTGTAAACAGCGTGTGATATGTCTGCGTGTTTGTGTAGTTTTGTGCAAGTCTAGCATGCGTGCGAGTTTTCAGATTCAAATGAGCACCGGGTGTCGATGAATTTACAGTGTGATGTGTGCCGTGTGTATGGGTGATTCAGACTAGTGCAGTGTGTGTGCATGTGCGTCGGTCCTAAGCAGATGTCAGTTATGAAGTTGTCTACAATCAACTACAGTACAGTACATCAGAACTAAGCAGTTAATGGTTTCAGTTAGCTATGGCAGTTGACAGAAAATCCTACATTGCAGAAGATAAAAGACAAGAGTGTTACCTCGAAGGCGCCAAAAGACAAGTGGGAGGCCGGCTCGCGCAACAGAACCTCCGGGTCCAAAGCCCTCTCAAAACCGCGGAAGTGGCGAAGTCCGTCGGGTGGTAGCACGTGGATAGCCGGGCGATAGGTCGCCGGATCGAAGGGGCGCTCGCTCAGTGGCAAGAGCTCGACCCCGGGATCCATCTCAAGATCCGGGGGAGTCCCGACATGTGGAACATCGTCCGCCATGTGTAGTGGTGGTGAAAAATGAGCCGAAAGATGAAAAACGGGCCGGAATGCGAAGAGTCAACCGGCAAAGTCAACCCCGAGAGGGCCGGAAATGGCCGGGAAGGTCGGAAGATGGGGATATACGGAAATATAGAGGAAACCAAGGGGAACGAGTCCCGAAAAGGTGAAAATAGCAAAGGAAATCCCGAAACAAAGATTTGTTCGGTTGAAAATGTCCGAAACGCGAAGGAGATCGCGAATCCGACGACGAAAATGGCGCGAAAACTCAAAGAAATGAGCAAAGGAGGAGAGAAAGAGACTCTAGAGAGAGAGAGTGAGAGATCTCGGCGGAAGAGAAGTGAAGAAATAGGGCTTCAAGCCCTATTTTACAAAGCCCAAGGTGAAATGGCAGAACTGCCCCCGATCAGCAACTTTTTGCCGGTCGGCACATTTTTGTGCCGGTCGGCACCTTTTTGTGCCGATGAAGTTTTTTATCAGCCGGTTGCCAGCCGGTGGCCATTCCACCCAGCCGGTGGTGTTCCTTGGGCCTTGTTTGGGCTAGATGATCAGCTTTGGGTCTTCAAGTCTCAAGAAAATACGAGAAAATGCGTCCCCGATGCTCAACCGGCCTCCGTTTTGACTTCGGACTGTCTCTACTATGCGTGGTGCTCAATTTCAAGCGAAGATTGTATCCTTTTGTATTCTTTTGTCATCTACGGAGATCCAAAAGTTGCCCTGTGTGTGTCACGTGCATCCATCATGTTGTCCGGCGCATCGTATCACGCCATCTCGCACGTCTCTCGCGACTTGCACCGTTTTGCATTGACATGTGGCATGCGTGTCATACCGCTTCATTTTGCATTTCATTTTCCATCAAATGAGGTACGTGTGCCTCATTTCGCATTTCATTGCATCTCGAGGCACGTACGCCTCGTTTTGCACTTCATTTTCCATCAAATGAGGTACGTGTGCCCCATTTCGCATTTTATTGAATCTCGAGGCATGTAGGCCTCGTTTTGCACTTCATTTTCCATCCAATGAGGTATGCGTGCCTCTTGTTTCGTTTCTCCTTCACTCACATTGTTTTCGCATCCCGTGTGATACGTGTGTCACATTATACAATTGCCCCGCACGGTCTGGCGAGACCTTAAACACGCCTGGTCCGGCGGGACCAAGAATGCGCGCGGTCTGACGAGACCTTAAACCTGTTTGACTACATTGTCCCGTGCTTTATTACAAGCACTATCGTGCATTTGCACTTTGCACCGTTGCCCCTTCGGGTCCGGCGAGACCTTAAACACGCCCGGTCTAGGAGACCTTAAATCCTCGGGAGGTGCAAGACCTTCGGTGTGTTAAGTCGCCCCTCATTGCATTTGGCACGCATTTCGTCGCGCCGTTTAGCGCACCCTCATTTGCATTTCATTTTCCATCCTTTGAGGCACGTGTACCTCATTGCACTCCATTTTCCATCTTTCGAGACACGCGCGTCTCAATTGCCCCATTTTGCATCGCATGCTCTTGAATACTGTGTAACAGTTGCCCCCCGGTCTGGCGAGACCTTAAACACGCACGGTCTAGGAGACCTTAAGTCCTCGGGAGGTGTAAGACCTCCGGTGCATTACAAGAGCACCTCATTGCATTTGGCATGCATTCCATAGCGTTGTGTTGTGCACCTCATTGCATTTGGCATGCATTCCATCGCATTGTTTAGCGCACCTCATCGGTTGCCCCCCCTAGGTCCGGCGAGACCTTGAACCCGCTCATTTGCATTATCATGCACCTCAAAGCCGCGCGTTGGCGCGCATTTCAAAAAAAAAACATGCATCGTCATGCATACGCTCGCATCCCGGTCTAGGAGACCTTAAATCCTCTGAAGGTGCAATTCCTTCGGTTTTGTCGTGCCCGAACGACTTTCGGTGGTCTGGTAAAGCCACCTGTCTATGCTCGCGGTGAGTTCCTAGAAGATCAACTGGGACGGTGAAAACTAGAGTTCGAACGGCTTATGCCTAGAACGCAAAGGTTCGGAATTTCCGAGACTAAAGTCTGGTTTAAATACCCAGGGGGATGTACCCTCGGCTTGAAATCTGTATGGTAGCCCCATAGGTTGAGGCGGCGTGTCTACGCCTCAATTCTGGATACTGAACCAACCTAGTGTATCGCCCGGTTGGTAAGATAGGGAAAATCGCAATCATAGTCATTGCATCAACATGCATTGTCATGCATCATTGTAAATATTGCATATGTCATGCATTGCATTACAAAAAAAAAAAAAAAAAAAAACATGCATATGTCATGCATCATTGTAGTATAGTGCATATGTCATGCATTTTCTGTAAATACCCATTGCATTGTAGCTGTATGCATCCATTGCATCACCTTCCATCTATGGCTTGCGCCTTTCCAAGTCGAGCTTGGTCTGGTATGTGCCCATGTTGTTCGTGTCGAAGCACAGTTGTCGAGCTTTTGTGTCCGAACCTAGAGGGTAGCGGCACCGTTGCTGTGTTAGACATGGGTTGTATGTGTACATGCCTTTCCTAGGCAAGATTTGGTTTGGCCCGCGTGCCATATCCATTGTATCTATTCCATTGCATGCATCCATTGCATCACCTTCCATCTATGGCTTGCGCCTTTCCAAGTTGAGCTTGGTCTGGTATGTGCCCATATTTTTCGTGTCGAAGCACAGTTGTCGAGCTTTTGTGTCCGAGCCTAGAGGGTAGCGGCACCGTTGCTGTGTTAGACATGGGTTGTATGTGTACATGCCTTTCCTAGGCAAGATTTGGTTTGGCCCGCGTGCCATATCCATTGTATCATTTATCCATTTCCATTACATTGTAGTGTAATTGTTGCATCCGGCATTAGGATCATTGTTCTTTCATCAGCGGGTCGTCACCCCACTCATGTCAATCCACCCAATACTTGTTCTTGTGTCCGTGCGAAGTACTCATAGATCAGACATCGATCTATGGGAGACGGACTTATTACCTCCATCAATCTATTTGACATTTGTGAGGTTTTGAACCGCTCATGATTGAATCATGATTCAATTGCCCTGCATGTAGTTCGCATTTAGTTTTAATTGCACTACATTTTCATTTGCATTATCTATACATAGTTTTGTATATATTGCATACCATTCAGCATTCACATTGCATATGACATGCATGTTGCTAATCATATTGTACCTGTTAAGTTTGTTTTCTTTCCAGGCACGATATTGTATGTACGGCTCATTTACCGCTGGTGAAACCGGACGAGTCGCACAGGTATTGTATCTCTCCGAGTGAGACGTTTTGAGAATTGCATAATTCTCTTACATCCTTTCTACATTGTAGTGTAGACTGTTGCATGTTAGCTTATAACTGTCGCATGTGTGCCTCATTACAGCTTTCTTTGCATGATCATAAGTTATGCTTGGCTTCTTGCATTTTCAGTTGCATTTTGCCCCTGCCTACGGGCGCATATCTTATCGTTGGCATGTGTGCCTCTTGCATGAACTACGCTGGTTTGATTCCTTGAGGGATACGTAGGCAGCTTACGAGTTCAACCATTTGCGCTTTGCATGTTTGTCCAAGTCTTCGGCCTTGTCAAAAATGGGTCGTCTCTGGGCTTTGACATTCACTCCCGTCATTGTTATGACTTTCGAGTTCTGTCAAAGAGGGGCAACTGTAGACACCCCATTTTTGACCGTCCTCAAGACTTGGATGTCACCGCTTGGACACTCGGTGATCATCCATATGTGTGTTCGTTTGGAGTTCCCGGAGTTCTCGGCTCGCGTGCCGTGCCTCAGGACCTCCGAACTCGACCGTTTGTGTTTGGTTTTGCACCAAACACCTGTGATTTGCCATTGAGGGGCAGGGAATGCCTTCTGAGGCATCCCACACACCACCGGCTGGGGCTAGAGGCTACCGGCTGGCTGTAGTTGTCACCGGCACTATATTGTGCCGGTCGGCACTATTTTGTGCCGGTCGGCACTGTTTTGGGCGAAATGACCATTTTGCCCTGCCGACCACTGTGCACTTGCTTGGTGAGATATTTTCTCACAGCTGTTTGCAACTTGTTTCCCCTCCATACACGTGTATGGAGGGATGGGCTTGCTTAGTGGCCAAGCTTGTAAGCTTTTGGCCTATAAGAGGGAAGCTCTCCCTCTTGGCTTAAAGGTTAGAAAATTTCAGAGTGTTAGCCATTGTTAGAGAGAGCCAAGCTCTGGTTTTAGGGTTAGAATAGATATAACTTCTATATCTCTCTCATTCCCTTGTTTAACTAGGTGTTTTGTGCCTTACTTTTGCACACTAGCACCTAGTGTCCCACCTTTCTCTTGGTTCAGAGGTTCTAAAGGTTAGTTTTGGTGATTCTTGACTGGATTGGAGCTCAAGGGACCAAGCACAACAACCTTTGTGAAGGTAGTCAACAAGGGTAAGAAACTTACACTTTATTCCCCATTTTTGCAACTTGTTTTTACCTAGTTTAAAACAGTTTTTGAGCTTAGTGTTTGGCACATAAAAGTTCTGATTTTTTACTCTCTTTATTGTGTATTAAGAGTGTTTTGTGGTTTGAGGAACTTTGACCACCTTTAGGTCTTGAAAAGGGCACTTTTTGTACCATTTTGGAGAGATCCGAGATTTTGGTCTTGGGATCTCTTCACCACTGAAATCTTGAGGGATTTCAGTGGTGAAGAGCATGCCTTGAAGTCTCAAGAAGGAGAGGGCCACCCCCTCTCCTTGATGTCTTTGAAAAGGACAAGGTTGGCTCCTTAAGAGAGCTCCATGTTTAGTTGTGTATTGAGCATGTTTTGGTTGTTTATCATGCTTATATTGTCATATTATAGCATGCTTTCAAGTGGGTTTTAGTACTCTTTGCATGATTTGCATAGTTACTTTGTAATGCCTTAATATTGCCTTAACATGACTAGCTTGTTAGCCCATATTTCTAGCATGTTTTAGGCTTGCATTTGTGAAGCTTGTGGGTTTATTTTGTCATGCTTTAGCTCTGTCCATAGCTATTTTGGCCAATCTTAGCATGTATTTTGTAGCCCCTTTGTATTTGGCTTGTAGGCCTCAAAAGCATGAATATGTGGTATGCTATTCTAGCTTTGTTTTTGATGGTTGGGACCATCTTCCATGCTATTTCAGTCCCTCATACATGTTTGATTGATTGCCTTGCATGCCTCTTTAATGCTTTAAAGGTGTGTGTTAAGTACTCCATGTTTTGGTCTTGTTGCATGCCTTCATGCTTAAGCTTCTTAGATGCCATCTAAGTGGACATTTGGCCTTGTTTTAACATGCTAGAAACCTGATTTAGGTTGTTCAATGCATGCCTTGTTTGCTTTGCATAGATGTGGTTCAATGCTCTCTTGAGCTTGCCTCAAGCATAGGCTAGTTGCATGCTTTGTTTGGCTTGCTTTGTTGCATGTTTTGGCCATGTGTTTTGTATGAATTTCAGAGCCTAAGTTGCATGCTAGTAGTCCATGTTTAACTCATTTCAAGTGTACTTGAATGTTGTTTATTATGCTCTAGTGTTGGTGTCTTAATATGTGCATGTGTGCGTGTGTGTTTAGACCCCATCTTTAGGCATCTTGGCCACTGTCCTTGGGCCTTTTAGAGCTGTCCAATTCATGTGTAAGTCCATTCCTACTTTGCTTTGCATGCTTGTATGTTCATACAACAATATTCTTGCATTGCATCGCCATATTGCATGCTAGATGACATGCTTAGGGTTGCATTTGGCATTGTGCATGCCAAGCCTCTTGAAGTGAGTTTGATAGAGGTTTGGCACCTTTGTTTGCATTGCATGCATTTGAAATCAAAGTTGCATTCTTGGTCCTTAGGGCCATCACGCATGGAAATGCGCGATTGGTGGCCCGGGAATCGAGGCACATGCCCTCTTAAGTCCATAGCATGATTTGGGATGTGTTTGGTGCATATATACCTTGAATTGCATTGCCTTGCCTTTTGTTCCCTCTGCTACTGTGAGTTGCAGGTTCTGCAGGGACTTTGTGCCGACCGGCACTTTTTAGTGCCGACCGGCTGCCACTGGGCAGCCGATAATGAAATTCAGAGCCGGTGGATTCCTTCTTCAGCCGGTGGCTCCCTGACTCAGCCGATGATACTTCCCAGTGCTCTGAGAGGCACTCTTGAAGTTTTGGGAATTTTCAGAGAAAGAGAGCAGAGGAAACAGAGGCACACTTACACGGCAGTGCAGTTCCGAGCGAGTCCCGGGCGCGCGCTGCAGTCAGCCCTCCTTCCGAGGCATTTATCGCTTAAATAGATTAATTATTTGATTTAATTAATTTAGTTGATTTGTAATATTTAATTAGCTAGTTTAGTTAATTATTTATTTATTCTGTAATTATTTATTCGGTCCCTCTGAGTGAGGGCAAAAATGTAATAAGTGTGTGTGAGTGGGCATGTATGTCTTCCAATCCCCACTTCTTTCTAACCCTTTTATTTACCCGCTTACAGTGGTAGATTAGGGCATTTTCAATTAGCATATCTTATGTCAATGTATGCGTGCATCATTCATAAGTATTGCATACATTGGGCTCGGCACATCACGCAAACTGCATCGCACTTTCGATTTCCAAATTGAATACGTGCTATGTGGTAGCATTTCATATGCCATGTTAGGGTTAGCCGAGCCTAGTCTAGCTTACATCTATGCCTGTGTCGCATTAGCCACTTAACATGAAACTAGGTCATGCACGTTTGCTAACCGGGTTTTGTTTTTGGCGCGGAGTACGATGTAAGTCTTTATCGCTTTAGCATATCGCATGCGTGTGAATGTTAACATGACAATAGGATTGCCATGCGGCTAAGTGCTTATGTGATATAACTGTTTGTATGCCTGTGGGTGGAGGTTGGATTGTATGAGTTGGGAGTACTCGTTGAAATCCGTATTTTAGCCTACTTGCGAGTAGCAAAATCTAACACGTTTTTCAAAACAAAACGGATATGCAATGTTTATTTCCAAATTAGGCGATCTAGTCTATACTTTTGTGTTGTGCGCATAACATAGTAATTCTAGGCTAATAATTGGAATAAGAACGCATAAAGTTTTCAAAATCAGATATCACGGTTAGTAGAGGCCGGTCTTCGGACCGGGCGAAAGGGGGTGCTCATAGCTGACCTTCCCCGATCGTACCCAAGCTCCCGAGCCAAGACCACTTTGGTGATGACGGACGTGTGGCCTTCGGCACTGAGTCAGGGTTTCCTAAATTCCCCCATTTTAAAAATATTTAGGTGGCGACTCTGTAATCTGGCAAAGCAGTCCATGTTTGGCACTACTTTTCGAAAAATCTGTTTTCCTTAAAACGATTTGCCAGAGGTGGACTCTTTGGTTCAGATTTAGAACCGCGACACAAACTTTAAAGAGTCCGAGCTGTAGCGAGGCCCCCTCGCGGGCGTTGTTACAATGTATAAGGGCCAAACACACTTAAACTCCCTATTTGAGCTCAAAAATCTGATTTTATGCTCTAGAGAGAGAGAGACTACACGATTCTAGAGAGAGAGGAGACACAAATTGTGCATTTTGGCTCAAAGCTTGTGAATTTGGAAGCTACAATCAAGAAATTAGCTAGAATTTGGGAGATTAGAGGTTCTAGGTGAGTATTGTGCATAAATTTAAGAATTTGAATTTGTAATTTTGTGAATTCAAAATTTAATGGTAATCAAGAGCATGAATTGAGTTGATTATGATGAAATTGAAGTCTATATGCACATGCATGTATAGGATTGCCATGAATTACCTTGAATTTGCATAATCAAGCATCCATCATGTTGAACAAGAAGAATTGAGCACCAAATTTCACATGCATGCATAATTTTTTGTAGCTTTATGATTTTAAACACCACATGTACCATTTGAAATGGAATTGAAGTCAATATTTCACATGCATGCATGATTGATGAAAACATGGAGTTTGTATGAAGTTGAATACATGAGTTTTGAAGTTTATTAAGAGAATTCAAAACAATTTATGAGGTGGATCATGATTTTAGCCAATTGGTCCCAATTACTTATGTTCTTGTGTTATATGATGTCCTTCTATGCTTTTGTATCAAAAACATGAGTTTTGGAGCCTTTTTGGGTTGAGTTTGAGCTTCAAGAACAATTCTGGAAATTCCAGAATTCGTCAGGTCCACTCAAGCGGAGAAAGCGCTACTCGAGCGTAAAATGTTAGCTCCCAGAAGTTTTGCAGACATTGATGTCTATTCGAGCGAGCGGGGGAGAATTACGCTCGAGCGTCTAGTCACATGTTTGACTCTCAGCTCGAGCGCCCGAAATCACGCTCGAGCGCAAAAATGAGGTAACCAGCACTTTTGTAGACAAAAGGGGAGCGTAGAGTCCTATTTAAGAAATTTTAAAAAGTTGTTTTGTGTTTCATTTTCCGTTCTCTTCCATTTCTAGGCACTCTTAGGCATGCATTGAGCTTTGTATATGACCTAAAAGGAAAAGAAAGAAGCCTAAGAGAAATAAATAGATTAAAGAACGGATTAAATTGTTTGTGACCCAATATGTGTTATGAATTGTGTAGGGTCGAGCACAAAGACGAATCCACCAGTAGAACATTGTGAGTATTATCTTAGTAAAGATATTTTGAAGTATGCTATTTTTCCAATTGCTTACTCCTATTTGAGTTTCATAAGTTTGTTAATTGGAATTGTAGACAAATATTCGTTATGCCATATGATTGGATAAGGCCGTCTGACATGAATAATTGGGCCAAAGGCCATTTGACATGAATGATTGGGCCAAAGACCATTTGACATGAACGAATGGGCCAAATGCTGTTTGACATGAATGATTGAGCCAAACACCGTTTGACATGAATGATTGAGCCAAAGGTTGTTTGACATGAACGAATTGGCCAAAGGCCGTTTGACATGAATGAATGGGCCAAAGGCCGTTTGACATGAATGATTGGGCCAAAGGCCGTTCGACAAGAGTGAATTGGGCCCGAGGCAATTTAACATGAATGAATTGGGCCCGAGGTCATCTGTTAGGAACAAAGTGGGCCAGAGGCCATTTGGTATGTTTGGGCTTGAAGCTGTTAATGTACCAGATAGAAACATGAATGGGCCCAAGGCCGTTTGATACGTCTGTTTAAAATTTCATTCATGTACCTTCTTTATTTGATATTATTCACTGGGCTTTCGTTCACTGTAATTCATGTGTATGTAGTTGAGCAAAGAGATGTTCAAACCCAGCCTCGGTGAAGTATGTGAGAAAAGTCAAGTTTTGTGGAGTCAGCCTGAATGTCTTATGCATGAGACACTGTCTTGTTTCCTTCGGTTACTCTTTTGTTATCTTGGTGAACATGTCCCAATCTCCCTTGTATATAAGCTTTTGGTTTGGCTTACTGTGACTTGAATGTTCATGTATAGACAAAATCATATGTGGTCTTTCTTTTTGTGTGGGTTATTAAAATACATATGTGAAACATCTTGATGTACCATATAAGCACAGCTCTATGGACAAAATCTTTAAGCTTGCTTCCATTTTGGCCCCTTAACTCTGTTGAAATATGTTTAATCAAGTTTGAGGCCGTAAGTAATCTCCTGATTATTGGCCAGTCATGACCTTAATCCATAAGGGCGGGTTCAGGTCATGACAGTTTTGGTGATAGAAATGAGGCTGGAGAGAGTATTTTAGATTTTACATTGGCTTCTGACCTGGTGGTGGCCAATACTATATATAAGAAAAGAGCGAAGCATTTGATAAGATTTAAGAGTGGGTCAATGAGGAGCCAAATAGATTAATTTTTAGTGAGAAAAATGTATCGTCTAAAATGTAGGGATTGTAAGGTGACTCCTAGAGAGAGCCTGACATCTCAACATAGGATTTTGGTACTAGATTTATGCTTTAAAGGGAAATACTAAGCTAAGAAGGATAGTGGGCGTCGCAGGATGAGATAGTGGGATCTAAAAAGGGATAAACTAGAAATATTCAAGAATAAAATGAATGAAGAAGGTACTTGGGACTTAGAAGATGATGCTAATACTATGTGAAACTTGATGACCAATTGTATGAGGAGAATCTCAAGAGAAGTCCTTGAAGAATCGAAAGGAAAGGAACCTAACTCTAAGGAAACTTGGTTGTGGAGTGATGAGGTTTAAGTAGTAATAAAGACGAAAAAAGAGTGCTTTAAAAAGTGGAAGAATGATATAATTGAGAAAAACCTTAAGAGTTACAGATTGGCTAATAAGGAGATCAAAAAAGTAGTAAGAGAGGCTAAGTTGAGCCTATGATGACCTATACACTAGACTAGCTAGTAAGAAGGGAGAGAAGAGAATATACAAACTTGTTAAGATAAAAGAAAAGAAAATAAGAGATTTTAATCAAATTAAGTACATCAAGAGTGATGACTCAAAGGTGTTGGTGAAGGATAAAGAGATTAGGGAGGGACGGAAGAACTATTTTGAGAAGTTTTTAGATGAGGAACATGGATGAAGATCAAAAGAGAAGAAAGTAACCAGCAATAAGGAAAACTAAGACTACAGATTTTATCGTAAGATTAGGAACTTTGAAGTGGAGATTGCACTTAAGAAGATAAAATCGAATAAGGCTTTAGAACCTAATGATATCTCTATTGAAGTTAGAAAATATTTGGGTAAGAAAGGGGTTGCTTAGTTGACTAGGTTATTTAGCAAGATTTTGTTGACTAGGAAAATTCCAGAGTGGAATAAGAGTATTTTAGTGCCAATCTATAAGAATAAGGGAGATATCTAGAATTGCAACAACTGTAGAGGAATCAAGCTGATGTGTCATATAATGAAAGTGTGGGAGAGAGTAATGAAATGTCGATTGCAAATTATAACAGAGGTGTTAGAGAATCAATTTAGATTTATGCCCGGTAGGTTAACAATGAATGCAATCTATCTTTTGATGAGAGTAATAGAAAAGTATAAAGAAGAAAAAAGACATTCATGTGGTTTTTATCGATCTTGAGAAAGCATATGATAGAGTGTTTCGGGATATAATTTGATGGGTGTTAGAGAAGAAAGGTGTGACAAAATGGTACATTGATGTAATGAAGGACATGTATCAAGGTGTGGTGACCACTATTAGATCGTCGGCTAGAGAGACAAGGGAATTTCTAATTACTGTGAGATTACACCAAGGATCAACCTTAAATCCTTGTCTTTTTGCTTTAGTTATGAATGAGTTGACGAGAAATATTCAAGACGATGTGCCATGGTGTATGCTTTTTGCAGATGATAACGTATTAATGGATGATACTAGAGAAGGGGTTAAAACTACATTGGAGATTTGGACAGAAGACCTTGAATATAAGGATTTACGATAAGCAGAGCTAATACAGAGTACATGGAGTATAATTTTAGTAATAGTAACAATATAAATAGAGGAGAAGTGAAGATTGAGAATCAAGAACTCCTTAAGAGTGAACATTTTTGTTATTTAAGATTGATTATCACAATAACTAAGGAGATTTGAGTAAATGTGGTCTATAGAATTAAGGCGGTGTGGCTTAAGTAGAGGAGCGCGTCTAGGGTACTATGCGATAAACGAGTACCCACTAGACTAAAAGGAAAGCTGTATAGAACGGCTATTAGACCGATGATGTTGTGTAGGATGAAATGTTAGGTAACTAAGAAACAACATATAGATAAGATAAGTGTTGCTAAGATGAGGATGCCAAGGTAAATGTATGGCAAGACTAGAAAAGACAGAGTTAGGAATAAGTATATTAGTAAATGGGTAGAAGTAGCATCAATAGAAAATAAGCTGAGAGAGAATAGATTGAGGTGGTTTAGACATATCCAACGGAGACCAACACAGGCAATAGTGAATAAATGCGATATAATGACGGTAAATGGAAGTGTTAAGGGAAGGGGCAAACTTAAATTGACATGGACTAGTATAGTAAATAGAGATATAAATCTCCTTAATTTGACTAACTAAATAGTATTTGATAGAGTCGAGTAGAGAAAAATGATTTATGTAGTCGATCCCATTTGATGGGACTTAAGACTTGGTTTGGTTTATTAAATAGGAAGGGTAAAATTGGGATAATACACACTATTATAGAATAATGAATCTTTTGGGAACCTTTTATCATAAATAGGATTTAGTTGTTCCTAATAAAACTTGATAGGACTCATTCGTAATCTTGAAAACAAAATATTACTTATTGGTTATTTTTCCAAATAATAATGAGTATAGTTCAAAACTTTTTTTTAATTATAATCGAAATAATAATTATATTAAATCATAATCAAATTATAATTAACATAAAAATAAGTCATAATCAAATATGAAAAATATTATAACTGAAACATATAATAGACATCTTAAAATATAGTGTATTATAAAATTTCTTCAAAATTTAATCTTGACATTATCACTTTAGCACCCACCATTATAAATGTTCTAATGAATGTGCATATTCTCCCCCCATTTCAATCCTAGGGATTTTAAAGTTTGAGTGTCATACAGTTAGTGTGGGGACATAAATTTTGAATGAAGTCTGTGAGAAGGTTGCACAAGGATTGAAGTGTATATTGAAGATATGCAAAATATTATAAGTATGAAAGCATACAAGGCAAACATGCAAGCATTCAAAAGCAAAAGAGTTGTATTAAGAGAACATCGGCGATGTAAAGAGTTTTACATTACTTCAGAAAGAAACAAAAAAACAAAACATAAAACTAAGGCTCTTCAGCAGTAGCAGTTGGTTGAGTTTGAAGTTCAGACGATTGTTGAAAGGACGCCTCGGCAACCTTTTCCGCCACGAGCTCGGCATCAATTTGGGCAAGGGTTTCGTCAAGGCTCTTGTCGGCAAAGGTGACGTCGGCTGATGTCTTCTCAGGAACAGCATCTTCAGGAACCTCCTCACCATCCTCATCTTGAGTCAAGTCTGGGACTTGCTCATTTTGAGGAGAAGACTTGGTCTCAGCAACATCTTTTGACTTCCTCACCAGAACCTCCTCCTCAGATTCAGAGTCATCATCAGATTGAGTTGGAGTTGGAGGGAATGACAGGGAATGGCATCGGCATTCTTAAAGGGGAGTCCTCGGGGACATCAAGTTTTTTCAGCAAGGTCATCCAACCAAGGGTGAAACCCTTGTTGCATGCTTGCTTGACTTGCTTTTCATAGGCCTCCGTAACATCGGCCATTCCCTGAGCATACGCCTTCTCGTCGGCATCTTTGATTTTGGCCTCTTTGGTGGCCAAGGCGTCTTGAAGCTCCTTCTGGGCTTGGGCCACTTTTTCCTTGGCCTCCTTCAGCTGGGCTTGAAGGACTTTATTTATCGCCTCAGCAGCGCCAACCTTCTCTTCAGCTTTATCTCTGGCTTTAATAGCGACCTCGGCCTGATCCTCCAGGGTCTTCATCTTTGATTGCAGGTTCTTATTGGTTTTCATAAGTATGGAGACCTCCCTCTTCTTCTTGGCTAGCTTCTCACGATTCTCAAAAGATTGTATTGAGAAAGAGTGGGCATGCTGGATGGCCTGAAAGAAAACAGAAGTATTAGAAAATATTCTAAGTATGAAATGAAGAGAAAGAAAGAAAAAGTACCAAGCAAAAACACTTACTTGAACAGAACGATGAAGCATCAGAGCGTAGTTCTCGTACTCACTGAACTCGGCGTTTCGCTCCAGATCGCTTGGAAGAAGCAGAGCAGTACTGAAGGCAACGCCGACATTGATATCATCGGCGCTATCACTAGCCATAACAGGCTTATCTTCCAGAGTGATTTCGGGGGTCCAGGGGGCATCAGGCTTTTTAGACCCCGAGGTCGTTGCAGAAGATGACCTCGGCCTTTTGGATTTGGTAGATTCGGATGGAAGTGTTTCAGCGGACCTCTTCGCAGGGACAGAGGCAGTCTTTCCATTTTTAGCCAATTTAGAAATTGGCAAAGTGTCTTCAGTCTCAACCTGAGTCACCTTGGCCTTTGGTTGAGCCTTTTTTATTCTTTTCGGCTTCGGTGGAGGTAGGGTTTGTGTTGATTGAGCATCAACATCAGTTGAAATATTGGCTAAGAGGTCTTTTGCAACTTGTTTTGGGCGGCCCATCTCGGCTGCAAGAACAAGTCATCGACGACGTTTTCGTTGAGATGGTGGGATCAGGTATGGAGCCGAAGTAGATGGCTATTCTACTAGATCAGAAGTTGATCCTTGATCTGGCCGAGATTCGGTAGCTACTAAAGGGGTTGTGGCAGAGGGAGGAGATAGGCTCTTTTTCTTTTTCCTCTTAGGAACGTTGGGGAGAGCTGATTTGTATGTCGGGATGAAATTGAGCACTAGTGGGGCCTTTCGCTTATGAGTAGGAAGGTCCAGTAGTTTCTTTAAACCCGGACTTTGGTAAAAGGACTTGCGGAAGTCTTTTCCTGGCTTTGGAAGAGCTGCAAGGAAAGACAAACATCAGAATATTTGAAGTATTAAAGATTTTAAAAGCAAGTAAATGTGAAACACAAGGCTCTTACTATTGCTCTCTATGAAAACTGTCCGAGGAAGAGGGTAGAGGTGGAGGTCCTCATCTGGAGCAAATTCCCAGTTCCCCGAAGTAATAAAGTAATCATCTCTAGCTCCCTTGTTGGAGTCTGGGAGGTCGGCAACGATTTTATACTCCGTTGACCTCGGCTTGAGGTAGTAAACATAGCCTGTGTCCTTTTTTAGGCCACACATGGTACAACAATACTGGATATCGGCTAAAGTGACCCTAACGTTTTCTTGTTTTGCTAAAGCTATGATGCCATTAATAACTCGGTAGGAGTTGATGGCGAGCTGCATTGGGTTTAACTTGTAATAATGGATAATCTCGCGAAAAAGAATGTTGAGTGGGAGCCTAAGTCCACACTCGATGAAAGCCACCACAGGGCATGGAGTCATCAGTAGGCATGATGGAGTCATCATCCCCAGCCAACCTCAGATGGACGTCGGCTGGAATTTCAAACTCTTGTCTAAAGAATTCTAGTTTGGATGGGGTGTCTACCCTATGTTTCCACATACCCATGATTTTGGCTTAATCGAAGAGGTTAGATTTCAAAAGATGTTTTGAAAGGGTTATTGGGACCTCGGCAAACACTTAGGTAAATGCAGGTTTCAGTTTTTTCCTAAATTGTGGCTTCTACAGACAAATCCCAAACCTAAGTCTATGGAAAGGAAGATTGAAGGCACAAATCTGGCAAAGACACAAAAAATAGAAAACAAGAACAAGTTTCAGAATCAAGAACAAAGATGGACTATCAAGAACATAGTGAGTACAAGTGGTACAAGGTCAAGAACAGTGGCAAAAGTGCAAGAAAATGGTGAACAATGCGTGTATTCAAGACATGGGCAAGGGCAAAATCGTGGAATAAACGCACTCAGATATGAGATTCACAACTTGAATGTTTAAACAAAGCAGCAATGGCAACAAGTAGTAAAGAGCATCAGAGAATTGAAAACGAAAGGAACAGTGGCTTACCAGAAAAAGTGAAGCCGGTATGAAGATCGCCGAAGTCAGGCAACGGTTATAGAAGTAACAGAACGGCGAAAGCTTCACCAAGAGGGAGGAATGAAGGCAATTGCAGAGCTTGAAGTCTGGAACAATGGCGGATTCGAGAGAAAAATGTAAGAGAGAGAAAAAGCAAGAGTATTGAATGAAAAGTGAATAAATGAAAGGAGAGGGAAAGTTTTTGTTAAAACTTGAAGCAGTAGCAAAAAAGGGCAGTTAATGCGCCTAGAACAGCTAATTCATCAGACGGCGCACGCAGGTGCAAGACAGCTTACAGGCGCGTCACAGGCACAATCCAATGAGGATAAGGCGCGTGAATGCAGCAATTGAATAGTGATGCATGACAGCTCATACGAGTGAAGGAATTCACTGGAATTCTTTTTCTTTTAAGGGAGACATGTCGGCCTTAAACAATGATCTCGGCTAAAATGATTTAAGCCAACGTACTGGAAGGAGGTACCGATATAGGTTCCATCACCTCAGAATGCCGAGGTAATAGAACCTAGGGGGCAATTGTGGGGACATAAATTTTGAATGACGACACGTGGCTGAGGTGTCACCGAAGTGCCAGCTGAGGTGCCACGTGTCCTGGTCATGACGCCGAGATCATCTCGGCAAGGCCGAGGTTATCTGCGAGGATACCAGATTCTGAGATAAGCGGATGAGGGACAAGAGTCCTAGAATGAGGAAAGACTTCAAGGTGGATAAGGATAATGTTCTTAGGGAGTCTATCCTTATCTCTTGAGGAGTCCAAAGTAAGCACTGAATGGGAGTCCGTAAAAGTCAGGCTTCTATTCGGACTAGGATTGAGTTAACTATAAAAGAGAGGCACCCCCGTGGGTCTAAGGTACGCAATTTATATTCTGAATAATGAGTTTGCACTATTGATTATCTGTGAGAGATATACTGACTTGATCGTCGGAGTGTCCCTGGGTGGACGAACCACTGCCGGAATCTTCTCTTTCTGTTGCAGGTTAGACATGTGTCATCTATTCTGCCAGTGCTCTCCAATTGAATACTAAGTTGGCAGTGTGGTCAGATTTTCACCCACACAAATCAATTCTTAAATGATGAGTCCTACTTCTAAAATAAATCTCAACCACACATGTATTTTTTAAACAAATTTTATAGTAAAAATTTTGAGTTTGTAGAAGTCCTTGTAACAAAGACAAATGTGTGCCCTCGTAACAAAGACAAATGTGTGCTATCAAAAAGTGGTTGGCTTCTCTTTTGTAAAGTACAACATAAGTAAATGTTGTATATGTGAAAAATAATGAAAAACTTACACCTTAGATAGAAGATAAAGTGTCTCTAAATGAATAGATGTGTCTGTTCAATTCAATTTTGTGATGATTTGTAGGAGTATGACCATTCGATCTATATAAAAAAATACTAATTTTTAACTTTTAAAATTAGGGTTGAGTTTAAATTTGAGAAAACTTGACGGCTTTGTGGGGCTCACCAACCAAAAGTTTTATTTTGATAATTCGAACCGTTTATTTTGTAGAACCCTTACTATGTATCATTCATAGAAAAAAAAAATTATATTGATCTGATAAGTATAACATTTTTATTTTATCACATGTCTCTAAAAAAATAGATGACAAATATATTTTTAAAAATAAACTATTTTTTCAAACAATTACAATAAATTTACACGTAGAGTCGTACAAATTGAACAATTCGTATCATTAAAACAACACTTGTGACGAGTCTTACGAACCTGTCAAATTCTATCAAGTATATATTTGAATTCAGATTTGAATTGTGATGTCCTGGGTCTTAGACTTGACCCGTATTGCGTAGTCAGATAGTTTGTTTTACTTTCGGCATTTTGATTATCGTATTAGGTCATTGAGATTTCAATTATGTTTTTACTTAACCTCTCTTAACGTTTCGGAGTTAAAATTTTGTGTTTTGGACATTGGAACTTGTATCAGGGTGTGAAATCAAAATTTTGGCTTTTGCTGGCAAAACCGCTCGTGTGGATTTGACAATTACTCGAGCGGAATCACTTAAGATTTTTGGGGAATTCTGGACAAAAAAACCATTCGTGCGAACTTGAAAACCACTCATGCAAATTTTGGTAGGAATTCTATGTTTTTCTCTAGCTCAAACCACTTGTAAGAGCATCTCCAATGGAGTTGCTATTCAACCTGCCAAAGCTAAAATTTGACAGGAATGGCAAAAAAAGGTCTCCAATGGCCTGCTATTTTACTTGCCAAACATAGCAGACACCATATCTGTTCTCAAATTTGGCAAGTTGAATAGTAGCTCCTAAGCTTGCCAGATCAGCAAATATCAACAGAAATTTGGCACCAAATTCAGTTCAAAAAAATAGAATTGAAACAGTAGGGAACCCAAAAAATTTATAATCAAACCCAATTTTCTATTTTGTTGCGAAATCAACAAATTTCAGAATGAATTTGACTACCAAAATTCGGTTTCTCTTAAATTTTTTTTTTTAATCATTTATCATCAATTCAGTCAATCCAAATCAGATAGTATGCATTCACAATAAACCAAACCAAATCAGATGGACAAAAATAAAATTAATGGATGAACATACCAAATTGAACAAAAATAGATGGTTAAACAAAAATTAAACAAAAAATCAAAATAAATAATTAAGAAAATTATAGCAAACATACCAAGTTCTTTGAAGATCCCTTCAAAGATGCTTGAGTTCTTTGATGATCCGGTTTGAATCCATCGCCAAATTTGAGTTTCAAAAATCGTAATCACCTCAAATCCACATCAACAACTAGAAAATTAAAGAAAAAAAAATCAAAGCATATATATATGAGTATGTATATAGATGGAGATCATACCAGAGAGAGAGAGAGTGAGAGAGAGAGAGAGAGAGAGAGAGAGAGACGAAATAGGGGACGATTGTGTAGAGGTGAAGACTTTGGACCAAAGACAGAGCGAGAGTGAGAGTTAGAGAGAGAGAGAGAGAGAGAGATCAGATAGTAGAGAGATCGGTGAAGACTTGAGCTCAAGGACAGAGACACTCAGACACAGACAGAGAGAGACGCTTAGATGATGGACAACAGTGAGAGAGTGAGACGGAGAAGGAAAACAGCTTCATAGTTAGAGAGAGAGAGACGTTTCGATCATGGAAGAGGAGAAGGGACTAGTTTGAGAAGAGGGAAGACAGAGAGAGTGAGAGGAAGAGTGAAAATAGATAGAAGGGGAAGACAGAGTGAGAAAGAGGGAGACAGAGTGAGAGAGTAAGAGAGAAAACAGGGAGAGAGAGAGAGAGAGAGGTTTCGATCATGGCGGAGGAGAAGGGAGAGTGGTTTGAGGAGAGGGAAGACAGTGAGAGGGAGACGAAGACAGTGCATATCGGTTGAAGGGAGGAGGGTGGATTATTCTAGACGATGCATATCAACCATTGATGGTTTATACGTGGACGGTGGAGATGGTCTCATTGTGTATAAAAGAGCCGTTGTGCTCTGTTTGGTTTAAAATAAAAAAGAAAAAAAAAAAACAAATTAATTTTTTTTTACAACAGCTATCTTCAAATGGCTATTTCCCCCAAATGATAATATTTTGAATTTCTATAAATTGAAACCCTTCATATCAATTTTATTTCACACAAACATTTGGATTTATTTTTTCTTTTCTCCTCTCTTCTCTGAATTTGATTTCATAGGAAACCTCTAAATTATTTTCTTTTTAGTTTTTTCATCCAATCACTATGGAAGGTTCATCAAAAACAAAGAGAAGAAAATCATTCACCATTGAAGAAGATATGGCAATTTGTAAATCTTGGTGTCACATTTTAGAAGACCCAATTATTGGTAATTCGCAATCATATGCTCACTTTTGGAGGAGAATTTACGAAAATTATTGCTTACTTCAGAATGATTAGTCCAGAACACAAGTGTCTATTCAATCTCGATGGGGGTATAATCATGAAATGTTGAAACAAATTTCGGAGGTGTTTAGCGCAAGTCGAAAATCTTCACCCAAGTGAGATTTCTCAAGTTGATATAGTAAGTTTTCATCTTCAGTTATTATGTTTAGTTTCTTATTCTGGTATCGTATAAAAATTGACTAATTAAATAATGTTTCAATTTTTTTTAATACAGATGCTTCAAGCAAAACTGTTAGACCATCAAGATGAAAACAAACATTTTGCTTTTGAACATTGTTGGCCAATCTTGCAGGACAAGATCAGGTGGCAAGATGTAGCTCCTACGAATACGGTAAAGTCAAGGATGCATATAGCGTTTACCCCTAATTAAGCCCCCGATTCCCCTATGGATAACTGCATTTGTCTTGAAAATAACAACAGTCTAAGTGTTGGTAACAATCCAACTGTTGGTGAGGGCAGTGTCTCAGCAAAGGGTAAAAGGCCTATGGGTAGGAAAGCTACAAAAGAATTATTTCGGAGAAATTAAGTCATTGACACTAAAGTCCAAAAAACGAGCATACAATTGGAGACATTTAACCAACACCTTGCTGAGAAAGAAAAGAAAAAAGAGGAAAGAGAAGAAAAAAGGATTCAAGCACTGCAGGAGATGAAAGAACTTGAGATGAAAAAACATAACTTTGAGATGAAAAAGGAAGAACACAAAATTATGACTACGGACATTTCTTATTTGGACTCTCAGATGAAAACGTATTACATAAGGAGAAAAAATAAGATTTTCGCCAAGTGGTCCTCAAATGTGAGCAGCCCAAATTTTTATTTTCCCCTACCACTTGATGAATAATTACAAGATAATGTATTTTTAAATTTTGCAATATCATTTAATTTTTGATATAATTGTTAGTCTTTATTTGCAATGTCATTTTTTATTTTGTAATAAAATTTCATGTTGTTTTTTTATTTTATTTATATTTTTGAGTATTTTAATATAATATTATTTTCTACTTCACAATGTAATGAAAATTTTCAATAAAGTATAATGCAAAAAAATAAATATATTTTTTCAAATGAAGGCAATAAAAAGATAAAATAAAAAGACATTAAATAAAGATAATTTTATTATAATAAAAAGACATTAACTGACATTAAATGACATTAACTGTCGTTAAAAAGATAAAATACAAACTTAATCTAACTCTTCAGCTTGGGACCACAAGTGTTCAATTAGATCATTACGAATTGCATTATGGGCTTCAGTAGATCTAATCCTCTGTCGATTCAACATAAATTGAACATACTCCTCATTCGGATCGCGTGACACTTGACAACGGATATTATTGGTATCAGTCTTAAGTTGTGCTGCACTACGTTCATTTTCTAGAATATCACGCTCGTCTTCAATGATTATATTGTGTAAAATAATGCACATCTTCATGATGTAGTACAGATCCTCATCACTCCAACCTCTAGCTGGAACTCTGACAATGTTAAATCGTGCTTGGAGCACTCCAAATGCCCTTTCGACATCCTTCCGACATGCCTCCTGCATCCTTGTAAATAGTTGTCTCTTTGTGCATTAAGGTTGAGATATTGTTTTCACAATCATTGCCCAACGAGGATAGATACCATCAACAAGATAATACCACATGGTGTACGCGTGATTATTGATGGTGTAGTTAGTAGTAAGGGCACGTCCTCTAGTTAATTCAGCAAATAAAGGCGACCTGTCAAGAACAGTAATATCATTTAGAGAGTCAGGCATGCCAAAGAAAGCATGCCAAATCCACAAGTCATAGGAGGCAACTGCCTCGAGTACAACTGTTGGTTTGTGATAGTGTCCAGTGTAAACACCAGCTTGGGCAGTTGGACATTTATCCCAACGCTAGTGCATACAATCCAAACTCCCTAACATTCCAGAAAATCTGCGCTGTTCTCCCTCTTGCAATAATCTGGCGACATCTGCTTCATTTGGGGATCTTAAGTAAACGACTTCATAGGTAACAATAATTGATCTGGTAAAAAAATTCAAGGCGACAATTGTAGTACTGTCGCTGATTCTAATGTACTCGTCTACAGCATCAGCAGGCACGCCGTATTGCAAAATCCAAAGTGCTGCAATCATCTTCTATATACCAGATAATCCAGGAGCACCAGTGGCATCACAAGTTCGGATGAAGTACTCACTCACTTGTTGAATATCATGTAAGATACTAACAAACAATGACCGCCTCATTTGAAAACATTTTCAGAAGTATTCTTCTAGATAGACAGGATTATTTGCAAAATAATCTCTATAAATTTGTTTGTCGCCTTTGACCCTCTCCTGATTAATGTATCAACGACCACTTGTGGAACCAACACATCTGGTTTGTTGGTTTAGGCTTAACATCTGTATTCTTTGTTGTTGCGCTGTGAACAGTTGCATCATGATATCATCATCAGATGATGAAGATTCATTATGGCTTTAGTCAAATTGTTCATTTTAGGTGGATGGGTGAGTAGGTGAATATGAAAATTGTAGAAAATCTTCTGAGTGGGTACAGAGAATTTAGAAGATATGAAAATGATGGGTAGGTGAATATGAAAATTGTAGAAAACCTTGTATTATATTTATAGAGAAAATTATGGGTGGATGGATGAATAATGGGTGGTTGTTGGGTGGATAGTTGTTAGTGAATGAATGCTGGGTTAATAATGGATGGTTGTTGGTGAATGAATGATGGGTGAATGGTGGATAATTGTTGGTAGGTAATTGGTGATTGTTTATTTTTTATGTGTAGTTAAAAAAATTTATTAAATATGTAGTGATATGTTTTTTGGTGGGGTGAATTATATTTAATTTTTTTTTCAATTATTTATTTATTTTTTTTTTTATATTTGTCTAGTTGGGAATAATACAAATATAGATTTTTTTTTACAAACAGGTAAAAAAATGTCACAAAAGACAAAAAATAAACAAAAATAAAATCACAAAAAAAAAACCTATATTCAAACAACACCTACAAACTTGGAGGAAAAGTTGTTTGAGATTTGCTAAAATAGCAAATGACTATTAGAGCACCATTGCTATAATTGGCAAAATAGCACTATTCATTGCCAAATTATCGCAATAGCAATAGCAATAGCATTATAGCAACAATGGTTGGAGATGCTCTAAGGGGTAAAATCCGCTCGTGCGAAATTTGAACCACTCGTGTGGATTCCGGTGCATCTGTCTCGAATTTTAAGCTATTTTCCTCAAATCTGATGCCAAAAACGTGTTTTACACACTTTTTCATATATATATATATATATATCTATATATTCATCTTTTCTCCTCAATGTCTTTACAAACCTACCCAAACTCAAACTTTTGTCTAAAATTTAACAAAAACTATCAAGATTTTGATAGGGCTCTTTACACCAAATCGAAGAGAGCGACGAGTGGCTATGTTCTCATCGATCGAATCAAGATTTCACCAACGTTGGATTTTAGGGTTTTCATCTCCTTCATCTACCAAGCTTGAGGTAGGGACATTTTTAGAGTTATATATATATATATATATATATTTGTGCAAGTCTATGCTTGTTTGGAATCTTTCTCTCATGTTTGAACTATGGTTTTTGGGTTCATGAAATCTTTATGATTTTAAAAGTGGATTTTCTCTATATGTCTCCAAACTTTTGAGAGTATGAGCTATGCTCTAAAGTGTAAGTGTTGTTTTGAAAAAATCCGTTCAAAAATGAGACAAAAACCTAGTTTTGGTGGAAACCCTAGAAATTTGGAGATTTTAAGAAAAATGTTGAGATATTATGAAATTCATGCTTGATAAATTATTGTAGTAAATAAATGATGGAGGAATTTCTATAGTTATATCTAAAGAGGGATTTCATGGAGAAATGAGAAATGTTTGATTTTGAAGCTTGATGAATAACTTATTGTTGGTTTGTCTTGGAAGGACCAAGTTTAAAAATGATGATTAACATGTGGAGAATGCATGTAATATGATATTGTTATTTATCTCTCAAAAGTTATATTGTGAAATTGCATTGAGGAGAGATATGGATATTTGATCAGAATGGAAGATTGTGTGGTGGAATTGAAAATGGAACTATTATTATTGAAAATTATTGCCTTGAGAAAGGAATTGTTTTGTGAAACAAAATCATCTTGAATTGTTTTGGGGTAAATATGTTGGTAAGTCCGAATAGGAGGTGTAGTTTGGTATTGGTTAGGTTGGCCTAAGTGTCCATGGTAAAAGACTGAAAAGACGCGCGAATGAGGTACCACGTGCCTTCCGGTCAACAACTAGTAAAGTGGTGAAGTGCTTGATATGCCTACTTGCAGACACCAACCTAGGGATTACTTGACTCGTATTTACCACCCTTTGAACTATATTGAAATTATTGAATTGTTGGGTTTTCAAATTTGCATTGTGCATAAGATTTTCAAAAGATAGAGAAATATATTTTGAGCATGACATGGCATATGCATTTATCTCAGGAGACTGTATAAAACGTATATACTTTGTTAAGATCTTCCTATTGGGCTTTGTGCTCACCGTACTGGATTTTGTGTAAGACAAGATGTGGTGATCGCGCCGAGTTAAAGGCATGGAGTGTATTTTGAGGGCACAAGGCTCTTTTTCTTTTGTTGTTATTTTTGACAAGCCAGGGGTTTTAAATGTATGACTTTGATAACCATTTTGTGTAACCGAGCATAAATCTTGGAACTTGTAGCCCTTGAGGGCATTAAGTTATTTTTGACTTGATGTGTCACATGCTATAGATTCATATTCTAAGAAATGTTGAATGTATTATTACATGTGGAATACTTTTGTTAATCTCTAGAGTATAATGAATACAAATGTAACACCCCAAAATAAATAACAATAATCTAACTCGTAACATTTCTTACAAATGATCAACAATATCATATCTTTTATTCCATTCATAACTTTGATCACTACGAAAGATGATATATGCAATATACATTCATAAAACCCTAGATTCTAAATCTATAGCATATGGCATGAATACATGAAATAAAGTAAAAGCAAAACCAAATAATTATATACCCTAATACCTAATGGCTACAATTTTCCAAGTCGATACTTGGGTATAACAAAATGAGTTTAACTCAATACAGGTAAAACCTGAGGCTTAAACAAAAGTAATTACATCCATAAACAAAATGAAACCTTTAGCTCCAAGTTCTCCTAAGCTACGTCCTTGGTGGGCGCATATCATCAGCACTTGAAAGTTATTTTTCACATAGGGTGAGCCACATCCCAATAGAAATACTCTAACACAATATATGAATCTTAGCAAAATTATAAGGTGAATGCATATGAATGCCGTCTGTCAAACATTCCTCGTTTTCCATCTCAAAACAATGTAATGTCAAATTATAAATCAATTCATAAAAACAATCCTTTTATAACAGAAAACAGGGTAGTGGATACAACATACTGGGAATCTCTAAGTATGTGTCTGCCAGTAGGCTATATAAACACTACCAAAACCATTTTACCGGTACTATCCGGAAGGATCGGCACCTAATTGCGCGGGTTTCTGGACTTTCACCAAGGACACATAAGCCGACATAATAACCATAACTACACCTCCTAACCAGATTCACCAAAGTATTCACCCATTTTTTTCTCAAAATCAATACATTTACAATGTTCAATATGAAATGATGCCCAATGCATGATGTATGAGAACTTAGTTTCAATTCAACCTAATCCTCATACAATGTCTACAATAATCAAGACTATCATAAACCAATAGCCCAAAATAGTTATTTCTATACACAGATAGTTTCCAATTAAAATATACAATTCCATTGTTTTACAATGGGAGTGATATTACATATTGTGGACTCGCTTTTTTCCGCGCCCCACCTTTCGGAAAGGGTTTAAATAGAAAGGCCTCACAGTTTGGACTCCCACGATTCTGAATCTAGTCTCACAAGTGCAATGTGAAACTGATGAACACCAAAGAGTCCAAATCCGGCAAATCTTTTTGGAAAATCGATTTAAAATCAAATAATGCCAAAATTAGATTACTTTGCCAGATACAGAGTCGCCACCTAAATATTTTATTTTGAAAAAATTTAGGAAACCCTAACTCGTGCCAAAGGCCACGTATCCGTCATCACCAAAGTTGTCTCGACTTGAGAACTTAGTTACGAGAGGGAAAGGTCTTGAAATGAACAGCCCCGCTCTCCCGATCAAAGATCGCCCTCTACTAATCATGATATGATTTTTTTTTTATCAACATTATGTGTTCTTATTCCGGTTTATTAAACTAGCTTTACTATGTGATGCGCACAAGCAAGTATAGACTAGTCACAAGACTTGGAACAATTCAACTCATGTTTGTTTTCGAAAATTATTTGAATTTGCCACCTCTGTGGGCTTAAAGATACGGATTTTCCACCAAACATAGTGGGCTTAAAATATGATTGGGCTTAAAACATACATTTGTTGAATTGTTCCAATTCAAACAACAAGCCTTCATCCACAGGCATTCAAGCAGTTTAGCATTTAAGCACGTAGCCTCATGGCAAGCATGCGAAACATGGCAACATGGTAATCACCCTCATGCAAGTATGTTAAAGCATAAAAACTTACAGAGTACTCCAAACCAAAACAAAAAACTAGTTAGAAAGATGCATGATCCTAACTATGCTAAGATGCATAATGCAACACATGCAATATGCTAGTTAATAGGCTCGACTACTAATATGGCATATGAAACAATTTGATAACATGCCGTTAAACACGTATTCAAATGAGTATTGAAATTGCAATGCAGTTTGAATGATGCACCGAGCCTCAGTGCATGCAATACGAATGAATGGATGCAATCATGCAAGCACAAGGTATGCTAATTGAAAATGCTCCTAATCTAACTATCGAAAGCGATTAAATAAAAGGGAGAAAGACGTGAGGTTGGAAGACATACACACATGCACACACACTTATTACAACATTACGCTCTCGCGAAGAAGGGTCCGAATGAATAAGCTAAGCAACTAGCTATGTTTAACTATTACAACACTTGAAATGAATTAACTAACTATTCTAAGCTAATTAATTATTACAAACTGGAATCGAATAACTAGTTACACTAATTAATTAATTACAACACTTGAATTAACTAGCTATTCTAAGCTAAATAAAGCGATTAAATAATTAACTATCTACCCCTGATCGACTAAGTAAAGCAACTAAATGGCCTCGGGGGGTGAGGGACATATGCCTGCTCAATTGGTTTCCACCCGAAAATGCCACTACCTCACTGTTGTAAGACTCTGTTTGCACACTTGAACACCAAAGAAGCTAACAACTTCCAAAACACCTCTGCTCCCATTTTCCATCACACTGAGCAACTTTCTTCATTGATGGCCGATCGGCTACCAATGGTGGCCGTCGGCTACTGTTGGTGGCCGGTCGACTACTGTTGATGGCCGGTCGGCCACTCCTGCCCTGAACTTCTTTTTGCTGCAACAGAGAGCAAACAAAGGCAAACCAGTGTATTCTCAAGGAGTGTTTGTACTGTTACGCTCCTTTCCATCACACAAGTTCAAAAAAGTGTAACTCTTAGCCCTCAAACCATCAACCAAGCAATTTCCATACAAGATGCCTAAGGAACCAAGCTTGTACAAGCTTAATGAATGCACAAACAAGAACAAAACAACCACCACCATATCATGCATGATCAAGGGCAATGGAGACCAAGGAAAGTGACACATTTCATCACTTTCGAGTATGAAATGTCCCATTTTTCTTGCGTTCGAATTAACATCCAATTTGAACACATGCAATGCAACATGAAAGATGCTTATCTTGCCTATTTTACTTGTTCATTTTGCTTACTCATTTTACATTACCGAACCATTCATTAGTCAATTAGTCCATTGGTGAGTGTCTTCTAAAGGAAAGAAGTGTCAACCAAGGGGTAGTTCAAAGCATGAGGGAAGCTTCATGCTATTGGTAATGAACCCTCAAAAGAGGATTAAACCATTAAACATGAGCCTCAACCTCAAGCTTATACAACCCTAAGGTTGAAACAACCTTCAAAACAAATGAAAAAGTGAAGAAATGAGGGAGGTTGCAGTAATTGTATGTGCTGAAAATGAGTGATAAAAGCATAAAACATGCTATTAACTCAAAACAATGATAGTTAAAGCCTTAAAACACTAAGCTAGTGAAGGAATTAACACTATAACTATGCAAAACAAGCCTCAACTAAACTAACTAGCCCAAAACAAAGCCAAAACAGGTTATTTCAGAGGCAAAAACATGTTGGACTTAAGCTAAGTTAAGCTAGAAAAACATTGCTAACACTTGTAGCTAACTAGGCATACAAATAAGACACAAGGAGGAGAGGTTAACCCCTCCAAATTTGGACTTCAAAAGTTGATTTTTACCACTGAAAAACCTCTAAAATTCAGTGGTTAAAAGTCTCAAAAAAGTTGATTTGAAAGTGGTGAATAATAGCACAAAAGCTTAACAAGTAAAGAGACAAGAAGGTTGGACTACCCCTTAACACAAAATAGCCTCAAACCAACATGTTTAGGTCATAAAAACAGAGGTTTTTACAGTTGAAAACTACCCCAAAAATAGTAGAAAAAGATGGGAAAATAAGTGTGCAAAACAAGCTAGCAAAGCAAGTAGTATACCTCTTGGAGCCAAAGCACAAAATAGGCAACAATCCAAGCCACAAACACCTTTTAGAGCTCAAAGAGGATCTCAAGCAACCTCAACCCAAAGATAAGAAACTTTGGTTAAGGGTTGATAGGCAAACTAGAAGTGTATCTCTATTTGTATGCACAAAAGGGCAAGAGAGAGGGAAATCTAGAGAGAGAAAATTGTAGAGAGAGAGGCTCCCAAAATTTCCAACCTTGAAAACAATAGAGAAGGTCCTCTATATATAGAAAAATGAGAGCTTAGGTCGAAAATATCTCAAAATGGACAGCTGGGACATTGTGAAAACAAATGGAGGAAAATATCTACACAAAAACTGCCTTTTGGACACCATTGGCCGACCAGCCATCACTGGTGGCTGATGGCCATCATTGGTGGCCAACAAAATGCACCTCTGGCCGACACATGGCCGACAAGCTCCATTCATGGCCAACACACTCCACTAGTGGCCGGCTAGAAAAATATGCTCTCTAGGTCCAATTTCAAATGGGCATATTTCCTTCATCCGGACTCCTTTGCAGGTCATTCTTGAGTCTAAATTCAAGCCCCGGAAGTCTTCTTTCCAATGGTGTTAGCCTCACATCAAAATTCCAACTACAAAAAAGGATATGCCTCTTTTAGTGAAAATTGCTCAGTTTCGGTCCTAACCAGATTCATGCCTAACTTCTCTTCAGCTAGTTTTCTTCCCTCCCCTCCTATTGTCTTCAACTCCAAACCTCTAAATAAGGTGTTTTAAAGATTTTTTTTTCAAGAGTTTACCTCTCTTTCATTTATTTCCACTTTGTCCTTGCTCGGTTTACTGAAAAGCGCAACATTTAACGAAATGTGAGCCTTGGAACATCGTAGAAACTTTTTTTTCAAAAATATTTTGAAAGAGAGGGTTTTAAGATCTAAAATCATTTTGGTCAAAATAGTTTTGATCCAAAAATGGGGTGTGAGGTTGGGATTTGGAGCTCTCCTTGCCGAAGAAATCGAACCTTTGCACAACATAGCCTTCACCATCGAATGATCAATTAGAGGCGCCCAAATCTTAAGGGTAGTCAAAAATAGGGTGTCTACACATATCCAACTCCACCACCATCATCAACATAACCATCGTTCCTATCTTAAAAAAAAGAAAAAAAGAAAAAAAGCTCACAACATTCTTCATTTCCTTACACAATTCCAAATATCCGAAATTTAGGGCAAAACCCTCTTTTATTTTACAAAATCAATTTCAAGAAGAAATATTCGCAATTTTAACATGTCTCACCCAAAACCATATTCCCACAACCATTTTCAAGAATCCATTTGGAAAATCCCTTTTTTGATTTCAAACCCTAGGTTTTCCCAAAATCTCCAAATCTTTAACCCTTTTCAAAGAGCAAATAACTAAGCTAAAAATCATATAAAATAGTCAAAGAAATCCCTACCTCAAAGTAGAAGATAAGAAGGAAACAAAGGGTAGAACTTGATGGAGTCGAAAACACTAACTTCTCTAATTAAAGCGAAGCCCTTGATATACTCAATGTCTTTTTTCCCAAAGGACTAGGGTGAAGAAATCAAAGGATAGGGAATATTTTGAGCTTGAAGTAAGAGTTAGAGAGAGTATGTGAAGGTTTTTAGGATTTTGAAATGTTTAGAGAGAGAAGGAAATGAAAAAGTGACTCAAAATGGCCCTCTCTTGGACTAATATATGCACAGACCGCTCGAGCGACCAAAACACTGCTCGAGCGAACAGACCCAAAAAGTTGGCATCGCTCGAGTGACCAAAACCACCGCTCGAGTGCACAATGACCCCTTCCCAATAGTTTTGCAAAATGCAAACGAGCGCTTGAACGCACGAAGCATCACTCGAGTGTAGATATCACACTTCCAGTAGTTTTACAAATTGTAAAAGACCACCGCTCTAGGCAACAACTTATGGAAAACTAACTTTCCAACCTATTTCAAACACAACCAAAACTCCTAATAGCCAATCTCAACAAATAATAAGATGGAAATGAGATAAACAACAATTAAGTACACGGGTTCTCAGATTCAAAAGCAAGAAAATGGATCGAGTCTAAACCAGAATCGTTATAATCTCTCTCCTTTAAGAATTTTGTCTCCGAAATTTAAAACCAATAACATTCATAGAAAGTAAAACCAATCATATGCCATCCAAACTTGCAACAAGGATACACCTAGTTTTTCAACATCAACAATTACGATTCAATTCTCTAAAACATGTACAATGTTTATATATATCACAACATAAATGAAATTTCCAACACAAGTCTCAAATATCAACAAATAAGTCTAGATACTTTTCACGAATTTCTGCCTCACGCTCCTAAGTCGGCTCCTCAACCCCGTGGTGTTGCCATAACACCTTAACCAAAAGAATAGTCTTGCCTCGCAAGACTTGGTCCTGAGAGTCTAAAACTCGTATTGGTCTCTCCTCATACGAGGCATCTTTATCTACCTCTAACTCGGTACAATCTAACACGTAAGAAGGATCCAGTTCATACTTCTGGAGCATAAAAATATGGAACACATTATGAACCCTAGAAAGTTCAACGATAAGCTACCTCCCCGATCCGCTCTAGAACTTCAAAAGGCCTAATAAATCTAGGAGACAGCTTCCCGCTCTTCCCAAATCTCATTAAACCCCATCTCGGTGATATCTTCAAGAACATGTGATCTCCTACCTCAAAAGATAAAGGTCTCCTCCTATGGTCAGCATAGCTCTTTTGGCGACTTTGAGTCGAAACCAATTTCTTACGAATAAGTGCAACTTTCTCTGTCGTTTCCGTAACTAATTCAAGACCTAACATAGGTGCATCACCCACCTTGGCCCAAAACATTGGAGACTTACACATTTGGCCATATAAGGCCTCAAATGGTGCCATATCAATACTCACTTGGAAACTGTTATTATAGGCAAACTCCACTAAAGGGAAGTGTCACTCTTACGACTCCTTAAAATTGAGAACACAACCCCGAAGCATGTCCTAAGATCTGAATGGTTTGCTCAGATTGCCTGTCAATCGAAGGATGATAGGTAGTGCTAAACATCAATCTAGTACCCAAGGTATTCTATAGGCTCTGCCACAACCGAGCCATGAAACAAGGATCTCTATTCAAAATGCTAATCACAGGGACCCCATGAAGTCAAACGATGTCCCTAACATAAAGGTTGGCAAGAAAATTTACCAAGTCACTCGTGCACAAAGGTACAAAATGTGTAAGGCATTCACTGGTAAGCAACAAACCTGCTGGTCATTGGTGTTCGACATTCACATATTGACAAGTGCATCTCAAAACAAACAAGGCTACGTCTCTCTTCATTCTGCTCCACCAAAACTGGCAGCTAAGGTCGTGGTACGTCTTTGTGCCTCCTGGGTGTACCGTAGTGAGTGAATGAAGGAACTCTCGGAGTACCTCCTCTCTACAAGATTTTGGTAAGTAAAGGCAGCTCAAATACCTCACACTAAAGTCAGAATACACACTCAAACCCTTTTCACCTTCCCACTAGTTATCTTTCCTCAGATAGCCTCTACTTCGAGATCACCTCGCTGTGCTTCTATTACTCGGCTCACTAGCGTAGGTTGTGCAACTACAGTGAACAAAAAGGCCGACTCAATGGACTCACTACGATACAAGTCAAACTCACCAATAGCACCTAATATCTCCTATTGCCGTATGGCAATACTAGCTATACTGCTTACAGACTTCCTACTGAAAGCGTCGGCCACTACATTAGCCTTCCTTGGATGATAGTGCAACTCAAAGTCATAATCCTCCATAAAATCCATCCATCTCATCTGCCTCAAATTCAAATCTTTCTGTGAAAATAGATATTTTAAACTCTTGTGATTGGAAAACACCTCGAATCTCTCACCATATAAGTAATGCCTCTAGATCTTTAAGGATAAAATCACCGCCACTAGCTCTAAGTTGTGAGTAGGATAATTTTTCTCATGAGTTTTCAACTGTCGCGAATTGTATGCTACCACTTTTCATTCTTGCATCAATAACCAACACAACCCTTCTCGAGATGCATCACAATAAACTGAATAACCCAAACCCCCTCTCGAAAATAATCAACACTAGAGCAGTGGTGAGTTTGACCTTAAGCTCTTGGAATAACTTTTTATAAGTCTCACTCCATACAAACTTCACTCTCTTACTAATCAATCTAGTCAATGGTAAGGCTAATCTAGAGAAGTCTTTCACAAAACGTCTATGATAACCGACTAAGCCCAAATAACTCCGGATCTCAAAGGCATTCTTAGGTTTTTCTCAATCCTACACTGTCTTTATCTTAGAAGTGTCTACCATCACCCTTTCCCCAGATACCACACAGTCTAAGAACTTAACTTCTTTTAACCAGAACTCGCACTTCTCGAACTTAGCATATAAATGGTGGGCTTTAAGTAACTCAAGTATGACCTGCAAGTGTTCCTTGTTTTCCTCCTTAGAGAGTGAGTAGATCAAAATGTCGTCAACAAAGACAACCACAAAACAGTCTAAGAACTCATGGAAAATTCAATTCATCAAATCCATAAATGAAGCCGGTGCATTAGTTAGCCCAAAAGGCATCACTAAGAACTCATAGTGGCCATACCGCATACGAAATGTTGCTTTCTGAATATCCTCTTGCTTCACCCTCAACTGGTGATAACCCAATCTCAAGTCAATCTTAGAAAAGCAACAAGACCCCTTCAACTAGTCAAACTGATCGTCTATACAAGGTAATGGGTACTTGTTCTTAACAGTAACTCGGTTTAGCTTCCGGTAATATATACACAGTCGCAAAGTGCCATCCTTCTTCTTAGCAAAGAGAGCCAGTGCTCCCTAAGACAATGTACTAGGGGGAATGAAGCCCTTATCTAACAACTCTTGGAGTTGAATCTTCAACTCATACAACTCAGTAGGTGCAAATCTATACGGTGCCATGGAAATCGGTGTTATGCCAGACGCTAAGTCAATGGAGTACTCAATCTCTTGGTGGGGTGGCAAACTAGTAAGATCCTCAGGAAAGTTTAGACACCCCATTTTTGATCGCCCTCAAGACTTGGGCGCCTCCGATTGCTCACCCAATGATAAATGTATATGCTGGACAAACGCTCGATTTCCTCAGTAGGAAGCCTCAGTTTTGAGTCTCAAAAGCCTACAAACCTTGCACAACTTTTGGACCAAAATAGTATTTTTCCAAGACTGACCACTCAGAGGCCTGCAGGCCAACTAGTGGCCAACAGGCCAGAAGTGAGGTACGACCGTCCTCTTTAGTGGCCGGCCAGCTAGTAATGTCGGTAGAACATATATTTTCTGCCAACTGTGCCAGCTGTCTCCACAGGTGCATGCATTGCACCAGCTGTCTCTATACTGATATTTCTAAGATAGTAACATATTGTTCTATATATACTTGACCCCCCTCTAGAATTTAGGTTAGAAAAATTTTGGTGAAGCAAATTCTTCGAAAATATTTCTCTCTCTACGTTGCAACCTATACTCACCTTACCTAGATTTCCTAATCCAAATTTTTAGGGTTCTTTGTTGAGGTTATTGAGCTTGAATTCCAGCTCTTGAGGATGAAAAATTGTTGGTTTTTAACTCAAAGTGTTACTCCTCTTCAAGAGGTATAACTTCTACCTTCTTTCCCTAACTTATTTCTTATTTTCATTTGCTGTTTTTGAACTATTTTTCAACTGTTTTTATGGGTTAAAACGTGTGGTTAAAAGCTATCTAAAGTAGAGGAGTTAATTACCCTTCTTTGAACCTTATTTCCTAAGCTTTTGCCCTTATGTTTCCCATCTCTTCCTAAAAACTTTTCCAACTTTTTACCACTGATTTTCAGAATTTTCCAGAGGCTAAAAATGTTGTTTTGAGGTCCCATAAATGAAGGGGTTAGCCACCCCTCCTTATGCTTGTTTACTAGCTCAATTTTCTCATTATTTTAGCTAACTTTTTCAAGCTTTTCCATGTAATTTCCAGCACTATTTTTAGCTCTTTTAGGAATGTTTTATGTTGTTTATTTCATTTATGCTTTGTATAGCATGCTTGTAGTGTAACTGTCCTCATAGGTTTGGGTGTTTTTGGCATTAGACAATAACCTATTTGAGTTGATAGCATTTATTTCATGCTTTTCCTACTTGTTTTCATACATAATCACCTTTTTTCTCTCCCTCATTTCTTGGCTTTTTATTTTTTTGAGATTTGTTTCAACCGAGTGTTGTTTAAGCTTGAGAAAGGGACCATACAATGCAAAATGATTTAATTTCTTTGGGGGTTCATTACCAAGGCATTACCTCTCTCATGCCCAAAACAACTTCTTGTTTGACACTCTTCTCCATTTAGTGGACTTAACTATCATTTTTGAACTAAAATGACTAAGGGATGGAAAAGTAATTAAAAGAGGTAATAAAATTGGAATAAAAGTAGTAACAAGAGAATAAAATCAAGTTTGGGGTTCAATTGGACGCTAATTGAACGTTAATTGAACCTTTTGAGTCTTGAGTCATTTCATACTCTTAGTGATGAAAATGGTTCAAGAGTCAATGTCAACCACTTCCCATAATCCAATCCTATGATAAGGAGGAGGCTTGTGGCTCTTTCTTTTTCTTTTATTGAGATTGTGTCCCTTGATCCATAGATCATCACACAATAAATTTGTGTCGATTGATAGTTTGCGAATCAAGTTTACCTCTCATTTGATCTATTTGATAATAAGGAGAGCCAGGTGGGCAAATATCCCCTGAAAATGCTCTATTTGTGCTATGTTTGTTTTTTATTACAGCATGGGCGAAGCCAAAATTAGTGGCCAGTGGGCCATCTTACTCTACGGCTGACCACTTTTACTGGCTGGCCGGCCATCTCTTTTTAGCCAAGCAGTGTCTTTTTCCTTGCAAAACAAAGTAGAGGCTAAGGCAAAAACAATTCAGTTTTCTGACTGTGCAACAAAAGCATTTTGGCAACAGAACAGAGAGCATTTTCTAGTGGAAATTTGCGTTCATACATGAGTTATCTCTCGCTCCCCAGGGCTCACTACAATTATGTTTAATATTAATGTGTTGTACTTAGTTAATTAGTTTTGTCTTGTAATGAATTAGTTAGTTTAATTCTAATCTATATTAATTAGTTAGAATAGCTGGCTAATTCTTCTGTTTACTTAGTTGATTAGTTATAATAGTTGGCTAATTTGTGGCATTGTAATAATTAGCTTAATCACCTAAGACATTCATTCAGACCCTCTTGCATGAGGGCAAATTGTAATAATGTGTATGTCTTCCAACCCCCATTTCTTTCTCCTTTTTATTCATTTACTTATGATGGATAGCGTGGAGCATCATGTTTCTTTTAGCATTTTCCATGCCTTGCATCCATTTCTCTTGCATGCATAGGTTCGGTTCATCATTCTAACAGCATTGTCATTTATTACTTCCTTGAATACGTGCGCCACTGCTTGCCATCAAAGTGATCTACATGATATATTAGACAACCGAACCTATTAGTTGCATTTTTGCATGTGTTGCATTAGCCATTTGCATTGTTAGGATCATGCATTTTAATTAACTATTTTATTTCTTTTAGCTTGCCTCGGTTGAGTACTAGGTGAGCATTCATTGCTTTAGCATATTGTATGAGTGCGATTGTTGCCATGACAAGCATAATTACTATGAGGCTAAGTGCTTAAGTGATATACTTGTTTGAATGCCAGTGGATGAAGGCTAATTGCTTAAATTTGGATGATTTGATTAATGTGCACATAAGCCCACTTTTTCGAGTGGCGCGTTCGCAAAACTCTTTCAAAGCAAACATGAAATCAAAATGTTCCAATTTTTACAAATTAATCTATACTGTTATGCATCATATAGTAAAATTAACCAAATATTCGGAACAAGAGCATATATTGTACATAAGAATCACATCATGATTAGTAGAGGCCGATCTTTGATCGGGTGAATGGGGTGCTCAATTCATGACCTTCCCCTCTCATACCTAAGTTTTCGAGCCAAGGCACTTTGGTGATGAAGGACGCATGGCCTTTGGCATGAGTCATGAGTTTCCTAAATTTTCCAAAAATATTTAGGTGACGACTCTATAATTTAGCAAAGCAGTCCATTTTTTGGCATTTTTTATTCCAAATTGATTTTCCAAAAGATTTGCCAGATTTGGACCTTTTTTGTTTATCCATTTCACATTGCACTTGTGAGATCAGATTCAGAACCATAAGAGTCCGAACTATGGGGCTGATCATATTCGAAAGGAGCACGAAAAGCAAACTACAGTTTCTAGCGACTCTGCTGGGGATTTAGAGAACTTGACTTGAAATTCATGATGTGAAATTTTATCTACACTTATATGTTCTTTGCATTTGCATTTGCATCGGTGCTTTAAGTCACTGTGTTTTCCATCTGCTGTTCCTGGACGGTTTGCTAGAGGCTTTCCCAAAAGGCTGGCCAAAAGGCTGACTGGTCGTGGGCTCTGCCATGTTGGAAACACAATCCTTGGATCTGGATTACCGTTGTATCGCTTGATCTTCCTTTCACTTCTCGGTGTTAGGTATGAGAGGTATATTAGGTAGTCTTGCTGAGGTACCCATTTTGACCATTTGGCTTAGCTGCATATAGTAAAGCCATAGTGACTATTCCAAACTAGAACAAGATGGTCACCTGTATGTAGTATTGCGTGAAACCGCTTGATTGAAATAGTAAACCCTAGTTCATGACAAATACTATGACAAGGTAACCCTACCCCCTCATAGGGGTGTTTTGGCTCTCTCTTAACTGGTATGTGCTTTATAATGAAACTGTACAGGAATGTTCATATCAGTGGCAGAGTTGGAATCTATTTTGGGGGCAGAATTCAGTGTGGCGTACAGTCCTACAGTGTTGATCATGTTTGTTTTGATAACATCTTAGCTAAGGTGTTGTACGATTTCTGATTACTGTTCTCTTTCTTTATTTCTTTTGCTAGATACTTTAAAACTATAGCTTCGGAAGGTTCTGATATGCCCCAAGTATTCTGGACCCGCGTTGGAAGACTTTGAAAGGTTGGGGATCTTGCTCGGGGACAGCCTGTGTTTGCTTCGTTGTCACTAATTGCAAGGCGAATGAGGATCAGACAAAATTCACCAATACAGTTTTTACAGCAATCACCTCTCAGCTCACCTGTATTCAATCCGGTTTAAGAACAGTTATCCACATCTAGTTCAGCTCAAAAACAGTCACCTATTCCAATGGCACAGTATCCCTTAACAAATATGGAGGACTTAATACTCCAACTACAACAAACAGTTGAGACACTACAGTATGATGCGGCCTGTCAGGTAGAGGTTATAACTAGGCTACAGCAACAACAACAGCAGCTAGTTGCGGCCTCTGCATCACATGTACCCACCGCAGCTATCCCTGTGCCCAACCCCACTGCTCAAGATCCACAAATCGAGGGTGTTCCAGTTTTCCTAGTCCAAACAGAACCCATCCTAGCACAAGCTTCCAGAGCCCGGGCCTACCAGACCGAGGCACTATTCAAATTTGAGGTTGACCCAACCTCACTCAAAGTCAACAAACTAGAAAAGTTGTTCAAAAAGGCACTAGGGGTCAACTCCATTCTAGACATAGAGGAGGGATACACTGAGTCTACGGTTACTTTACTAGAACAGTTCAAGATGCCGCACATTGACCGCTTTGATGGTTCCTGGGACCTGATGGTTCACTTACTGCTGTTTTCAAATATCTTGCGGCTAATGGGTTTGACTAGGTTGCAAAAGTTATCTCTCTTTGGTCGCACTATGTCAGGCATAACGGCCATTTGGTATGCCAAGTTGGAAAATTCTACAAAGTAGAATTATGAGGAGTTAGTCGAGTCCTTTATTCCATAGTACTCATACAATACTCAAATTGAGGTCACAACTCGTGATCTTAAGACGATGCGTCAAGAGCCAAAGGAAGGTTTCTCCGAGTTTGTGACGAGATGGAGGGCCAAAGCATTCATGATGACCACTCGACCTTCAGAAAATGATCAAATCAGAATGGTTGTCTGAAACCTGCATGGCAAACTACTGCAGAAAATGATTGTTCTCTCCCTATTTACTTTTAAAGAGCTTCATGAAATGGGGGTGCAAATTGAAGATGCCATGAAACATGGAATTATTACTGATGATAAGGAGCCAGCTAAGAGGCCGTTTGTTCGCAGTTCTAATATTGCTAGTGGTAGCACAGCTGTGAGGCCATCGAACGTAAGTGTTGTCACCACAACAAAAACTACCAACCCCTTTGCAAACACAAGCCCGCAAACATCATCCAACCCTACCCGATCCCTGGGTAGAATTTTCCAGCCACTATACATGACCCTATCCAAAGCCATGCAGGTGTTGATCAAGAAAGGGTACCGAAAACCCTTAGAACCTCGCCCACTTCCTGATCCTCTTCCACCCAAGCACAACCTTGCAAAATACTGTGCTTTTTACTAGCAGCACAGTCATGATACCGACCAGTGCTTCCATTTGTGTCATGAGATTCAAGATCTCATTGAAAACAAGGTCATCGCCCAACCCCAAAAACCAAACGTAACTACCAACCCACTCCCTGCTTATAACCAAGTTCCCCCACCTCAAAATCTTCACCTTATCCATACACTGTCCACCTCATATGACCCTGGCATCTACATTACCCCCTCCCACCTACCAAAACCGATGTTGTTCATTCTTGAGGGCACATACTTGTGCATGATGGATACATCTAACCTACAATCTAACCTTCACAGATCAATGGTGACAACACCTATAGTAGACAAGATGTTGACCTCGAAGGGAGGTACTAGTCTGCTATCGGAACGTCCTAGAAGCTCCTTGAAAAGAGAGTACAACCCGAGCCATTACATTGTTCATATCACTCAACTCAAGCCTGAGGTGGTCCTACAGACCTTGGCAGATATTAGTGTGGTTAGGGAGGATGGCCCGAACCAGGGTTTGGACGATTTGGCAGATCATGAAGAAGATCTAGACAACTTGCAATTTTTCGACGAGCATGATTAAGAAGATGTACAGATCGGGTGGTTCAACCAGAATGGATTGACTGATAATACTGGATGGCTGAGTGCTAAGCCAGACAAAGAAAAAGAGACTGGGATTAAGCTAGAAGGAAAGGAAACGGAGGTAGCTGCGGTAGCCAAAAAGCCTGATGAGAAAGGAAAACTGTCGGAGGGCACATGTGCGAGAAAATCGATTCAGGAAGTAGGTCTAGTGAAGACTATAGATACTAAATAGGAAGCCGCGCTGAGGTAGTTTGAAAGAGAAAGAACTGGAGATAGCCAAAAAATTGCAACAGCGTGTCGCCTTGAGGGGGACACTAGTACTGTAAGAATGATTCAAGTGGAGCTAGGCAATTGTTTGTCGGTGGCTAATGGCAAGTGGTGGGATGACAATGATCTGTATCTGGCCCATACTGACAAAGACTGGGGGGATTGCATCCCAGACAATACATGGTATTCTGAGGAGATAGACCATCTCATAAGAAATGGACGGTATTTTAAACCTCCACACTTGGATCAAGCAAAGCCATCAGGAAAGGACTAGGAGGTCGAGAAAGAGAAGGAGAAACAGCTAGAAAAAGTGCTAGTTCTGAAACAGCTCAAGAGGATCTAAGTTGATATCTCTATCTAGGGACTCCTCATGGCTTCACGGGTGCACCAATAGGCAATATTGTCGGCAATGGACAAAGCTAAATTGTCCATTGATACAATGCTCGAGTAACTTGTGGACCTAGTCTTTCCAAGTGGTGCCAAGCCAATGCTCATGTTCTTTGACAAAGAGTTGTCGTCGGAAGGTTCGGCTCACAACAAGCCGTTACACATATCTATGGAATGTAAAGAGAAATGGGTGCCAGTGATGTTGGTAGACATTGGTTTTGCCATTAATGTTTATCCTTCCCGCACAGCCTATGCAATAGGCCTCAAACCAGTAGACTTCATTTCTACAGCCCAGGTGATACGAACGTATGGCAACACAAACAGTGAAGTCATGGGCATAGTGAAAGTGCGAGTCGAGGTGCGCCCAGCTAAGCAAGAGATTGAGTTCCACGTACTGGATATGCCAGCTACCTTTAACCTGCTGTTAGGGGTTACATCATGTGAAGGCTGTGTCCTCCACCCTCCATCAAATGTTAAAGTATCCTCATAAGGGAGGAGTAGCAACAGTTTTGGGGAATTCATTCATACAGCCACCGCCGAAGGTAACTACGCCATTACTAGAGATCAACCATGGTGATGAGGATGTATTCCTCTCGGGGTTCACTCTGGAAGAAGCTCGAGTGGTGCAGACAGTACTAGCCGTGGACGAAGGCATGTACGTCAGTGCCCAGTCCATCTACTTCATGAACAAGCTACGGCATATTCCGAGAATAGGGCTCGGAAGGAGTGGGCTGAGAGGTGTTGCAACACTAGCAAAGGTGCCACACAACCCACATGCATTTGGGTTGGGCTACTGTAGACACCCCATTTTTGACCGTCCTCAAGACTTGGACGTCACCGCTTGAACACTCGGTGATTATCCATGTTCGTGTTTGTTTGGAGTTCCCAGAGTTCTCGGCTACGCGCCTTGCCTCAGGACATCGGAACTTGACTGTTTTGTGTTTGGTTTTGCACCAAACACTTGTGCTTTGCCTTGGAGGGGCAGGGAATGCCTTTTGAGGCATCCCCACACACCACCGGCAGTGGCTAGAGGCCACCGGCTGGTTGTTGTTGCCACCGGCACTATATTGTGCCGGTTGGCACTATTTTGTGCCGGTCGGCACTACTTTTGGCAAAAAGACCATTTTGCCCTGCCGACCACTTTACAGCTGTTGTTGGAGATATTTTCAGACAACTTTTTACCACTTTCTTTCCCTCCATACACGTGTATGGAGGGATGACCCCCTTTGCTTGCTTGGTTGCTAAGCTTACAAGATTGCCTCCTCTATAAGAGGAGGCCTTGTCTTCTTGGCTGGGGGGTTGGTCATTCTAAGAGATCAAAAACCAGAGCTTATATATCCTCTCTCTCTATATCTCACTCACTATCATCTTTGTGTGTGTGTTTTGTGGCCAAATAGTGCACTTTTACCTTACTTTTGCACCATTACACACACTATTACACCTTATTCCGAGATTGAGGGACTTGGAGGGTTGTTTGTTGTGATTTTGGACTGATTTTGACCACTAGAGAGTGGCTGGACCACCTGTTCTTCAAGGGATCTTCAAGGGTAAACTCTTTACTTTAGTTTCCCCATTCTTGCAACTAGTTTCTACCCCTCTTTCTTTGTGTTTTGAGCTTTGTGTATAACATAAAAAAATCTTGTTTTTACTTGCTTAAGAACTTTCATTAAGGTCATCTTTTGATTTGAGTAAGAACTCACCCTTTTAGGCCTTGTTTTGGTCCTTTTGTGCCCTTTTTTTGGAGCATTGTCTGACTTTAGTGTTTTTGGTCTTCTCACCACTGAAAACCAGTGGGTTTTCAGTGGTGAGGGAGGTGTTTTGAAGTCTCATGTAGGGGAGGGACACCCCTCTCCCCTTTGTCCATCTTTGGCTTTCATTCTTGGCTCATGAGGTAGCATGTGTGCCTGCTTGCATTTGGCTTCATTTCAGAACTTTTTGGGGTGTTTTAAGTCATGTTATACCTCTGTCTAAGGTTGGTTTCGTGGCCCTTAACATGCTTCCCATACTTGCTTTGTAATGTTCCATTTTGCTTAGAGACATGCCATGTGTTTAGCCTCATGTATCTCCATGTTTTTAGCTTAGCATCTTGAAGATGTTGGTCTTGATTTGCCATGTATAGTGTGCTTGACATGTTTGTTTTGTATTCTAGGCTTGTAAGCCTCATGCATTTTGGTTCCTAGCATGTTCAGCATTGATCATCCTCATGATTTGGCATCATTTGTGACCCTATTTCAGTCCATAAATCATGTGTGTATGTTTACATATGTGACCATTTTCATGCTTCAAGGGTGTCCCCTTTTATGTCTAGGAATTGGCATTGTGTATGCTTGCATGATTAATACATTTTGGGGCTGCCATATGTGGGTTTTGGGTGTCATTTTGCATGATAGAAGTCTGTTTTTGGTTGTTAGATGCATGCCATGAGTGGCCTTGATAATGGTAGTAAGGTACTCTCTTTGGTGCCCTTGGTTTTGGGCCTATTGCCTTGCATGCTTGCATGAGTTTTGGTCATCATTTTGGGCATGTTTTGCCACTGTTTTAGGGAGGTTTGAGGGCTGTCCCATTGTAGCTTAGTCTACCATTGCATGTTTAGTATATGTGTGTTGCATGCTTAGTCAACATGGTCTTGACATAAGACAATCCTATTGCCTTAGGTGTTCATGTTTGTATCACACTTTGCATTGTGCATGCTTAGTATTGTATACTTCCCATGATGTGTTACATAGCATTTGGCATGCCTTACACTTTTGTGTCATGTTGCATTGTTGATGCATGTTTGCATGGATTGCATTTCATTACTTGGTTTGGGGTGTCAAACCAAGTGTGGGAAATGAGGGGTGTTTGTACTCCAAGTGACAAAACACACCTCAATTCCCATGTCACTAAGGCCCTTGACTTTGGCATGATAGGGACTTAGTTATCATTGTTGTGTTGCATGCATTTTTACATTGAAATGCAACCTGGGTATCTTAGGCTATCATGCACCAAGGTGCACAATTGATAGCCCTAGAACCAAGAGCCATGTTTCCTTGAGTCCCATTCATGATAGGAAGCATTGGCCATGCATAAATATGCTCAAAAATCCAATACCATGCACTGTTGCCTGCTGTTGCTGCCAAACTGTCTTCTGCAGGAATTTTGTGCCGACCGGCAGGAAAGAGTGCCGACCGGCACTTTATTGCTGGCCGATAGAATATTTTGCAGCCGGTGGCCACCACAAGTAGCCGGTGGTAGTTTCCTCCAGCCGGTGGCACTCAGCAGAACACAAGGAAGGTTTCCTGGGACTTTGGTATTTTTTGGAGAGACGGGGCAGTAAAAACAGAGGTGGCAGTGGCACGGTGTAGGCTTTTCCGGGCAAGTCGCAACGAGAATGCATCATTCGCGCATCCCGAGGCAGGGCTGAGGCCCCCTTTCTTTTATTTACTTGATTTAATTTTAGTAATTAGAATTTTGTAATAATTTATTCATTTATTCTTTGGACTGTATTTTTCTTTTGGTCCCTCCGAGTGAGGACGCATTTGTAATAAGTGTGTGTGAGTGGGTGTATGTCTTCCAACCCCCATTTCTTTCTACCCTTTTATTTACCTGCTTATGATGGTAGATTAGGGCACATCTAAATTAGCATACCTTATGCAATGCATGCGTGCATTCATGCATTTGTTTACATACATCGGGCTCGGTACATCATACAAACTGCATCGTACTTTCAATTCCAAATTGAATACGTGATAGTTGTTGCATTTCATGTGCCATGCTTAGGATAGCCGAGCCTGTCTAGATAACATTCCGTATGCGATGCATTAGTCACTTAACATAAACTAGGTCATGCATGTTTTGCTAACTGGTTTCTTGTTTTTGCACGGAGTACGATGTAAGTTTTATGCTTTAGCATGTCGCATGCGTGTGAATGTTAACATGACAGTATGCCTGCCATGCGGCTAAGTGCTTATGTGATAAACTGCTTGAATGCCTGTGGGTGGAGGTTGGATTACTTGAGTTGGGAATACTCATTGAAATCCGTGTTTTAGCCTACTCGCAAGTAGCAATTTCAAACTATTTTCCAAACAAGACGGATATGCAATGCTTATTTCCAAATTAGGCGATCTAGTCTATACTTGTTTGCTGTGCGCACAACATAGTAATTCTAGGCTAATAATCGGAATAAGAATTCATAACGTTTTCAAAAAAGGATATCATGGTTAGTAGAGGCTGGTCTTCGGACCGGGCGAAAGGGGGTGCTCATAGCTGACCTTCCCCGATCGTACCCAAGCTCCCAAGCCAAGTTCACTTTGGTAATGACGGACACGTGGCCTTCGGCACCGAGTCAGGGTTTCCTAAATTCTCCCTTTTAAAAAATATTTAGGTGGCGACTCTGTAATCTGGTAAAGCAGTCCATGTTTGGCACTACTTTTCAAAAAATCTGTTTTTCTTCAAAACGATTTGCCAGAGGTGGACTCTTTGGTTCAGATTGAGAACTGCACCATCCAAACAAAACGGAAGAGTCCGAGCTGTAGCGCGGTCCCTCGCGGGGCGTGGTTACAGCTACGTGCCCACCAGAGAGGACTGGATAAGAAAAGAGGAAGAAATAAGGGGCAGAGCCAAGTCCAAAAGAGATGGGAAGCACTATGAACTCGTCCACAAGCCGATCTGGGGAACATTGAATCGGTGGTTTGTTAAAGAGGGAGAGGATTTCCTTTTTTGTGGCTTTCCTAAGCCTTGGGTAAATTCCTCGAAGAAGCGTATCCCCAGAGTTGAGATTTTCTTTAACCATCAGTTGCAAGACAGTAATGAGGAAAGGGCTGAACCAAGCATCAACCCAGGCTAGAGCAAAGAAGATGACTCAAGCAATAATGATGTTGACGTAGAGGCAACATTGGCTGAACTCTTGACAGATCCCGTGACCTACACGGAGAACTTGGGGGATAACATTACTATCTCTATGATCGGAGAAGAACCAAGTATGGATCCTACTAGTGGTATTTTGGATGCATCGATGTCTTCCTTGGTAATGGGAGAAAGGCTTTCTTTCCAATTCTGAATCAGGTGATGAGCCAAAATCTGATTCCACTGAGTCTATGGGGTCAAAATCAGATTCAAGTCAGTTCGGGGAGTCTGAGTCTAGAATTCCTGGCGGTGGTAACCCTGATACCAAGGTCCTGTCGAGGTCTTATTTTTCTTTTGCTTTTGAGTCTGTTGTAATAGAAGAGCCGGACCTTATGAATGAAAACTCTGCAGATTCTGTGTGCTACTCTGTGTCTCTGATTTATTGCACTGACCAAGATTTTCAGAATTTTAATGAAAACGAAGAGAAAAAACTTAATTAATCGAGAGAAGGAGTGGCGTGCTAAGCCCTATATTAATGAAATCATTGCCATTAATGTGGGTACTGAGAAGGATCCACGCTTGGTCCAGATCGGGTCCACATTGTCTTCGGAGGAACACGAGCGCTTAATCACTTTATTAAAAAATTTCAAAGATGTTTTCGTGCGGTCCTATAAAGACATGCCTGGAATCGACCCTGAGATTGTACAACACTGGATCCCTCTAGACCCTGAGGCCCAACCTGTCAAATAGAAATTGCGCAGAGTTCATCCAGATTGGGCATTGAAAATCAATGAAGAGGTCACCAAGCAAATTGATACAGGATTCTTGATAGTGTCTGAGTATCTGACCTAATTGGCCAATACCGTCCCAGTTCAGAAGAAAGACGGTAGAATCCGAGTTTGTGTCTACTTTCGGGACCTGAACAGAGCTAGTGTAAAGGACGACTTCCCACTGCCACATATTGATAAGTTGGTAGACTTCACTGCTGGCCATGCCTTACTTTCATTTATGGATGGGTTTTCTGGGGATAATCAAATTCTGATGGCACCAAAAGATAGAGAAAAGACTACTTTCACCACACCATGTGGTACCTATTGCTACCGAGTCATGCCTTTTGGGTTGAAGAATGCTGGGGCTATACATCAGAGGGCTGCAACCACCATTTTGCATGACATGATTCATAGAGAGGTTGAGGTGTATGTGGACGACATGATTGTCAAATCCAAGGAGCGAGAAGGCCACTACACCACACTGGAAAAATTCTTTCAACAGATCAGGGAATACAAATTTAGGTTAAACCCACAGAAATGCACCTTGGGGTAACGACAGGGACAATGCTGGGATTTTTTATCACGCAGAGGGGAATTGAAGTAGATCCTTCCAAAATTAAGGCCATCTTAGAAATGCCACCACCAAGGACTGAAAATGAGATACGTGGCTTTCTAGGTAAAGTGCAATTCATAAGGCAGTTTATCTCAAAATTAACCTTGACTTGTGAACCACTATTTGGTCTTCTAAAGAAAGGGAAGAAGTTCCGATGGGACGATCGATGTCAGTTTGCCTTTGAACAGGTCAAGTAGTACCTCTAAAATCTGCTCATATTGTCATCGCCAGAGCTGGAGAAGCCTCTGATTCTATATTTGTCAGTAATGGACTTGACCATGAGGTGCATGCTAGCTCAAGAATCTGAAGATAAAGTGGAGAAGGCCATCTACTATTTGAGCAAGAAAATGCTAGACTATGAGACCCGCTACACTCTCCTCGAGAAAGCTTACTTAGCCTTGGTGTGGGCTACCAGGAAGTTGAGGCACTACTTGTTAGCTCACTCCGTAATCCTGGTTTCAAGATTAGATCCCATCGAATATCTCTTCGAGAAACCAGCACTTACGGATAGACTGGCTTGTTGGTTTCTTCTTCTCTCCAAATTTGATCTCAAGTATGTCACGCGTAAATCAGTTAAAGGGAGAGCTGTAGCGGAGTTCCCGGCGAACCGCCCAGTAGAAGAGGATGAGGCAGTGGAGTATTTATTCCCAAATGAAGACATTCTGCAGGTAGAAGAGGAAATATGGACAATGTACTTCGACGAAGCATCTAATCAGTACAGTTATGAGATAGGTGTATTGCTGATAGCACCCGATGATTCCCATATACTCTTAGCCTTCAAACTCCGGTTCAAAGTGTCCAACAACGAAGCAGTATACAAAGCGTGTATTGCTGGTTTAGAAGCTGCCCTAGAACTAGGGGTAATAAGGTTGGATGTTATCAGGGACTCGAACTTGGTTATTTCTCAAACAAATGGAGACTGGAAAGTCAAATAAGAGAAAATGAAAGCTTACTATCAGACCCTAGATATTCTGATTCTGAGGTTTGAAAAACTGACGTTTACACATCTGCTGAGGGAAAACAATTGGTTCACTAATGCGTTGGCAATTCTATCTTCTATGGTAGACATCCCGCTTGGAGTGAAGATGCGTCCAATCATTATTGAACAGAAGTACACGCCTGCCTATGAGACCATTACCACAATAGATGAAGTTCAAGACAAGAACCCCTACTATTACGACATTTGGAACTTTCTAGAAAAGGAGACGTATCCACCAGAGGCAAATGCCAAAGACAAACCAAAAATATGGCGTCTGGCCATCCAATTTATCATCTACGAAAACAAGCTACATAAAAGAGGTCATCTGAGAATGCATAAGCTCTGCGTCGAGAGAGAAGAGGCGAAACGCCTCATGGAGGCCCTCTACGGAGGAGAATATGGAGCACATATGAATGTTGCGATGTTAGCCTGGAAAATCCTTAGACAAGGTTATTATTGGTCAACCATAGAGAAGGATTGCATTAGCTTTGTACGGCAATGCCACAAATGTCAGTTCCATGCCAATTGCATGAACATCCTGCCGTTAAAACTTTATAACATGACTTCGCCATGGCCTTTCTTAGTCTAAGGAATCGACATTATCGGTGCAGTCTTACCAAAGGGTTCAAATGGACGTGAGTTCATCTTAGTGGCGATTGACTACTTCACGAAGTGAATGGAAGCTCAGTCCTATGCGGTGTTGAAAGCATCACATGTAACCAAGTTTATTAGAAATAATATCATCTACCAGTATGGAGTTCCGAATGAGATCATTTCAGACAATGGCTCACACTTCAAGAAAGAGGTAGTGGATCTACTTGAGAAATATAACGTGGATTTTCACAAATCATCGACATACAGACCACAGACTAATGGAGCTATTAAGGCCGCCAATAAGAATGTCAAGAACATCCTATGGAAGATGTTGGAGACCTACAGGGACTAGTCGGATAAACTGTTGTTTTCTCTCTGGGTCTACAGAATGTTAATTCGCACATCCACAAGGGCAACTCCTTATTCACTAGTGTATGGGATAGAAGCTGTTCTGCTGATTGAGATCGAAGTACCGTCGCTGCAAATTATGGCTAAGTGTCAGATAGCAGAGGCGGATTGGCAGCAGAGCAGGTTTGAAGAACTGATATTGTTTGACGAGAGGAGGTTGAGGGCATTATATCACATTCAGGGCTACCAGTGCAGAATTGCTTGGGCTTTTAACAAGAAAGTCAAGTCCAGAAATCTCAAGGAAGGAGATATGGTGTTGAAGGACAACCGAGCTCCCATCCATGACCCTAGGGGCAAGTTTCGACCCAATTGGACTAGTCCTTACATCATCAAATATCCTTATGGTCTTAAATGGCCTGGAGTTTTCATAGCCGATCCATATGGACAAGTTGAAGAAATACTATCCCTGAGAGGCTCGCTAGGCCAAAAATCCGAAAGGGCGACCTAGGCAAAAGTCATGAAAAATTAGAAATAAAGAAAAACTAAGCTCGCAAGGTTGAAAACTCTAAAGGGCGACTTTGGCAAAAGTTAGAGCGCAAAAGGAGTGAGTTAATACTCAAGTGAACTAGAACCGAACTACGTAAGGCCTGATTCCCATTTTTGGGATATGTAGGCAACTTCATTCCGAAGTTTGGCCGTAACCATCTCTAACTCAATTGTCCTGTCTATTTGTTTGATCAGGCCATCTTTGTCTATCGTTTTCTAGCTTGGTTGTGTTCCCTCTCTTTTGGCAGAAAGGTCAATTGCAAAGTCAAAGCAGCAACGATGAATGCAATTGTGGGCAATTGTGATCTGTTGATTCGGGGTTGTCCATCTCGAGGATTGATTTCGTGTGTCTCAGGTGGTGATCGTTTCTAAAAATCATTTTGAAAAGTTTTAATAAAAGTTGATTTTTCTCAAAATTTACCTTTTACAACTTAGACCATTTTGGGACTAAATGGAAAATTTTTAGTGCTTACAACTTTAATTCCATTGATTTCAACACAAGTACATTCTCCAACTCTTTGATTTAAATCAAAGTTGCTTTTACATAATAAAAACTTGAAAAGAAAAGCCAAAGTAATAAACTAGAGACATAGATGAGTCAAGTGGTCCTGCGTCCTCTGCTCATGCTTGCGGAAGTCTCTGCAGCAAAAGTTGGCCCAACTTGTGCTTCATCCTTAAGCCAAGCCAGGCCCTCATCAGAAAGAGCATAACTGAAGCTATGGGTAGGGCCAAAATCTCTCTCATCCTCCAAGCAACAAAGTACCGAGTCAAGTGCGAAGCATGAATGGGAAATGGAGCCGGGTACTCCACCCCCTCCTCTGGACAGGTCTGATCATGTCCAAACTGGTGTCTGAACTAGAAAGGGAAATAGAACTCACAGTGTGTAAGGCCAATCAGCTATATACCCGGCTATCGGGACATGTTGTAGCTCATCTCAGTCAAGTTAAGCTAGAGACAACACCAAGCTATGTCGGCTGCAGATCTGTTGCACATCCAGTCGCACCACTATTCCTCTGAAGGAAAGTTCACTAGCAGCTGGCAGAATAAGTAGGCTTAGGTTGGATACTCGAGGCAAGGGTCCACCATTTTCAGTTTATCCATTAGCCATACTTGGGAATGGATGAAAAATAAAATAGAGTAAAGAATAGAGAGATATACATAGAGAGGAAAAATAAGGAAAGGGCTTGAGAGGAAAATAGAGTATGAGTGCCGAGTGACGCGAGAATCATAAATAAAAGAGGGCGGGAAATAATACTTGAAGAAGCAGCGGACTCCCAGCAAACCGAGTGGTCTTTCGCCGATGGAAAGCATCCAAACCCATCAAGATTTCAGCCAGTGCCCTAGTGCCAAACCAATGCAGCTCTTGCCCTCTTTCAGGCATTAGGCTAACTTAATCAACCTAATGTTGGCTCCGCCATAACTAAGGGCGAGAAGAAAGTGCACAAGCATACATAGACAGAGGGCATGTTGCCGATAATCTCGCCAGAGAAGGTCACATCTATTGTCGATGTAAGAAAATCGATGAATCAAGACAGGTGCATCTAGCTCCCCGTCATGAGCCAAAGATCGAGCTTCATGCAAAGTAAGCCCACACATCTGTCCCAAAGCTTGGGCATGGCCAAAACGAGGCTGAGGCAGAATTTCCTCATCGTACCGGGATTCTATCAATGCTTAAAACTCTTCAAGAGTCAAACACATTTCTTGTGCTCTGAAGCGAAATACATGTGTAATTAGATCCTAACATTGGACCGCGACATGGAGGAACGGAAAACAAAGTGAAGTATGGCTCAATGAAAAAAATGCGTTTATGCTAAAACCTCATAAATTTACCTTTTCTGTGCCGTTCAAAGTGGCTATCCAATCCTTGAGCCTCTTGACAAGAAATATCTCTATTTTAAAGGAAACAACAGCAAAAATGAGGTTAAACAGCAAATTAAGACCTTTTGTAGAGGATAAGGCTGTCTGAGTGGATGCTAACTATCAGCCAGCTGATGAGCCACCACACCTGGTGGTCGGCCGGCCACTTCTCCTGGCTAGCTATCCCTTTCAGTGGCCAGCCGCCCTTTTTGTGGGTCTGGCAGTTTGGCAGTCTGGTTTTGTTCTGGTCTTTTGTTTTGGGGTCTTGTCTTCAGTCTTTTGTTTTTAGCAAGTGGAAATTGTTGTGTTTAGGTTATTTTTACTTTATTTTCCTTTTATCAAGTTGTATTTTAGTCGTTAAGCGGCTCATTACCCGATTAAGAACATTATTCCAATACAAGCATTTTCTATCTCAAATTTAGTTCCATTTTCATTTTATGCAAGTGTGGTGCTCATGATGCAAAACAAAGCTCTTTTTTTTTTATTATAAAACTGCAGGGTTTTACCCCAATCATGGTTTTTACAAAAGAGAATACAAGTTTTTCAAAAAACAAAAGTAAAAACCTATCTAAAGCTATACAAGTGATAAGCTACCAAAATAAAAGAAAGTAAGTAAAATAGTACAAAATCTACACCAGATGCATCAAGCTTAAGAGGCCCTCTTCGTCCTCTTCCTCGGAGGGGACTCGGGGGCACTGTCTCCATTGGCGCCGTTATCGTCAGACGAGTGCGACTCCGAGCCAGAGCTAATATCGCCATCTTGTGGACTCGCCTTTTTTCGCGCCCCCGCCTTTCGAAAAGGGTTTGAAAAGAAAGGCCTCACAGTTTGGACTCTTGCGGTTCTGAATCTAGTCTTACAAGTGCAATGTGAAACTGATAATCACCAAAGAGTCCAAATTTGGCAAATCATTTTGGAAAATCGATTTTCAATCAAATAATGCCAAAATTGGACTGCTTTGCCAGATTACAAAGTCGCCACCTAAATATTTTATTTTTAGAGAAATTTAGGAAACACTGACTCGTGCCAAAGGCTACATGTCCGTCATCACCAAAGTTGCCTCGGCTCGGGAACTTGGGTACGAAGGGGGAAGGTCGTGAAATGAGCACCCCCGCTCGCCCGATCAAAGATCGGCCTCTACTAATCATGATATGTTCTTTTATAAACATTATGTGTTCTTATTCCGGTTATTAAACTAGCTTTACTATGTGATACACACCAGCAAGTATAGACTAAAATTGCAAGAATTGGAACAATTCAACTCATATTTGCTTTCGAAAATGGTTTGAATTTGCCACCCTCAAATGGGCTTAAAACGCAGATTTGCCATCAAACAAGATGGGCTTAAACAGGATTTGCCACTTCGCAAAGTGGGCTTAAAACACACATTCATTGAATTGTTCCAATTCAAGCATCAAGCCTTCATCGACTGGCATTCATGCAGTTTAACATTTAAGCACATAGCCTCATGGCAAGCATGCTAAACATGGCAGCATTCACACTTATGCAAGTATGCTAAAGCATAAAGACTCACCGAGTACTCCAAGCCAAAACAAAAGCTAGTTAGAAAATTGCATGATCCTAACTATGTAAGATGCCTAATGCAACACATGCAATATGAAATTAATAGGCTCGGCTACTAATATGGCATTTGCAACATTTGATAGCATGGTTTGAAACGCGTATTCAAAGAAGTATTGAAATCACAATGCAGTTTGAATGATGCGCTGAGCCTTGGTGCAAACAAGACAAATGACTGGATGCAAACATGTAAGCGTAAGGTATGCTAATTGAAAATGATCCCTAATCTAACCATCAAAAGAGATTAAATAAAAGGGAGAAAGACGTGGGATTTGAAGACATACATACACACACGCACGCATGTTTATTACAACATTGCGCCCTCACGAAGGAGGGTCCGAATGAATGATTAGCTAACTAAGCTAAGCTAATTAATACAAAACGAAATAAAGAAATAGCTAAGCTAAGCTACTTAATTATTACAACAATCAATTAACTAATCTAAGCTAATCAAATACATGTTGTGCTAATTAATTAAACTAAATTAATTAAGTACAAAACCAGCTCAAAAATAACAATAAGCATGCTGTTCTAGCTAGTTAAACTTGAGACGCATCAAATGCACATGTGCGCTCTTTTTTTCCACCCGGAATGCCATTGCTTTGCTGCTGATTGCCTCTGTTTGCACAGTTGAATTCTGGTATGCGGAAGGGGCACTGTTCTGAGAGTACATCAGTGGCTAGCCGGCCACTAATGGAGGCTGCCGGCCATGTGCCTACTACAAAAGGGCATTGCCGGCCACCAATGAAAGTCTGCTGGCCATCAGTGTATGGCCAGCCGGCCACTGATGAACAACTTCATTCTGCTGCAATCAAAGCACAACACAAAGCAGGAAAGAAGTAATTTCACAGGTTGTATGTACTGTGTACCACTCCTTATCATCAAAACATCTCCAAGAAATGGTATTCCTGGCTCCAAAACCACCAACCAAGCATTTTCAATGCATGATGGCCAAAGAACCAAGTAATACAATTTCATTGTATGCAAAAGCAAGACTCAAGACCATCACCCTATCATGTGTGATCAAGGGTAATGGAGACCAAAGAGATTGGCTTATTTCATCACTTCAAGTATGAAATGCTCCAATCTTCCTTATGTTCAATATAACATCCGATTGAACATATGCAAAGTTTTACTTATCATTTTTGTTTACTCATTTTAGATTACCAATCTATTCTTTAATTGATTAGTTCAATAGGTGAGTGTCCTCTAATTGAAAGTGGGCTTACACCACAACTACCTTGAACATGAAAGAGACCTCATGCCGTTGATAATGAACTCCCGAAGGAATTAAACCATTAGGCATAAATGACTTAATTTCACACTTAAGCCAACAAGTGGTTTAAAGCCACTTTCAAAATAAATGAAAGAGTAAAGAATAGAAGGAGATTGCAGAGATTTCAGTGCTGAAATGGAGTGTAAAATGACATTAAAACATGCAAGCAACTCATGCAATTCATGTTAAAAATCCTAAAACATTAAGCTAGTGAAGCCTCTTTACACTACAACCACATAATACAAGCCTCAAAGGACCAAACCAGCTCAAAACAAAGCTGAAACCAGTCAAAACAGTAGCAAAAACATGCTGAGATTAAGGTACAAAATGCTAGAAAAACATGCTCACAAGTTAAGCTATCTAGGCATGCAAACAAGACACAAGGAGGAGAGGCTACCCCCTCCAATTTTGGACTTCAAAATATGATTTTTACTACAAAAAATCCTTTGAAATTTAAAGGTTAAAAGGCCAAAAAAAGTTGATTTAAAAGCTTTGAAAAGAGGCACAAAAGCTTAACAAACTTGGTAGCAAAAGGGTGAACCACCTCTAACTCAAAAAAAAAAAAAAGCCTTAAACCACCATTTTTAAATCATGAAAACAAAGATTTTTGGAGATCAAAACTAGCTCAAAAATAGCATGAAAAGATGGCAAAACAAGTATTTAAAAGAAGCTTAAAATACAAGTGTTATACCTCCTAAAAACAAGATGTAATTTAGAGCAACAAAAACAAGCTAAATCAAACCAAAATCCTCTTCTAGAGCGCAAGAAGGACCTCAAGAGACCTCAACTCCAAGGTGAGAGTGTTTGCTTTAGGGTTCAAGTGCAAAAGTGTAGAGAAACTAGACTTAAGACACAAAATAACAAGAGAGAGGAAATTCTAGAGAGAGAGAGAGAATTTTTGTCTTCAAAATTTTCTAACCCCTCCATATGCGATAGAGGGGTTCTATATATAGAAGATGCAAATTCCCTTCACAAAGATCCAGCTACACATGTGTTAGAAGATGCACCAATCTATGCAAACAGCTAGCACAAAATATCACAAAATATCTACTGAAACACTGCTGGCCGGCTAGCCATCAGTGATGGCCGGCAAGGCTTCATTGATGGCCGGCCAAGCACATCAATGGCCAGCAGGCCAAAAGCCATAGCCGGCAACCCTCAAAAATGGCCAGCAAGCCATCATAAACCTCAATCTGAAAGGACCTAAGCATGGTCCAAAGATGAGGCAAAAATGATGCAGGGTTTGGAAAACTCAAACCTGTGACGTTCCACCATGGACTTCGAGCGTTCAGTGAGCAATCAGGCTCACCACTGGATGTACCTGCAAGATTATCCAAGTCTTAAAAGGCCGTAAAAAATAGAGTGTCTACACATCTCCACTCCCTGGCTTGGAGCTAGTCTCTGCATCACCATCCTCGCTCTCAAATGACTCGAAGCGTCGGCTGACTGCCTCCTCGATGTCGTTGGTCTCAGTATTATCTCCACACAAAATCGGCTCCGAAGAGGAGGAGGTCTCCTCTATCTAGGACTCGCTACTCTGGCCTTGAGCACCCCTACCTCTGTCCCGACCTCGACGCTCATCTCAGTCATGTGCTGGTACCTCTCATCCCCACCGCTAAAGAAGGTGCCGCCGCTGCTGCTGGTGCCGTTGTTGCCATCGGTACAGGGAAAACCTGAAAACAAGTAGCAGAGTATCAACTACGATATAAGTTTGATGGAAAAGGAAGATTCAACACAAGTGCAGTGTGTCAATGCAGGGTGAGGCAGTGTCAGAATGCATATCAGTGGGAGTATGACATGTTGGTGTTGTGTGGTGCACAACAGTATGAGTAAGCAATGAAATGCACGAGAAGAAAAGAGAATACCTGGATACCGTAGAGAACCAGCATCATCTCTCTCCTCTGCACCATGTGCACTAGAGAGGCAACCAGCTGAAGGAGACCATCTGTATACTCCGCAAGCGACTGCGAGTGAAGTTGAACAATCAGTATCCAAAAGGGAAAATTCGGAATATAAATTTTAAAGCACGGTTCATACATGTGGTGTGCCTAGAGCCCTGAGACACCCATGCTCCACCACCGGTGGCTCTATCAAGATCTAATAAGTCGTCCCGCTCGATCGCCCACAGAGAATCATAGTAGGAAACAACCGATTGCATGCACAGTAGGAGGGGCTCCTCCAACATTAGCCTCAGCATCATCTGCAGCCTCTCCAGCCAAGGGGGCGCCTACTGGGTCACCTACACGAACTCCGGTCAAGGGCAGCATGAGATGAGTCCAGATGAAGGTCGTGTAATCCCCTTCTCCTCTGAAGAAATCGGTATCCATCCCCGCCATGAACTGAACTATATCCTCAACTGGAAGGCTATCCGTTGTCCTCATGGATACGAGAGGCAGAGCAGGAATAACCGATATAGGTAGGCCTGTAGTTTGACGTACGAACCGCTTACCCAGAAATCAAGCCCGTCAAAATAGGCCCTCTAGCAAGATCCGATAACGGGACGTAGCCCAAGATCTGGCATACTGGTCCCGTACTCCAACCGACATCATCGCCCATCGTTACCATGTGATCTACAAATAGAGAATTCACAAGTTGTTAGTTGTTATCAATTATCAGAGTATGGGTCAGAACAGTAGCAATGGAATAAAATAGAAGAATTTGGGTTTTAGATTACCTCACGGGCTACCATCATGTCAAAATATCGGCGGTAGTAAGCGAAGGTCATGTTGCCGCGGTGCCTGCGGTGACACCTACTGTCATACCGCCGTGAGTATGGCACGGCTGGTGTTACCTCCTCTACCGGCATTGGGGCGAGGGCCAGGAAATAGGCATAAACCTAGAGCTGCAAGAAGAGATTAATGAATCATGAATCAATATGTGCAAACAGATATTAAATAGAAAGTACAAAGTAGAAGGCACAGTGTATGACCAATGATAAAGGCATAACGTGCAAAGTAGAAGCACAATGCATGGGCAGATATAAAAGCAAAAAATGAAAAAGAAGAAAGCAAAAGAAGTAAATTAGAGTTGAAAGTATAGTGTGTGCTTCCCAGGCTTGCCAATAGCCACCGACCTTGTTCCCCTTCAAGCGGGAACCAGAGCTCATATATCTATAGAGGGTGGCAAGGCTAGCACCTCCCCAGTCATAGAATCACACCCGAGGCAATGTCACGAGGGCACGCAGTAGATATAGCCTTACAGTATTCCACCTGTTCGTAAACAAGGTGGTACTAAGAAGATAGATCAGAAAGCCCAGCGTGTATTGCTGCACCTCCTCTTGTGTCTCTGGCTGACTTCCGTGGAAGCACTCGTAAAACCAGCTGTATCGGACCATGGCTGGCTTGTCCAATGAAGGCGTACCCTAAGCAAATACATCTATGCTACCTCTCATCGGCCCGTGTCTATAACAAAAGGGATCGGATCACCCCCTACTCACAAGCCAGTGATCATCGAAAAATCATAAGGGGTCATCGTCATCTCCTCGGTGGAAGAGAAATGGAAGGAGTTGGTGGTGTCCCACCACCTCTCCACCAACGCTCCAAGTAAGGCCCGGCTGGCCAAGTGTCATGAGAGCCCAGTGCAGAATAGGCTAAAGTCATCTCATTGACCAACTCACGAACCCAGGCAGACAGCTCTTGATACCAGTCTCTCACTATCACCGTCCCGTATCCTTGCCAGGAATGAGAGTCACCCTGTGATAAGGCAAGAAAGTATCAGTCGTGTAATAGTGATGGAAGGCAGTAATGAAAGGCAGAATGAAATGACAGGGTAAAGTGCATAAAAACAAAGTTTGTACCTCAGTGGCACCATGAGAAAGGTAGAAGGTCCGCTCCCTCAACAAAACATTCTCAAGCACGTCGTTAATAAAATCCTTGAAGCGCAGCATGCCTCTGAGTGCCATCGCATGCGTGTGCAGGTGATAAGTGGCCGGGTCAAATGGCCTTAACCTAAGTGGCAATAGCTCTGGCTCAGGCTTTGGAGGAAAGACCTCCTTCACCGCAAACTCAACAGCAATGTCCTCCGCTGCCCTACCGGCTGCAGCAACTACTGGCTCCTTGGCCTTAACAATAGATGAAAGTACGGGTACCTCGAGAGGGGCACCGTCATGTGGGATCTCATCCGCCATATGGATAGCTGAAAAGGCAGTGAAAATGGAGAAAATGAGGAAAAATGACAGAAAACCTGAAAAGTCAACCCTAGGAGGGAGGGAGAGAGAGAGAATGGAAAAAAAAGTCAAGACCCGGGAAAAAGTGAGAAACCCAAGAAAAACCCGAGGGTAATAAGCCCAAAGTGATGCAAACCCAAAAAGATCAATGAAAACAAAATTCGATCGGTTCAAAATGTAGAGGACCAAAGAAGTTTTACAAATAAAGTTTGCGTGGGGCGTTGGAAAACGCGTATAAAGCACGGATCTAAAGAGACAAAGCACCTAGAGAGAGAGAGAGAAGGTTTTCGATGGTGTGGGCATGTGCAAAATGAAGCTTGGGTGGTGTATTTTATGGGACCCGAGCCGAAATCCCCTTTTTACCCTCGAAAAACCCACGGGTGATCGGCCGTCCACCTTTGTGGCCAACCGTCCTATTAGTGGCTGGCCGACTTTTTTTGTGGTCCTGAGCTAGTTTTTGTTGCTCTCTTGCCCTAACAGTGTATGGAAGGTCCTGTTTTGGGTTTGGAGAAGAAGGATTGAAGTATTTGAAGTTGGTGCAGATTCCGGGGATGTCAAGGTTGTGTTCCGGTTGCACCGATCTGGTTCCCGTTGCTTTTAATGCATGAATGTGTCCCGGTTTCAAATGTGAGCAAGTTATATCCTTTTGAGCATTTTAAAGAGCCTCCAAGTGGTGAGTTGGAGATCGCTTTTGTCTATCTTTTCGGTGTGCTTGTCGTTTGCATAGAACATTTAGTGCATCTTATCTGGCATAGAACATTCATTATATCTTATTTTGGACATCTATTACGTTGCATGAAGCATGCAACGTAATTTTATTCGCATCAATTAGATTGCATTGTGTCATATTCATGTGCATCGTGCTTTTCAATTCTTGTATCCACCCTTGTCAGGTGAGTGTGGTTTGGGTTTTCTTCTTGTTATCCTCTCTACGCGGAAGTGTAGTTAGGATCACCTTACTACACAGTAATGTGGCTTGGTTTGCTTTGTTATCCTCTTGACGTGGAAGTGTAGTTAGGATCACCTTGCTACGGGGTAGTGTGGCTTGGTTTTCTTTGTTATCCTCTCTACGAGGAAGTGTAGTTAGGATTGCCTCACTATGCGGAAGTGTGGTTTGGCTTGTTCTTGTTATCCTCTCTACGCGGAAGTGTAGTTAGAACCACCTTGCTACGCGGTAGTGTGGCTTGGTTTGTTGTTGTACCTTACTACGTAATAGCGTAGTTTGGTTTGTTTTCTAATCGGAAGTGTCGTTAAGATCACCTTGCTACACGGTAGTGTGACTTGGGTTGTTCTTGTTAACCCCTCTAAGCAGTAGTGTAGTTCGGGTTGTTTTGCTTCTCTCTATGCGGAAGTGTAGTTAGGATTGTTTCTTGTTGACCACGCTACGCGGTACTGTAGCTTGGTTTGTTCTTGCTCCTTGCTATGCGGTAGTGTGGTTTGGTTGTTTGTTCCTCACTGCGCAGAAGTGTAGCTTGGTTCGTTCTTGTACCTCTCTATACGGTAGTGTAGTTTGGTTTGCTACATGTCCTTTCTACGTAGAAGTGTAGTTAGGATCGCCTCGCCTCGCTATGTGAAAGTGTGGCTTGGATTGTTTCTGGTATGCTAAAGCGTAGTATTCTCTTTTATTGATTTCAATTGTTGCATTGCATTGAATCTCATTTTCGAGTGGCATGCTCGTTTGTATTATCAACTGTTGCATAGGATCTGTCATGTATCATTTCGCATTCTACCCCCAGAACTACACTAGTTTAATTCCTTGCAAAGGGATATGTAGGCAACCTTTGGGTTCAACCAATTTATTTTATGTCTTGATTGTTTGTCCAAGTCTTACGACCTTATCAAAATGGGTCGTCGTGGGGTTTTGACATTTGCTCACGTCATTTCATGATTTCGAGCTCTGTCAAAGAGAGGCAACTATAAACACTCCATTTTTGACGGCCCTTAAGACTTCGGCACCTCCGATTGCTCACCCAATGATGAATGTATACACTGGACAAACGCTTGATTTCCTCAACAGGAAGCCTCAGTTTTGAGTCTTAGAAGCCTACAAACATTGCACCACTTTTGGACCAAAATAGTATTTTTCCAAGTCTGACCACTCAGAGGCTTGCAAGCCAACTAGTGGCCAGCAGGCCAGAGTGAGGTACAACCATCCCCTTTAATGGCCAGCAGGCTAGTAATGTTAGCAGAATAGATATTTTCTGCCAGCTGTGCCAGCTTCTCCACAGGTGCATGCACCGCACCAACTGTCTCTATATTAATACTTCTGAGATAGTAACATATTTTTCTATATATACTTGACCCTCCCTCTAGAATTTAGGTTAGAAAAATTTTGGTGAAGCAAATTCTTGGAAAATATTTCTCTCTCTCTACCTTGCAACCTCTACACACTTTTACCTAGACATCCTAAACCAAAATTTTAAGGTTCTTTGCTGAGGTTATTGAGCTTGAATTCTGGCTCTTGAGGGTGAGAAATTGTTGGTTTTTAATTCAAAATGTTACTCCTCTTCAAGAGGTATAACTTCTAGCTTTTTTCCCTTACATATTTCTTTTCTTCATTTGCTGTTTTTGGACTATTTTTCAATTGTTTTTATGGGCTGAAACTTATGGAAAGGTAATTGAAAGAAGTAATAAAATTGGAGTAAAAGTGGTAACAAGAGAATAAAATCAAGTTTGGGGTTCAATCGGACGTTAATTGAACCCTTTGAGTCTTGAGTCATTTCATACTTGTGATAAAAATGGTTCAAGAGTCAATGTCAACCACTTCCCTTGATCCAATCCTATGATCGGGAAGAGGTTTGTGGGTCTTTCATTATCATTTATTAAGATTGTGTCCCTTGATCCATAGATCATCACACAATGAATTTGTGTCGACTGATGGTTTACGAATCAAGCCTACCCCTCATTTTATCTGCTTGATGATAAAGAGAGGCAAGGTAGACAAACATCCCCTGAAAATGCTCTGTTTGTGCTCTATTTCTTTTTTATTACAACAAGGGAGAACCCAAAATTAGTGGGCGGCCAACCACCTTACCGTTCAATTGACCACTTTTACTGGCCAGCCGGCCACCTCTTTTCAGCTAAGCAGTGTCTTTTTCCTTGCAAAACAGAGTAGAGGCTGAGGCAAAAACAGTTCAATTTTTTGACTGTGCAACAGAAGCATTCTAGCAGTAAAACAGAGAGCATTTTTGGGTGGAAATTTGCATTCATGCATGAGTTATCTCTTGCTCCTCGGGGCTCGCTACAATTATGTTTAATAGTAATATGTTGTAGTTAATTAGTTCTATCTTGTAACGAATTAGTTAGTTTAATTCCAATTTGTATTAATTAGTTAGAATATCTAGTTAATTCTTCTGTTTACTTAATTGATTAGTTAGAATAGTTAGTTAATTTGTGGCATTGTAATAATTAGCTTAATTACCTAAGACATTCATTCGGACCCTCTTGCATGAGGGAAAATTGTAATAATATGTATGCCTTCCAACCCCTCATTTCTTTCTCCCTTTTATTCACTTGCTTATGATGGATAGCGTAGAGCATCATGTTTCTTTTTGCATTTTCCATGCCTTGCATCTATTTCTCTCGTATGCATAGATTTGGTTCATCATTCTAACAGTATTGTCATTTATTACTTCCTTGAATACGTGCGCCACTGCATGCTATCAAAGTGATCTACATGATATATTAGACAACTAAACCTATTAGTTGCGTTTTTGCATGTGTTGCATTAGCCATTTGCATTGTTAGGATCATGCATTTTAACTAACTATTTTATTTTTTTGGCTTGCCTCGGTTGAGTACTAGATGAGCATTCATTGCTTTAGCATATTGTATGCGTGCGATTGTTGCCATGACAAGCATGATTACTATATAGCTAAGTGCTCAAGTGATATACTTGTTTGAATGCCTATGGATGAAGGCTAATTACTTAAATTGGGATGATTTGATTAATGTGCACCTGAGCCCACTTTTTCGAGTGGCACGTTCACAAAACTCTTTCAAAACAAATATGAAATCAAAATGTTCCAATTTTTACAAATTAGTCTATACCGTTGTGCATCACATAGTAAAATTAGCCTAATAATCGAAACAAGGGCATATACTGTACATAAGAATCACATCATAATTAGTAGAGGCCGATCTTTGATCGGGTGAATGAGGTGCCCAATTCATAACCTTCCCCTCTCATACCTAAGTTCCCAAGCCGAGGCACTTTGGTGATGACGGACACGTAGCCTTTGGCACGAGTCATGTGTTTCCTAAATTTTCAGAAATATTTAGGTGGCGACTATGTAATCTAGCAAAGCAGTCCATTTTTTGGCATTTTTTATTCAAAATCAATTTTCCAAAAGATTTGCCAAATTTGGACTCTTTTGTGTTTATCCATTTCACGTTACACTTGTGAGATCAGATTCAGAACCATAGGAGTCCGAACTGTAGGGCTGATCATATCCGAAAGGAGCACGAAAAGCGAGCCATAGAAAGACGTCCAGGTATTCATAAACTACCATTGGCAACTCAACCCGAATCACATCACTCTCACTACCCAAGAAAGTTGCAAGAAGACAACTAAGCTCACTCCGACCACGCGAGTCACAAACTGGCGACAAGACCCTATCAGCTCAGTCCCCTAGAAAATAAAACTATCACCGCTCGAAATACACACTGTAACTCTCTGACGGTAATAATCTATAATAGCACGATACGAGGATAACCAATCTATACCTAAAATGACATTGAAACTCGACATGTCTAGCAATATAAAAGCAAAAGGAAGTCGGTGACTGGCAACCTTAATCTCACAACCATGACATCACCAGTCCAAGTCAACCTTACCCCCAACTGGAGACTCTACCCTGAGTAAAGAAGCTAACTGAGCCATTTCTAACCCTAAAACTGATGCGAATGCAAACGAAATGAAGGAATGAGATACACCTGTATCAACTAACACATTGGCAATAAAATTGAACAATAGAAAGTTACCTATCAAAACAGAGGGTGATGGCAACTAATCTAGTGTGGTAACAGCATACACACACCTTGTAGGTCTCTACTCTACCTGTTCACCCCTCGGACCAAAAGTCTGATAAGTTGATTGAGCCAAAGAGGCTCCCTAAATGGCCGTCAAGGCTTATGCTGATTGGGTAGGCTAATGGCTCTATGTCTATCTCGAACCAGACACACCAGGTGTGCCATTTGTCTAAGGGCAAAACCTTCTCAAGTGCCCCGACTGCCCACACTGATAACAAGTAGGCGGCTGCCCTCTCTCTTGACTCTGGCTTTGTGAACAAGCCACAGATGGCACAGACTGTTGCCCTCCTCCTCTCTATAGGAAAATTAGAGACTTGTGGCCCAACTGACCACACTTAAAACAAGTGATCCTATCCTAACTACTCCATCCTGAACCAGAACTCGGTACAGGAAAAGTGGATGTGAACTGTGGTTGATGGGACTCCTGTGGGATGGAACCCCTCTGCCTCTTGGTGTCCCTGAGTCTTCCCCTGAACCTCCTGACTCCTCTGCTTGGAGCCTCTTATCCTCTCTTCCTCTAACTGAATCACGACCTCTAAATGAGTTAGCACCTCCACAAGATGACCATAATCTCTAATCATAGATACGGCCACCTTGAAAATGAGCCCTGTCCTCAGACGCTTCTCAAACTCAACACAACGGTGTTCTCTCGTTGCCGCAAGCTCCAGTGCAAACCTAGAGAGGCTAATAAAAGCAGCCTCAAACTCTACTACAAGCATGTTCAGTTGTTTGAGATTCAAGAACTGATCTCTTAACTTCTCCCTAGCAGTGGGAGGCAAAAATTTGTCCTGGAAGGCGTTGGCAAAGCCTCCCAAGTCACCCCAATGCGTTCACATGTATACTTCCACTAGTAACTCGTATCTCCCTTCAGCTGGAAGGATGCCAAGGTCACCATCAAACCATCGTCCTCAATACCAAGCATCTCGAACGTCTTCAACATCTGCTCCAGCCACTCATCTGCCTTCAATGGCTCCTTCGAGTCCCTCAAAAACTCATTTGGATTCGACTGGAAGAACTCCCTCTTTAGAAAGGACAGCCTTGTCGCAACAACATGGGCCTAGACTTGATTGTCAGCCCTCAAAATGTCCATAGACTCCCGCAAAGCACCAATCATTTCCCGGACCAAAGCGCCCATGGCTTACTGACCTGCTGCATTGGCCACGTTGGTCTAACCAATTCCTTCCTCCTACGTCGGAATGTCATCCAGTACCAACACCTCCTGCCGCCTACGCCTACCACGTCCACGTCCACCACGTCCACGTCCACGTCCTGATATCCTAATAAAGGTAACACAACAGATTAGCACATTCACAAATGTGCCAAAACTAATTCACTCACGTCCGAATGCAATGGACAACAAGTAATTCACTCCACTTAAACACTTAATCAAATAAACACAAACAAATTTCCTTTCTAAATAGTAACCATCCTATGACATTGCCAGAGTTCCATTTAGAAATTAGCATTAATCAAGTAACAGAACTTCTAGAAACTCATAGACCCAATCAATATCTAATAAATTAAATCATATACTCATGTAGTCACATAAGCATGTTATCACATAGCATACCAGGTCTATTTCTACTATCATCAAACAAGAGAACCCATTGTGATAAAAACCACATCCCATGATCCTAAAATATTCTAACCCAGTAGCTCTAATACCGAGTTGTAATGCCCTAAAATAAATGACAATAATCAAACTCATAACATTTCTTCCAAATGATCAACAATATCATATCTTCTATTCCATTCATAGCTTTGATCACTACGAAAGATGACATATGCAATATACATTCATAAAACTCTAGCTTCTGAATGTATAGCATATAGCATGAATACATGAAATAAAGTAAAAGCAAAACCAAATAATTATATGCCTTAGTGGCTACAACTTTCTAAGTCGATACTTGGGTACAACAAAATGAGTTTACCTCAATGCAGGTAAAGCCTAGGAAGTGTATGTATGTTGTATGTGCATTGCAAGATAGAGAGAGAGTGTGTTTAGCAAGTTTTTGGCTTTTGACAAATTTTTCTAACCTAAAATTAAGAGGGATGGTCATCTATTTATAGAAAAACAAGTTCCTCTATTGGAAATATCTGTATTAAGCCAGCTGGTGCAAGGTATGCACATGGGAGGGGACAACTGGCAGCAAATACCTGTCTACTGCTGGACATGGCCTACCGGCCACCTGTTGGCTAGCAGCCCTCTAAGTGGTCAAGTTAGAAAAAAAATTAGGTTTTGGTTTAAAAAGGGTACAAGGTTTGGGCTCTGAAGTTAAAAAATCAAAGCCTTTTGCTGGAGAAATTGAACAATTTGTATAGCGTACTAATTCATCATTGAGTGTTCACTATAAGGCGCCCATTTTTGAACAATTTGTAGACACCTCATTTTTAACCGCCCCTTAAGACTTGGGCACCTCATGGTGAACATTCAATGATGAATTAGTACGCTATACAAATCGTTCAATTTCTTTAACAAAAGGCTTTAGTTTTCCAACTTCAGAGCCCAAACCTTGCATCCCCTTTGGACCAAAACCTATTTTTTTCTAGCCTGACCACTCAGAGGCCTGCTGGCCAATAGGTAGTTGGCAAGCCAAATTTTATTGGCTGGCCATCCCCCTTTATGGCCGGCCGGTCATGTCTAGCGGTAGGCAGATATTTGCTACCAGTTGTCCCCCTCTCATGCCTTGCACCAACTAACTCAATACAGATATTCCGACAGAGGAACCTATTTTTCTATAAATAGATGACCATCCCTCTTGATTTTAGGTTAGAAAAAATTTGTCAAGAGCCAAAAACTTGTCAAACACTCTATCTCTCTATCTTGCAATACACATACACTTCATAAAGCAAAAATTTGAGGCTTCTTGTTGAGATTATTGAGTCAAAATTTCAGCTCTTTAGGGTGAACACTTTGTGGCTTGTGAACCAAAGAGTATCTTCTCTTCAAAGGTATAACTTTTGCCTTGTTTAAACTATTCTTATCTCATCTTTTTCTTGGTATTTATACTCTATTTTGGACTGGTTTTATAGGTTGAAACTTGTGATTTAAATGCTATCAAAGGTAGAGGGGTTAACCACCCGTTCTTGAACCTTTTTCCATAGCTCATATCCTTGTGTTTCCCACTTGTTTCTCAACTTTTGGCTACTGATTTTCAAAGTTTTAAGAGGCTAAAACATGTGATTTTAAGGTCCAAAAAGTGGAGGGGTTAGCCACCATTCCTTAGGCTTGCTTACTAGCTTTGTTCTCTTCTTCTTTTACTTGTTTTTTCTAACTTTTCCAATTAATTTTCAGCACTGTTTTTTAGTTTTTGGGGCTGTTTAATTGTTTATTTAGTTTATGCTTTGAATACCATACTTGTATTATTGTAAGTCCTCATAGATTTGGTGATTTAGGCCGTAGACACCAATCTATTTGGGTTGATAGCATTCTTTACATAATTTCCATGTAAATATTCATATTTGTCATCACTACCTTTGCCTAATTATCTCTGCAACCTCCCCCCTTTCTTTTCTTTATTTGGTTAAGAGTTGTTTTAAACACTAGTTTGTTGCTTCAGGCATGAGAAAGAGACTTTCCATACTTAATGGTTTAATCTCTTCAGAGATTCATTACCAAGGTATTACATCTCTCTCATGTTAAGCACAACTTTTTGTTTGACACTTCTCTTTATCGTTTTTGCACTTAGTGGACGTAATTATCACTTTTGGACAATAATGAATAATGAATGGCAAGGTAATGTAAAAGAGGTTAAAATTGGAATGAAAGTGGTAAAAAGAGCAATAAAATTAAGTTAGGTTTAATCGGACGTTATATTGAACCTATTGTATCTTAACTCATTACATACTCTTTAGTGATATTAATGATTCAAGAAGCAATGTCCACCACTTCCCTTGAGGTAACTCCATGATAGGGAGAAGGTGTTGTTGGTCTTTTATTTCTATCTATTGATCTTTTGTCCTATCGGTTCATAGATCATCATGCAACAACTTTGCGATAATTGATGGTTTGTGAATCAAGTCTACTTCTCCCTTGATCAGTTTCATGATAGGGAGAGGCAGAAAGGACAAACATTCCCTGGAAACACTCTATTGGTCGATTGGCCAACTTTCTTCTTGGCTAACCACTTTCCAACGTTGGCTGGCCACCTTATTTTATACAGGCAGTGTCATTTTCATAGCAGTACAGAGCAGAAGCTAAGGCAAAAACAGATTAATTTTCTAACTGCAAAACAAAACAGAAACTGGCAGTAAACAGGGAGGTTTCTCGGAGGATGTTCTTATTCGTGTACGTGCGGCTCCTCATCTCCCACTCCATTAGTTTAGTTCTTTAATTTTAGTACGTTGTAATTAATTAATTAGATTCATTGAATTTGCAATAATCAGTTAATTTAACTTATTCATTTATTTGGTGTTTTAATAATTAGTTAAAATAGGAGATTCATTCGAACCCTCTTGCATGAGGGCATACCTGTAATATTGTGTATGTCTTCCAACCCCATTTCTTTCTCCCTTTTATTTATATGCTTAGAATGGTAGCATCATGTTTTACATTTTCATATGATTGCCATGCCTTGTATCCATTTTTGTATGCATTGGTTTCGGTTCATCATTCTAACATTGTTATCATTTCTTACTTACTTGAATATGTGCGCTAACACATGCTTTGAGCTAATTCACACGACATATTAAAAACGAAACCTAGTAGTTGTACTTTGTATGTGTTGCATTAGTCACTTGCATATTAGAACATGCATTTTTCTAACTATTTTCTCCTATTTTGGCTCGCCTCGGTTGAGTACTAGGTGAGCATTTTCGCTTTAGCATATTGCATAAATGTTTGTGTCGCTATATCAAGCATATGACCATGAGGCTAAGTGCTTATTTGATATACCTGTTTGAATGCCTGTGGATGAAGGCTATTTTGCTTAAATTGTGATTAATTGATTTAATATATATATGAGCTCACTTTTTCAAGTGGCACATATTCAAAATTCTTTGTAAAAAAATATGAAATCAAAGCATTTCAAAGTAGGTGAAATAGTCTACACTTATGTGTCTTACATAATAAGTTAGCATTAATAAATCAGAATAAGAGCATATAATGGTGACAAGAATCACATCATGATTAGTAGAGGCCAATATTTGATCGGGTGAATGGGGTGCTCAATTCATAACCTTCCCCTCTCATACATAAGTTCCCTAGCCAAGACACTTTGGTGATGATAGACAAGTGGCCTTTGGCACGAGTCACAGATTTCCTAAATTTTTCAAAAATATTTAGATGGCGACTCTAAAATTTGGCAATGCAGTCCATTTTTGGCCTCTTAAATGGATTTTTCTAAAAATATGCCAGATTTGGACTCTTATTTGTTTAATCTATTTCACATTACACTTGTGAAACCATATTCAGAACTACGAGAGTCCGAACTGTAAGGCTATCGTATCCAAGGAGACTAAACCCCTTCGAGGAGTACGAGAAACCAACTACACCTGAGGCTTAAACAAAAGTAATTACATCCATAAACAAAATGAAACCTTTAGCTCCAAGTCCTCCCAAGCTACGTCCTTGGTGGAGGCATATCATCAGCACCTGAAAGTTGTTTTCCACATAGGGTTAGTCACTGCCCAGTAGAGATACTCTAACACAGTATATGAATCTTAGCAAAATTATAAAGTGAATGCATATGCATGCCGTTTGTCAAACATTCCTCATTTTCCATCTCAAAACAATGTAACATAAAATTATAAATCAATTCATGAAAATAATCCTTTTATAATAGAAAACAAGGTAGTAAATACAACACACTAAGAATCTCTAGGTATGTGTTTGCCAGTAGGCTATACAAGCACTACCAAAGCCATTTTACCGGTACTATCTGGAGGGATCGGCACCTAACCACGTGAGTTTTTGGACTTTCACCAAGAACACACAAGTTAACATAATAACCACAACTACACCCCCTAACCAAATTCACCAAGGTATTCACCCATTTTTTCTTAAAATCAATACATTTACAATGTTCAATATGAAATGATGCTCAATACACAATGTATGAGAAATTAGTTTTAATTCAACCTAATCCTCATACAATGTCTACAACAATCAAGACTACTATCATCCACTGATAGTCCAAAATAGTTATTTCTATACATAGACAGTTTCCAATTAAAATATACAATTTCATCATTTACAATGGGAGTGATATTATATATCCAACTCCACTATCATCATCAACATAACTATCGTTCTAATCTTACAAAAAAAAAAAAAAAACTCACAACATTCTCATTTTCTTACACAATTCCAAATATTTGAAATTTAGAGCAATACCCCCTTTTATTTTACAAAATCAATTTCAAGAAGAAATGTCTACCATTTTAACACATCTCACCCAAAACCACATTCCCACAACCATTTTTAATAATCCATTTGGAAAATCCCTCTTTTTGATTTCAAACCCAAACCCTAGGTTTTTCCAAAATCTTCAAATCATTAACCATTTTCAAAGAGCAAATAACTAAGCTAAAAATCATATAAAAGAGTCAAAGAAATCCCTACCTCAAAGTAGAAGACAAAAAGGAAACAAGGGATAGAACTTGATGGAGCCAAAAATACTAACTTCTTCGATTAAAATGAAACCCTTGACGTGTTCAATGTTTTTCTCCAAAAGACTAGGGTGAAGAAATCAAAGGATAAGGAGTATTTTAAGCTTGAAGTAAGAGTTAAAAAGAGAGTGTGAAAGTTTTTAGAGTTTTGAAATGTTTAGAGAGAAAAGGAGATGAAAAAGTGACTCATAATGGCCCTCTATCGGACTGATATATGCACAGACTGCTCGAGTAACCAAAACCACTACTTGAGCGCACAATGACCCCCTCTCAGTAGTTTTGTAGACTGCAAAAAACCACTCGAGCGCACGAAGCATCGCTCGAGTGCAAATATCACACTTTCAATAGTTTTACAGACTGTAAAAGACCACTCGAGCGAAAGAAATATCGCTCGAGAGAAGAAGCAAAAATATGGGCAACAAATCATGGAAAACTAACTTTCCAACTTATTCCAAACACAACCAAAACTCCCAATAGCCAATCTCAACAAGCAATAAGATGGAAATGAGGTAAACAACAATTAAGTACACAAGTCTCGGATTCAAAAGTAAAAAAATGGGTCGGGTCTAAACTAGAATCATTATAACAAATGTTAAAGATTTGATAATGATATTAATAATGAGGCATTATATCTCATTACATTTATACAATTGAAGGTGTTAAGTTGGAAATAAGATCATGTCATTGGAATATGTTGAGTTTTCTTATGTTAATTACTTTAGGACGTTACATGAATTTTTGAAAAACTCAGCCATAAAATTATGTATTATTATATGAAAAATGTTGGAGATCCACAATTTTATATCTACAAATTCAATTATAATAATGTGACAAGACAATTGGACACTATATCTACTACTATAATTAAGTGTGTGACAAATTAAAAATTAATATATATTAGCATCAGTTATGCCACATCATTGTGGATTAAATTAGATTTTTTTAAGAGTTTCAAATATTATTATTATTATTATTATTATTATTATTATTATTATTAACTTATCTAAAGGATGAAAATCGTAAAGCGGTCATTCACAAGAATTCAAAAGTCTTAGTGTTTATTACTACATAGTGCTTGTGACTGTTACTATATGGTGCCTTTTTAGGAGCAACTGTTGAGAAGGGTCTTGGGGGAATATGGAAAAATAGAAAACAAGTGGGGTATTTTGGAAATATGAAAAAGTAGAAAACAAGTGACGGTGCTCACACTTTTAAAAGAGTAGTAGAAAATAAGTGAGGGGTATTTTAGAAATATGAAAAATATGAAAATGTAGAGAGAGAAAAAAAAAGTGAGGGTGATCAAACTTTTAATAGGGAGATTGACTAATAAGTTTCATATTTTAGACTTGTAATCCATATAGTCCCATATTTTTTCTTATGATCTATTTAGTCCTTTTGGATGTGTAATGACTTATTTATCCGCCACATTGGAGTGTCACATTTTAAAAAAGTATATTAAAGAATTTTTTAATATCACATCATACCCATCACGTTAGAGTGTCATATTTGAAAAAAGTACACTAAAGAGTTTTTTAATATTTTAGAATGTCACATCATACCTACCACACTAGAGAGTCACATATCATGTTTGGGAAAAATACACTAAGAAGTATTTAATTTTTTTTGGAGTATTACATCATACCCGTCATGTTATCATGTTTGAGAAAAGTACACTAAGGAATTTTTAATTCTTTTTAGAGTGTTACATCATACCCGTCACGTTGTCACATTTGAGAAAAGTGTACTAAGGAGTCTTTATTTTTTTTTGAAGTATCACATCATACCCGTCACGTTGTCACATTAAGGAAAAGTACACTAAAGAGTTTTTTTTTTTTTTTTTTGAGGGAAAGTTTTGGAGTGTCACGTCATATCCGCCACGTTGTCACATTTAGGAAAAATAAATGAAGGAGTTTTTAATTTTTTTGTAGTGTCGCATCGTCGAAGTGTTACATTAATACCTATCACATTGGAGTGTCACATCATACCTGTCACATTAATAAAAATGTATAGTTGTCCACCAAAACACTACCAAAATGAAAAATAGGACTGTAACACGCCCGCGAGGGACCCCGCGCTACACGCTACAGTTCGGACTCGATTTTGTTTGCGGTTCTAAATCTGAACCAAAGAGTCCAAATCCGGCAAATCGTTTTGAGAAAACAGATTTTTGAAAAGAAGTGCCAAACATGGACTGCTTTGCCAGATACAGAGTCGCCACCTAAATATTTTTTAATAGGGAAATTTAGGAAACCCTGACTCGGTGCCAAAGGCCACGTGTCCGTCATTACCAAAGTTGCCTCGGCTCAGGAGCTTGGGTACGATTGGGGAAGGTCAGCTATGAGCACCCCCTCTCGCCCGATCCGAAGACCGGCCTCTACTAACCGTGATATCCGATTTTGAAAACGTTATGTATTTTTATTCCGGTTATTAGTCTAGAATTACTATGTTATGCGCACAGCAAACAAGTATAGACTAGATTGCCTAATTTGGACATAAGCATTGCATATCCGTTTGTCTTGAAAAACACTTTGGAATTTGCTACACGCAAGTAGGCTAAAATACGGATTTCAACGAGTTTTTCCAACTCAGACAATCCAACCTTCACCCACAGGCAATCAAACAGTTTATCTCACATAAGCAATTAGTCGCATGGTAAGCATACTGTCATGTTAACACTCACATGCATGCGGTATGCTAAAGCATGAAAATACTTACATCGTACTCCGTACCAAAACACTAAACTAGTTAGCAAACATGCATGGTCCTATTTCATGTTAAGTTTGACTAATGCAACACATACAGGATGCAATTAGAGTAGGCTCGGCTAACCTAAACATGGCATGTGAAATGCGATCAATTGATGTATGTATTCAAGTTAGATTTGAAATACTAATGCAGTTAGCGTGATGTGCCGAGCCCGGTGCATGTAAGACAAATATATGGATGCACGCATGCAGTCATACTGTATGCTAATTTAAACATGCCCTAATCTACCATCATAAGCGGGTAAATAAAAGGGAAGAAAGAAGTAGGGATTGGAGGACATGCACACACACGCACCCACACTTATTACAGATTCGCCCTCGTTTGGAAGGACCAAAAGAATATACAGACTAATTAACCTACAGGCTAATTAAAATATTACAGTCCATCTAATTAGTTAAGCAAATTAACTAATTTAGAGAAAACAAATAAACCGCCTCGGGAAGAGAGCCCGATGCAATGCATGCTCGGTCTTGCTCGGAAGTATACTGCCATGCGCAAACTGCCTCTGTTTTCCCTGCTATACTCCTTTGAAGACTGCCAAAGCCTCAGGGTTGCCTCTCTGAGCACTGTGCAGTACCACCAGCTGGGGAGAATGGTCACCGGTCGTATGAGGTGTTCATTGGCTGAGAATGAATCCATCGGCCACCAATTGATTGCCGGTCGGCACTCTGTGCAGTCGATCGGCAAAAAGTTCCTGCAGAACCTGTTTGACAGCAGCAGATGACAGAGCTTTGCATGGCAATGCAATTCAAGCTATGTATGCACCAACCATGTCCCTTATCATGTTAGTGACTCAAAGGGACATGCTCCTTGGTTCTCGGACCATCAATCGCGCATTTCCATGCATGATGGCCCAAGAGACCAAGTTGTGCATGTTGATTTCAAATGTAATGCAAACCAACAAACAAAGGCCCAATTCTTATCACTAGATCAAGGAACAAGGCATGTATGCTAGATGGAGTGCAACCTAAGCATATGAACTAGCATGCAACATGAGCATACAAGGTATACATGCAAGCATGCAAACAAACATGCAAGGTAAGCATGCAAGCAAGCATAGGATGGACTTAAACATGATTTAGGCAACTCTAATTAGGCCCAAAACAGTGGCCAAAGTGCTATGAAATGAGGACTAAACACACATACACACATGCACGTGTTAAAGGGCTAACACTCAAGCACAAAAGGGCAACTCTCAAGCACACTTGAAAGAGGCGTAACATGGACTAATGGCATGCAAGATAAGCTCTGAAAATCATGTTACAAAAGGTGCTAAGCCAATTAAACAAGATAAACAAGGCATGCAAACAAAGCCAAAAACCCAAGACAAGCCAAGAGGCTTAAACCAAGACTAAGTCAACCAAGCCTCACAAGGCTAAGAGGACTTAAAACAAGTCTAAGGCAGACCTAGACAACACCCAAGGAACACCTAGATGGCATCTAAGTGGCTCAAATTCAAAAGCATGCACAATAACCAAACATGGAGCATAAAACACAAACATTTGAAGCATCAAAAGAGCTCTGAAATGTAAGCATGCAAGCATGCTAAGTGGACTGAAATGACATGGAAAATGGTCCCAACCCACTAAATCAAGGCAAGTAATGCATGCTATACACTCACATACTTGAAGCCTCCAAGCTAGAATGCAAAGGAGCTATGCAATGCATGTCATGGCCGACCAAAATGGCTAAGGAAAAACCTCAAACATGGCAAAATAAACATGAAAGCTTTACAAAGCCAAGCCTAAAGCATGCTAGAACAAGAGCTTACAACCTAAGACATGTTAAGGCAACAAAATAGCATTACATGGCATGTGTACTAAGCAAGCATGGTGTACCAAGACCAACATACAACAATGCTATTTCATGGAAAAATAAGCATAAATAACAGTTAGAACATGATCAACACACACTTGAACATGGTGCTCATTAAAGAGGCAAAGATGGCCCTTTCAAAGAGCAACAAGGAGAGGGGGTGGCCCTCTCCTTGTTAGGACTTCAAGGCACCATCCTTACCACTGAAATCCCTCAAGATTTCAGTGGTGAGGAGGCCCAAACACCAAACTCCCGGAGCTCACACAAAATGGCACAAAACAAGGGCCAAACAAGGCTTAAGAGGGGTCAAACAACCCCAAAGCTTGAAGCAACCTTAAACAACTATTTAGAGGGCCTAAAAATATAACTTTTATGTGTTATACACAAAGCCAAAAAACAGTTGCAAGGTAGGTAAAAATACAATGCAAGAATGGGGTAAAAAGGGATAAGATTGTTACCCTTGAAGAACCTCTTCAACAATGGTGGACCAGCTGCTCCTCCAAGCTCAAAACCACCCAAGAACCTCAAGAACAACCTCTTAGAACCTCAGTAGCCAAGGGAAGGTGTAACACTATGTGTTTGTGTGCAATAGTAAGACACAAATACACATATACACACACAAAGGTAAAAAGAGAGAGAGAAATAGAGATAGGTGAGACACAAACCCTAACCCTAATCCAGAGCTCTCCTCTGTATATTTTCTAACCTTTTTGTCTAACCCTAAAGCCAAGAGATGAGGGCTCCTCTTATAGAGAAGCCAATCTTGTAAAGCTTACTCAAGAAGCTAACAAGGAAGCCATCCCTCCATACACGTGTATGGAGGGGAACAAAATGCAAGCCAGCTGTATTAAAATATCTGTAAAAGCAGATGAACAGTAGTCGGCCAGCCAAAAGTGCCATTTTGACTAAATAAACTGCCGACCGGCAACAAAGAATGTCGACCAGCAATATACATTGCCGATGGCGACAAAACACTAGCCGATGGCCTCTGGCCATGGCTGGTGATGTGTGGGAATGCCTCACAAGCCATTCCCTGCCCCTCCAAGGCAAAACACAAGTGTTTGGTGCAAAACCAAACACTAAACAGTTGAGTTCGGAGATCCTAGGGCAAGGCGCGTAGCCAAGACCTCCGGGAACTCCAAATAAACATGGATGATCACCGAGTATTCCAACGGTGACGTCCAAGTCTTGAGGATGGTCAAAAATGGGGTGTCTACAAGGACCACATGGAAAGAAACTCTCCACTAATAGGACTTAACATATCAATAGAAAAAATTTGGGACTAATTGGAGTATTTGTTTGTGAGATAGGATTTATTTGTAAATATCCCCTTTTAAAATAGCAGTGATTGATATGAAAAATAAATCAGAATTTTAAACTATAATAAAAATGGTACCCTACTTCACCAAATTTAGTTTATTTATGGTATATCTATGTATTATATAAGGAAAAGAGACTTTTTAGTGAGAAGCATTTCAAGAGCTTTAAATCCTCATTCTAATTTTCTTAATTTTAAATAATTACTTTTATTTGATAATCACGCATCAAGAAAAGAAGAAAAAAAAATGAGTTGTTTTACTCATATAAAAAGAATCATATACTCACATCCCATTTAGTGAGGAACCTTATGAGAGTTTCAATATCTTATACTAATTTTCTTGATTTTCTTAATTTATTTAATGAAAAGGGACTTTTTAGTGAGAAGCATTCTAGGAGTTTCAAATCCTCATTCTAATTTTCTTAATTTTCTTAATTTTAAATAATTACTTTTATTTGACAATCCCACATCGAGAAAAGAAATGGAAAAAAATGAGTTGTTTTACTCATATAAAAGAATCTTATACTCCCATCTCATTTATTGAGGAGCCTTGTGAGAGTTTCAATATCTCAACTAATTTTCTTGATTTTCTTAATTTTAAATAATTAAGAAAATCTCCATTGACTAATTTTTATTTTATAATCCCATATCAGGAAAAGAAGAAAAAAGTGAATTGTTTAGAATGGGATAGTTTAGGTTGGAAGTTTTTATCATAATTTAGGTTGATGGTTCACCAAACTGTACAGTGAAAATATTTCTCTCTAATAGGAGGCCAACTTATATAATTTAAAGGCTTTTTTTAATAATTAATGTTATTATTATTATAATAAAATGGTTTCGAAATTTGGAGGCCATCACTCATCTTCCCAAATTTGGGTCTATCTTGCTTGCATGACTACAATTAATTATATTTTTAAAACAATATTTTGCTCCAAATACAATGTTGCAAGTTAATTCCACAATTATGACCACATGGATGACAATGTAATAAGGCACATGTCAGAGAAGAGAAGAGGTTAGTTGATTGACTTTGATTTATTTTCAATTTTTATTAGCAACATTCTGAACAAATTAAAGTTCGATTTACCTTGAACGAGACTATCATTTATAATCACGTAATTTTATTATATTTAATTTTTAAAAATAAACAATATATATAATTTTATAAATATATCATATATTTTTATTAAAAATACATACATTGAAATCACATAACATGACTTTACAATGTATTTGATTTTGTTTTTTTAATATGCATATAAGTTTACAAAATGATCAAGTATGATAAATTCACCAACCTAAACTATGCATCTCTAATTCCCGTTGGCTAGCTTCCCTTTACATTTTATTTTACAATCTCACATCGGAAAAAGAAAGAAAAAGTGAATTGTTTCACTTACATAAAGTGAATCTTATGCTCCCATTTATATAAGCAAAATGAGATTTTTAGTGAGAATCCCTATCATCAATATCTCATACTCATTTTTTTTTATTTTCTTAATTTTAAAGAATTAAGAAAATCCTCATTGGCTACCTTTCATTTAACTTTTATTTTACAATCCCACATAGTTTTGATTTTAAAAATAATTTTGTATGAGATTTTGAAACTCTCATAATATTTAACTTTAAAATAATTTCTATCCCACATTGAGAAAAGAAAGAAAAAGTGAATTGTTTCTGTGGGGATATATTTTCTGAGGTACCAACACGTGGCAAGGTGACGCCGACGTGTCAGCCGAGGTGCCACGTGTCGTTGTAGTTACGTCGAGGTTATCTCGGCGTTGCCGAGGTTATCCCCGAAGATATCGGAATCCAAGATAAACGGATAAAGGACAAGAGTCCTAGATTGAGAGAAGACTTCAGTTTGGGTAAAGATAAAACTCTTAGAGGGTTTATCCTAATCCCACTGGGAGTTCCAGATTAGCAGTAATCTTGAGACCATTGGAGTTAGGCTCCTATTGGGACTAGGATTGTACTGGCTATAAAAGAGAGGCACCCCCATGGGTCTAAGGTATGTTTATATACTCAAGCTTGTGAGTTGAATACTTGATTATCTTTGAGAGATATACTGACTTGATCATCGGAGTGCTCCCGGGTGGAAGAACCACCGCCGGAGCCTTTTCTTTCTGTACAGGACAGCAGGGTGCCATCTATTCTGCATGTGTTCTACAGCTGAATCACTAAGGAGGGCAGTGTGATCAGAAAATCACTCACACAATTTGGCGCCGTCTGTAGGAAAGAAAGACGAATAGATGGCCAGTAACGTACAAAAAGAAAAGGTTAGGGACGACGCTCCCGCTGGGAGTAACAGGCCTATCGACCTTGACATTGAAGGAGACAACCACAATGAAGAAACCCGTGACCAGGGTCACGAAGGCAAAAACGTCGGCCAGGAGAGCGACACTTCAAAGAAGATAGATCAGGACAGATACTACAACGAAGATAACCTCCAGGTATGGAGGGATAGGTACCTACGGAGGGATGAGGAAGTGAAAGAATTGGCAGACAAGTTGGCAGACCTGCAGTCGGTCGTCAACTTTATGATGCAAAACAATGTCATGCAGCCACCATACCTGCTGCAGGACACGCCAATTCCAGCAGTTAATACTCAGAAGGGAGGAAGGAAGATAATTCCCGAAGCACCTCAGCACACCAGGAGCGCAAGGCACTCCCACCCGCCTTCTAGGGAAATCGAACGAGAAGAGCCGAGACAAGAGAAATCCCAGAGGACATATCACACGAAGGACGCAGAGCCCAGAGAACATCGGCATATCCAAGGGCAGGCGCTTTGCTTTGACACAACCCATGGAGAAAGATCAAAACGGGCCCACCACGAGGCCGAAAGTAGTGTACCGAAAAGATTGAAGTCAAAAGATAGCCGAGCTCCAGGGAGGAGCAAAGAAGACTTAAGAAATTACCTCAAGAGGAAGGAACAGAATGCTGAAGCCGAGGTTACCTCACCCGTCAAGCCGAGGACACCGTTCTCAGTAGAACTGGACAAATTTGAGGCACCGAAAAGATTCAGCATGTCGAGGTTTCAAATATATGATGTCAAGTCAAACCTTAACTTCCACGTCGGATTATTTTTGAATTCAATGGCATTATACAGCGGAAACGAGCCATTGCTCTGCAAAGTGTTCCCCTCGTCCTTTGGGGAGATTGCATCAGATTGGTTCCACAAACTGCCAAAAGGAAGCGTGAAGACATGGGAAGGCCTGGCCGAGATGTTTGTGGCCAGGTTCGTGACGAACAAGCTACAGCCATTAAGGGTGGATGAAGGCCTTAGGGCCTATGCAAAAAGATACTACGAGGTGTTCAATCGAATACCCGAATGCAACCAGGAAGTACCGGTCGTGTCTTTCAAGAACGGCCTGAAAGATGATTGTTCATTACGGAAATCTTTGGCAAAGACATTGCCGAAGAGCATGGAAGAGCTCATGGCAAGAATCGAGAAGTATGCTAGAGCCGAGAAAGATACATCGGGGAATAAAGAGGTAAAGCAGGAAAAAGGGAACGGCTCGCCGAAGCGAGGCCGAAGTAACAACAGATTTAGCAAAATAGAGATAGAATTGAGGGGCAAACAAGCAGTGACGACTGTATTCCGAATCCCGGTCCACAAAGTCCTGGATCAAATCTGAAATCAACCCTATTTCAGAGCACCAGCAAAGGCCCCGGGGGAATACATGGGCAGGAACGTTGGTAGGCGTTGTGCTTACCACAATGAAGAAGGGCACCCAACTCAGGGCTGCAGAGCCCTAAAAGCATACTTAGAGGACTTGGTAAGACAAGGCCATCTGAGGGATCTTGTCGATGAAGCTAGGGCCAAGGAAGAGCAGGCAAGATTGCCTCAAGCACCAGCAGCCCCGCCACCCCCAGCACAGTAACCACACGGAAGGGGACCTAGGGTGGTTAACGTAATTCACTCCAAGGTGAACGAAAACGACATACGGGGGGAAACCCAAAGAGTAAAACACCTACAGCATGTTAACCAGGTCGGACAGAAAAGACCTCGGCCTGAAGAATACCCAGGCCCGATGATAGCATTCACCAAAGCCGACCTAGAGATGGTCCAGCACCCGCATAATAATGCCTTGGAAGTATCCCTCCAGGTTGGGGAGTGCCAAGTGAAACGCATCTTGATAGATCAAGGCAGCTCTTGTGACATCATGTATGTTAGATGTTACAAGGAGCTGGGCCTTCACCCAGATGACATGGAGCAATCGAATGGCCCGATGGTCGGCTTCAATGGAACGCCGACGTGGCCACTAGGAGCTACAAACTTGGAAGTACAGGCTGGCACTAAGAAGATCAGGACAGTTCCTCGTGATTGACACACCTTCACCATATAACATCATCTTGGGAAGGCCATGGTTGCATGCAATGGGGGCAGTTCCCTCAACGTTGCATCAACTATTGCGGTTCCCAACAGAACATGGGATTGAAAAAGTCAGAGGAGACCAACTACAGGCAAAAAATTGCTCCATGGCAGCAATGAAAACAACCTGTAACATACAAGAACCAGGGAAGGCAGAGATTGAAGATGAGCACATGGAGGTCCTAGAGGATGTCAGCAAAGAGCCGACCGAGAAGAGTGAGGAAACACTAAAGAAAATCCTCGTCCAGGAGGGCGATGAAGAGCGCTTTTTCCTTCTCAGCTCAAGGTTAGCTGAAGAAGAAGAAAAGGAACTGGAAGCCTTTTTGAGAACAAACATAGAGGTGTTCGCCTGGACACCTTATGAAATGCCTGGCATTGACCCCGAGGTCACATGTCACAGACTGAACGTTGACAGATCAACCAAACCTGTAATACAACGAGCTAGAAGACCGATGTTGATGCACGTCGAAGCAGTGAAGGAGGAAGTAGACAGACTTCTAGAGGCTAGGGCCATCAGGGAAGTCAATTATCCGACATGGCTATCAAACACTGTGGTGGTAAAGAAAAAGAACGGCAAATGGAGGGTATGCGTAGATTTTACAAGCCTGAACAAAGCCTGTCCCAAAGACAGCTTCCCTCTGCCCAAAATTGACCAGCTGGTGGATGCCACATCTGGACATGACAGGATGAGCTTCTTGGATGCTTATAGGGGGTACCACCAGATAGCCATGTACCCCCCAGATGAAGAGAAGACAGCATTCATCGCCCCAAAAGGCCTGTACTGTTACAGAGTGATGCCTTTTGGGTTGAAAAACGCAGGAGCAACTTACCAAAGGCTGGTAACCAAAATGTTCAAGCCCCTAATAGGCCAAACAGTAGAAGTCTACATCGATGACATGGTCGTAAAGACCAAGGAGCCTAAGAGTCACCTTGCTGACCTCAAAAAGGTATTTGAAATCCTCAAAACATATCGGCTCTGACTCAACGCATCAAAGTGCGCGTTTGAGTTGGATCTGGTAAGTTTCTGGGGTACCTAGTAACAAGGAGGGGCATAGAGGCTAGCCTAGATCAGATCAAGGCCATTTTAGACCTACAGAGCCCAACATCGGCAAAACAGGTACAAATGCTTACTGGAAGGGCCGCAGCCCTAAACAGGTTCATAAGCCGAAGCTCAGACCAATGTAAACCCTTCTTTAACCTGGTAAAAAAGAACACAGACTTCCTATGGACTGAGGAATGTGAGGCTGCTTTGGCCGACCTAAAGAAATATCTGACCACGGCCCCAGTCCTCTCAACACCTAAACCTGGAGAGGAGTTGTTTTTGTACTTAGCCGTGTCAAAGCACACAATAAGTGCAGTACTGATCCAAAAGGAACAAGGAGAACAGAAGGCTGTCTATTATGTAAATAAAACCTTCGCAAACGCCGAAACAAGGTATCTACCACTGGAGAAATTAATGCTAGCCTTGGTAATGGCCTCAAAGAAATTAAACCATTACTTTCAGGTGCACAAGATTGTGGTGCTAACAGAGCACCCACTAAAGTCCTTGTTGCAACAAGGAGACGTAACAGGAAGAATTGCAAGGTGGGTAGTGGCCTTGGGCCAGTATGACCTGGAGTTCAGGCCCAGAACAGCAATTAAGGGCCAAGTTTTGGCCGACTTCATGGCAGAATTTACGCCTGAATCCATCGAACATCAGGCCTCGTTGAGCCGAGATGAACAAGGTCCCAGCAAGAAAGAAGAATCCCAGCCAAAGGCAAAACAGCGAAAAAAGGCAAAACTCAGACCCTGCAGCATCTACATTGGCGACTCCTTCAGACTGTTTGTCGATGGAAGTTCAAACCGACAGGGAGCGGGGGCAAGAGTGCTGCTGATATCTCCAGATGAAGAAATAATAGAGCAGTCCATTCATTTGGGGTTCAAGGCCTCAAACAATGAAGCAGAATATGAGGCATTAATTGCAGGGCTAAAACTGGCAGCAGCAGCAACAGAAGCAGATGAGGTAATAGTTTTTTGTGATTCACAGCTTATTGTTAACCAGTCAACAGGAGAATTTGCAGCCAGAGACGAAAAGATGTCGGTATATGCAAAAGAAGTCATCAGATTGGCAAACTTATTTCAGAACTGTCGACTACTCCAAGTAAGCCGAGATGATAACAGCCACGCCGATGCGTTGGCCAACCTGGCAAGTTCAATACAGACTGGAAAAACAAGGACGATTATGATTGACTACATGTCGGGCCCGAGCATAGAACCACAGAACACAGAGCAAGAAGCAATATGTGTGGACATGGGGCCAAGCTGGATGGATGCAATTGTTGTATTCCTGAAAGAAGGAAAACTTCCAGAAGACTGCAAGAAGGCACACAAAGTTAGATTTAAGTCGGCAAGATTCAGCCTGACTGCGAACGGACATCTCTACAGAAGATCCTTCACTGGACCCCTCTTAAGGTGCGTACACCCTTTACAGGTTGAAGATTTTTTATATGAAATTCATGAAGGAATTTGTGGAAGCCACGCTGGGGGCAGATCACTAGCTCATAGGGCCATTACCCAGGGGTATTGGTGGCCCTACATGCAAAATGATGCAGAAGCATACGTGAAGAAGTGCGAACAATGCCAAAGGTTTGCACCTTTGATTCATCAGCCAGCTGCTGACCTGAATCTAGTATCCAGCCCCTGGCCGTTTGCCCAGTGGGACATGGATCTGGTTGGACAACTTCCCCAAGCAACTGGGCAGAGAAAATACTTGCTGGTAGCAACAGATTACTTTACAAAGTGGATAGAGGCAGAGCCTCTTGCCAAAATCCGAGATGTGGACGTCAAGAATTTCATATGAAAAAACATTATCACCAGATTTGGCATTCCCAGAGCCATAGTTGCCGACAACGGAACGCAGTTTGACAGCAAACTCATCAAGAACTTTTGTGCGAAATTCAAGATCAAGAATTACTTTTCAACACCAAGTTTTCCCCAAAGCAATGGGAAAGCAGAGGCCTCCAACAAAGTAATTTTGGATGGAATAAAGAAGAGGCTGCAGGCAACGAAAGGAAAGTGGGTAGACGAATTGCCCAACGTGCTTTGGGCATATCGGACTACGCCGAGAAGATCAACAGGGGAATCCCCCTTTGCCATGGCTTATGGCACAGAAGCAGTAATTCCACTGGAAGTCAGCATCCCAAGGATCCGAACCCAGGGGGTTGAGAATGGGACTAACGATATAATTCTATCCCGAGATCTGGATCGTCTGGAAGAGTGAAGAGAGAAGGCTGCAATTCAGCTTGCAGTATACCAGCAACAGCTTGCCAGAACTTATAACAAGAAGGTCAATCCAAGAGATTTTCAAGTCGGTGACTTAGTCCTGAGAAAAGTCGTCGGCAACAAGAAGGATCCCAGAGAGGGCAAGCTTGGCCCAAACTGGGAAGGACCCTACAGAATTACTTCGGTATTAGGCAATGGAGCTTACCGGCTTAAGGATAATGGGGGCAAAGCATTGCCAAGACCTTAGAACACTTGTAATTTGAAATTTTTCTATCATTAGATGTGCATTACTTTTTGGCCGATGTCATCAATAAAATATTTTCAGATTTTTTCAAACACATATGATTATTAAAGATACATAATGTTGTTTTTGAGAGATATGAATAATGAGAACCCAAGTGGAACTCAGGTTCACATTGGGGGCAGAGCAGAGACAAAGACGCTTAAACACTTGTTGAAATTTGTAGCAATTTACAAGTTAAAGTTAAGCTGAGATGGTTCCTTATCTTCACTTGTTGAAATTTGTAGCAATTTACAAGTGGAAGTTAAGCTGAGATGGTTCCTTATCTTCACTTGTTGAAATTTATAGCAATTTACAAGTTGAAGTTAAGCTGAGATGGTTCTTTATCTTCACTTGTTAAAATTTGTAGCAATTTACAAATTGAAGTTAAGCCGAGATGGTTCCTTATCTTCACTTGTTGAAGTTTGTAGCAATTTACAAGTTGAAGTTAAGCTGAGATGGTTCCTTATCTTCACTTGTTGAAATTTGTAGCAATTTACAAGTTGAAGTTAAGCCGAGATGGTTCCTTATCTTCACTTGTTGAAATTTGTAGCAATTTACAAGTTGAAGTTAAGCCGAGATAGTTCCTTATCTTCACTTGTTGAAATTTGTAGCAATTTACAAGTCGAAGTTAAGCCGAGATTACTATTTCTCTTCGCTTGTTAAAATTTGTAGCAATTTACAAGCCGAAGTGAAGCCAAGGTTATTACTTGAACAATTGTAGCACTCTACAGGTTGGTTAAAACAAAGAGGATGCCTAATACTTGTTGAAATTTGTAGCAATTTACAAGACGATGTTAAGCCGATATATGGTCATCTGTTGAAATTTGTAGCAATTTACAGGTTGACGTAAAAGCTTAAGTTTTTTGTTTAAACATTTGTTGACATTTGTAGCAATTTACAAATAGACCATTATTTAGCACTTGTTATAACTTGAGAAAAGTTTACTGAATATGTTAATCCTTGTTGAAATTTGTAGCAATTTACAAGTGGGATAGAGTGAGATCACTATTTAAACACTTGTTGAAATTTATGAAAAGTTTGCAGGTCAGTATCTTGCCGAAGAAAAGTTTGTAGCTATTATACCCGAGGTATATAACCCCGAGAAGATTGCACAAAGAAGGAAGAAGTATAAAGAGTATGTGCAAAATATTCTAAGTAAAGAGTCATGCAGAAGCAATCAGAAAAAATACAAAAGTACAAGCATTTAAAAGAAAGTTATATTGAGCATTCAACAGGGAACAGAGGCACATCGGCCATAAGAGGAAGCTTACATTGTTCAGAAAAACAAAAAAAAAGTAGAAAAGACAAAGGAAAAAAAAAAAAAAGACATTCAAATCAGGATTCTTCAGCATTAACAACTGGAAGGGCTGGGACCTCAGAAGATTCTGGTGGAACCTCATCGGCAACCTTTTCTGCCTCAATCTCAGTGTCAATCTCTGCAAGCGTTTCATCAAGACTTTTTTCGACTGGAGGAACGTCGGATGATGCTTGTTCAGGAATAGCATCCTTAATAACCTCCTCATTCTCCTCATGAGTCAGGTCTAGGACTTGATCATCCTGAGAAGGAGATTTGGTCTCATTGGCACCCTTGGGCTTCCTTACTAAAGCATCATCATCATTTTTATCTTCACCCTCAGACTCAGACTCAGATTCTTCTTCAGCCTGACTTGGAGGTGGAGGAGGAGGAAATGGAAGAGGAATAGCATCAGCGTTGCGAAAAGGCGAGTCAGTAGGGAGATCAAGTTTTTTTATCAGGGACATCCAACCAAGGGAGAATCCCCTGTTGCATGCCTGCCTGACTTGAAGCTTGTAGTCCTCAGTGACGTCAGCCACGCCCTGGGCATAAGCCTTTTCATCAGTTTCCGTGATTTCAGCTTCTTTAGTTACCAAGGCTTACTGAAGCTCCTTCTCGGCCTGCGCCACTTTTTCTGCGGCTTCTTTTTTCTGTGCTTCAGCTACCTTCTTTATAGCTTCAGCAGCATCAGCCTTTTCTTCGGCCAGGGTTTGGGCTTTAGTAGCAGCCTCGGCTTGATCTTCCAACTTCTTCATTTTGGCCTGAAGACCCTTGTTAATTTTTTGGAGGGCAGAATACTCCTTTTTCAAGTCAGTTAACTTCTCCCTGGTCTCAAAGGATTACATGGAGAAGGAATGGGCATGCTGAACAGCCTGAAAGAACACAAAGTAAAATGTTATTACAGAATTTTACATGTATAAAGAGATGAGGAAAAAACAAGTTACCAAGTGAAGACACTTACTTGCACGCAGTGTTGAAGCATGAAAACATAATTCTCATACTCACTCATTTCAGCATTCTTTTCTAGATCACCTGGGAGAAGAAGAGCTGTACTGAGTGCAACGCCGACATTTATGTCGTCGGCGCTATCACTGGCCAGGACAGGCTTGTTCTCCAAAGTAATTGCAGGCGTCCAGGGGACGTTTGGTACTTTGGACTTTGAAATCGTTGCGGAGGAGGACCTCAGCCTCTTTGACTTTGAGGACTCTGATGGCTGGGTCTCTGCTTGCCTCTTCCCAACAGAGGGTTGGGATTTGCTGCTTTCAGCCAACTTAGAGATAGGCAGGGCATCCTCAGCCTCAACCTCAGTAGCCTTGGCCTTAGGCTGGGCCTTCTTGGTTCTTCCCGGCTTTGGTGGGGGCACGGTTTGAGTGGGAACAGCATCGACGTCGGTTGGGAGGTCCGCTAGGAGATCTTGGGCGACAGGCTTTGGGCGAACCATTTCGGCAGTTTTCACAAGTTTACGCCAGCGTTTTCGTTCGGGTATTGGTATCAATAATGGGGCCGAAGTTGATGGCAGATCAACTGGGTCGGACGTTGACCCCTGATCTGTTCGAGATGTAGAGGCAGTTTGGGTTGTGACAGTGAGTGGAGAGAGACTCTTTTTCTTCTTCCTTGGAACGTCGGGCAAAATGGACTTATATGTTGGGATGAAATTTAACAACAGAGGTGCTTTCCTTTTTTGGACAAGCAAGTCCAAAAGTTTTTTCAGATCCTTGCTTGGAAAGTAGGACTGGCGAAAGTCCTTTGGTGGCTTGCGAATGTCTGCAAAGAAGAACAAGACATTAGAGACAGACAAAGTTTTGAAGACTTGGAAAGGAAAAAAAAACTAAGTGATTGGCACTGGGCTCTTACCATTGCCCTCTTTAACTGTTCGGGGAAGAGGGTAAAGATGAACATCTTCGTCTGGGCCAAACTCCCAATTTCCCGAAGCAATGAGATAATCATCTCCAGCCGCTTTGTTGGAGTCTGGGAGGTCGGCTACGATTTTGAATTCAGTAGACCTCGGCTTGAGGTAATAGACATAACCCTTTTCTTTCAAGTTAAGGGCACACATGGTATAACAAAATTGGATGTCGGCAAGGGTGATCCTAACATTTTCCTACCCAACTAGGGCTATGATGCCGTTAATCACACGATAGGAGTTGATGGTCAGTTGCATGGGGTTTAATTTGTAGTAGTGAAGAACTTCATGAAAAAGGGGATTGAGTGGGAGCCGAAGTCCACACTCAGTAAAAGCTACTATGGGAAAGGGCATTGTATCATCTGTGGGCATAACGGAGTCGCCATCCCCAGCCAATCTCAGATTGACATCGGCAGGAATGGAGAACTCTTCCCTAAAATACTTAAGTTTGGTTGGGGTATCTACCCTATGTCTCCACATTTCCATGATGTCGACGTAAAGAAAGAAGATATTCTTAAAGGGTTTTTTGGGACCTCAGCAAAAACCTAGGTGAATACTGGTAAGGATTATTTCAGTTTTTCCTAAAGAATTGGTAGGTTCTATATGCAAATCCCAAACCTAAATCTATGAAAGCAAAGATTGGAGGCTCGAATCTGGGAAAAACATAGAAAACAAGAAACAAAAGCAAGTTTTCAGAATCAAGAACGAAGGTGGCTGACAAGCGCATAAAGAATACGAGAAGTAAAGGGCCAAGAACAAGGACAAAAGTGTAAGAAGTGATGAACAGTGCGTATGATTCAAAAACGTGGGCAAGAGCAAAATCATGAGCAAAATGCATCTAAATGTATGATTCACAGGTTGGAAGTTTCAACAAAGCAGTAAAGGCAGCAAGTAATGAAGAGATACAGAATTGAAGACGAAATGAACAGTTTCTTACCAGAAAAAATAGAGCCAGTGAGAAGATTGCCGAAGTCAAGCGACGGTTGCAGACACTACAAAGTAATGAAAACTTCGCTGGGATGGAAGAATGGAAACAGTTACAGAACTTGAGCCTAAGTAATGGCGAATCTGAGCAGGAGTTTTAGAGATAGAGAACAAGAGAAGTCGAAATGCAAAAGTAAAGAGCCAGAAGAGAGAGACAAAAGTTTCTGTCAAAAAACTTGAAACGGCGGCAAAACAGATGCATTTAATGCGCCTGGAGTAACGCAGATGTCAGACGGCGCAGAAAGATAAAAGACGGCTTGCAAGCGCATCATAGGCACGAGCCAATTGAAACGGAACGCGTCAGTAAAACGGTTGAGAAGTGATGCATGACAACTCATACGCGTGGGAGAGTTCATTTGAATTCTTCTTCTTGAAAGAAGACATGTCGGCCTAAGATGAACGACATCGGCTGAAGAGTACTTGTTCCAAAGTACTAGAAAGAGGAGCAATATAGGTTCCATCACCTCAGAATGTCGAGGTAATAGAACCTAGGGGGCAGTTGTGGGGATATATTTTCTGAGGTACCAACACGTGGCAAGGTGACGCCGATGTATCAGCCAAGGTGCCACGTGTCATGGTAGTTACGCCGAGGTTATCTCGGCGTTGCCGAGGTTATCCCCAAAGATATCGGAATTCGAGATAAGCGGATAAAGGACAAGAGTCCTAGATTGAGAGAAGACTTCAATTTGGGTAAAGAAGAAACTCTTAGAGGGTTTATCCTAATCCCACTGGGAGTTCCAGATTAGCAGTAATCTTGAGACCATTGGAATTAGGCTCCTATTGGGACTAGGATTGTACTGGCTATAAAAGAGAGGCACCCCCATGGGTCTAAGGTATGTTTATATACTCAAGCTTGAGAGTTGAATACTTTATTATCTTTGAGAGATATACTGACTTGATCGTCGGAGTGCCCCCGAGTAGAAGAACCACCGCCGGAGCCTTTTCTTTCTGTACAGGACAGCAGGGTGCCATCTATTCTGTCTGTGTTCTACAGCTGAATCACTAAGGAGGGCAGTGTGATCAGAAAATCACTCACACAGTTTCACTTATATAAAATGTTATAATCCCACATTTGAAAATGAAAGAAAAAATGAGTTGTTTCACTTATATAAAATGAATCTTATAAAGGGAGTTTTAAGGGAGAAGCCTTCTAGAAGGTCCAAACCGTCATTCTAAAATTATTGAATTTTCTTAATTTTAAATAATTAAGAAAATCTTATTGGCTAGCGTCCATTTATCTTTTATTTTACAATCGCAAATCAGGAAAAAAAAAAGGAAAAAGTTTTATTTCATTTGAATAAAGTGAATCTTATGCTCCAATTTAAATAAATTATTGAAATTTCTTAATTTTAAACAATTAAGAAAATTATCATTGGTTAGCTTACATTTAACTTTTATTTTACAGTCTCACATTGGGAAAAAAAGAAAAAAGTGAATTATTTCACTTATATAAAATGAATCTTATGCTCCCATTTATATAAGTAAAAGAAGATTTTTAGTGAGAAATCCTATAATCAATGCCAATTTTTTTTGTCTGTGCGTTTAAGAATACATGTACAATACTCCTAGCATATCACCCATGCTATGTGAAGGTACTTTTGTAAACACAGCTTCAATCTGCAATCCAATGTGCATATTTATTTAATTTTTATTTTACAATATCACATCGAAAAAAGAATGAAAAAGTGAATTATTTCACTTATATAAAGTGAATCTTATACTCCCATTGATATAAGCAAAAGAAGATTTTTAGTGAGAAGCCCTATAATCAATACCATTTTTTTTTCCTTAATTTTAAACAATTAAAAAAATCTCTATTAGTTAGCTTCCATTTAACTTTTATTGTACAATTCTACATAGATGTTTTGACTTTAAAAATAATTTTGTATGAAATTTTGAAACTCTCATAATATTTAACTTTAAAGTAATTATAATCTCACATCTAGAAGAGAAATAAAAAGTGAGTTGTTTCACTTATATAAAGTGAATCTTATACTCTCATTTAATATTATAGTATTGTGTATGTTTCATTTTAAGATGGTTTAAATTTTAAAATAAAATTTAAAAGTTTTAATTAATTAATTTTGTTGTAAATTGGTTGATCTTTTGATTTAGCCTATTAAGCTTAATCGTTTTCGATTTGACTAATTCACTAACTTAACTATGGTTTTAATTGTTTTATCAAAATATATTACTTAGATTTGTTTGAACAACTGAAATTGCTTGATTAGAAATGAACTTCCAGTCCAAACAACTGTTAACTTTTATTTTACAATCCCGTATCAAGAAAAGAAGGAAAAAATGAATTATTTCACTATGTAAACCTTATGTTCCCATTTAATATTGTAGTGTTGTGTATGTTTCAGTTCAAGACAGTTTAAATTTTAAAATTAAAATAAAATTAAAAAATTTTAATTAATTAATTTTTGTATAAGTTAGTTGGTCCTTTGACCTAGCCAATAGGGTGAACCGTTTTTGGTTTGACTGATTCAATGGTTTAACTGCGATTTTAGCAGTTTTATCAAAATATAATGGTTAAATTTGTTTGATTTAAAATAAATTAAAGATTGACCTAATTAAAAATTACACGGCTACGATTGCTTGATTCGAAATAAACTTCCCGTTCAAATAATTGTTAACTATTAAACAATTAAAAAATCTCAATTGGCTAACTTTCATTTAACTTTTAATTTATAATCTCACGTCGAGAAAAGAAGAAAAAAGTGAATTGTTTCACTTACATAAAGTGAATTTTATACTCTCATTTATATAAGTAAAATGAGATTTTTAGTGAGAAGCCTTATGATCAATATCTCACATTAATTTTTTTTATTTTCTTAGTTTTAAATAATTAAGAAAATCTTGATTGATTAGCTTCCATTTAACTTTTATTTTACATAATATAAAAAAATTAAATATAATTATCATATTTTTATTAAATAATATATTATTTTATTTCGATGGTTTAACTGCGATTTTAGCGGTTTGATCAAAATATATTGATTAAATTTGTTTGATTTAAAATAAATTAAAGATTGACCTAATTAAAGATTAAACGGCTAAAATTGCTAGATTCGAAATAAACTTCCTGCCTAAACAATTGTTAACTTTTAAACAATTAACAAAATTCCAATTGGCTAGTTTTCATTTAACTTTTATTTTATAATCCCACATCGAGAAAAGAAGAAAAAAATAAATTGTTTCACTTATATAAAGTGAATTTTATACTCTCATTTATATAAGCAAAATGACATTTTTAGTAAGAAGTTTTATGATCAATATCTCATATTAATTTTTTTTATTTTCTTAATTTTAAACAATTAAGAAAATCTCGATTGATTAGCTTCTATTTAACTTTTATTTTACATAATATAAAAAAATTAAATATAATTATCATATTTTTATTAAATAATATATTATTTTAGCCCATACATAGCACAGGTGATATGTTAGTAATAGTAAACATGAATCCATACAATACATATTAATCATAACTTAAAAACATTGTGGCCTCCTTGAGGTTGGAAATCACAATCGAATTTTCTCATCTTTTTTGAATTTTTAACACTTAAAATACATATATCATTTTGTGATTAGTTTAAAATCTAATTTACATAAATTAAGTTAATTTTTAAATCTTCTTAATCATTGTCAATAATATGTTAATATTATTTCCTTAAATTTTGTGATTTCAAAACATGCAAGGATATAAATATTATTTTTGTGGTATGAAATTTATAGCTATATCTATACTTCTATCTATATATTGGCTTGTTTTGGGAAAATGTTAAAAATCAACTTTTTGGCTATTAAATAAGTTTTTTGGCTTTTTCATAAAGTAACTTGGAAAGTTAGTAAAAAGCTTCTTTTTTACTTTTTTAGATAATATTTTTTTAAGTTGTCATATCATGGTGTACAATTGTAAAATTACCAAAATGCCCTCACCCAATGTAACTATATTGGGCTGCATGATCCTGCACCAATTCTATTTGACTATTAACGTTAACACTTCTTTTTGATGCGTTAGCTTATTGAAACCGAATTATCAGTTTGTAGAAACGAAACCATTTCTAAATTTTTCACATTTGTTAATTTAAAACTGCAAAGTTACTTTGAATTTCAATTTTTTTTTTCCTATTTTAATTTGGCATTTGAATGTTCTTAATAAAAAATATAACGATAAACAAAATTTTACTACACTACTGGAAAAAAAAAAATTATTTATACTGTACATTTTTATTGTTATAATTTTTTTTTTAAAAATGTAATCTTTTTTTGTTTTCATATTTTTTTTTTCATGCATGGGACGTCATTTGTATTCACCAGTACATAATGTTATTGTACTACACCATTGCTACACAATAATAATATCATTTCCCTACATTGCGTACTACAAGTGCGATTACAGCTCAAGCTCATGTCGATTACGCACCAACACATTCCTAATGGATTTTCTAAATTTGTTTATTTCTATGTCATCATCGCCCTCTGGGTCACCTTCATCGTCGTCACCCACACCCGCTGCATTGGGCATGTCGTTGAAAATAAAATTCTCTGCGTTGGCTACCTTGTTGAATGCTTCATCATCGTTTGAATTGCGGCATATAAAATTATGTAGTGCCATTGAAGCCCCCACCAATGGCACTTGCACTTTCCCAAAATCATACCGAGGCATGTTATGTAGAAAATCCCATCGCGCTTAATTGCACTCCGTAACGATGAGTGGACCGTGTTAAAAACTTCGTTTGCATTTTTTGCTCGTCCACCCACACGAAACTGTTCCTAGTGGTACCGACAGCCCTTGAACGGGGCAAGAAAGCCTTTCTGGTTTTTGTACCCAGCATCAACGAGATAATACTTCCCTGCGTATCATACACTTTGTTTATATTAGTAACGTTAGTTAATAATGAAAAAAAAAAATGTAATCCAACAACATTGTCTACCACCATTATATCTAACCTTTCTCTGGGTATGGGAATTGTTTGGCCGGGTCTTGTGTTACTTCGTTAAAAACTCGGCTATACTACCCTCCCACTCACACGAGATAAATGTAAAACATAAGTTAAAGTCACAAACTGCAAGGATGTTCTGCGCGTGCCGTCCTTTTTGGCCAAAATATGGTGGCGCCTCTCGTGGTTTCAGATTTGCCTCGACGTGTGTCCTATCTAGCGCGCCAATACAGTCTTGCAAATGCATGGGAAGCAATTCCATAAGCAACATGGACATCCAAGTTGGAAACTGTGAACAAAAAAATTAGCCTCCTCCTTGCTGCCATATTAATTTATGAAAACAGTTTACTACATGCAGTTTCACAAAATGTCAGATTTTTGGACACTCACCCTGAATGGAAAATATTTCCGTTGCGAGTCCAAGTACGGATGTCTGCTGGTTTGCGACCAAATCAGTCGACAGTGTGCTTTGGTAAATTCCTTCATTGCTTTTAGCACGCGCATAACATGACACCACACAATTTCACTTGAGTGTTGGAAACGGTCTTCAATATCTCAACTGGGGAACCCTCGCAACACGAATATGAACATGTCGACACTCTCAAATACGTCCAACCCATGCGGGCGATGTGGCAGTTGGAGGCCAAAATCGATAACTAATGTGTTACACAGTGCTATGAACATGTCCCTCGGCATCCTGAAATGCTTCTTGTCGACCTATAAGCATCTCTTCCATCCATAATCTACCAGTCAATGCAGATGTATGAAACAGAGTCCTATCCACATACGCGTACTCATTCGCAACGCGGGCAACTTCGACCCATATCATCGATGTCGTCATTTCCATCGCCCTAATTGTCTCTCGAATCCAAGCATTAATTTCTCCATTTCGTATGACACTTGCGGAACTACCTTCCTGCGGATCCATTGCTACTGCACACCAACAATGTGAACCAAAAAATATAAATTGTATACAAAAAAAAAAAAAAAAAAAAATCTTTAGGGATGCTTTGCCTGAAAGTGAATAAAAAAATACAATTTAACTCTACACTTGACGTGTGCCACCATACTCATATGTCCTCGGGGTGATGTTCTTGAGAGTTGTTAACTGGTCTTCAACTAGGCCAAATATGTGGCGAATTCTTACAGTTGGTAATAGACCAACCTGTAAGTTAATGGTGAAACATATATATACCAATTGCCTCCTGCCTGAGCTATAATATATAGACCACTTGTTTCATTATTATATATATATATATATATATTTTCCCAACTCATGTGTACATGTGATTAAAGTACTAATAGATGTACATTTCATGTGCAATTCACACAGGACATGACTCCATTCATACACATCCAAATTTTGTACCTTGTCACATGCAACCTGGGAAATGAATTGCACAAACAAAAATTGACAAGCCCATACATTGGCCCTCTGTCCTAAACCTGAAACCAACAGTCATGTGCATGACAATATAATACCAACAAAACAAAACAGCATGACCCATGAAAAAAAAAAAAAAAAAGAAAAAATATGTGGAAACTTGGCAAATAGAACTGAACAACCCAAATATGGTCCAAACACATGTACGCAGAAAAGACAACATGATCCTAATAGTTTTTGTCCAACAAACATTACAGTAACAGTACAATAAACCAAAAGATTCGAAACTAAAAAAAGGTTAAACCAAACCCGTACTAAAAATAAAATAAGAGAAAACAAGAAATGCAAAAGCGGTTTGAAAATAAAGTTGTTGTTGTCCCAGTGCTTAGTCCATATCAACAACACCGTCATGTCCAAATAAACGAATGCCACGACTCCGTTCTACCATAACAAGTTGGTGGGTGATTACTCGCTTCTCTTTCAGCCAATTCACAATGTAATCCAGGGGGAGGCCCATAATTAGGTCGCGATTATCGGGTGAATCCATAAGCGAGCAAGCAAATGAGAATAGCGGCCCACCACCCTATAACCCGGGCATCGTCATCAGCCTGGCAAGACAGTCACCGACAGTATTTTCGCCCTTTCTTGTAACAACGTACTGTGTTATTTTTAGTTCCCTATTTTGTTTACTAACGGCCTCAACAAGGTTGTCCATGTTGCTTGCCACAGTACCAGGGGCCACCCCCTTCCGACGTTTGGCATTGGCTAACCCGTCAGCTGTGGAATGGGAAGGAGCATCGTCAAATAGCGAACAGTCCATCACATTCTTGCCGACACGATCTGGCACGTCATGTGGTGGTGTGCTACCACTGAGAGGGCCCATGCCGCTGGCAAGAGTTGCAACATTGTCACCGATTGCATCAGTGTCGCGGATTTCAGATGGTGTCCACGCATGTTTTTCCGTTGCAGTCGCGCCCCGCAAACACCATTCCAATAAGATCCAAGTGCTCTAGTGGCTTTGTCTTGAACTTTGCACATCAATGGTTCATCTGTGAGAATAAATGTATAACAAGTAATCAAAATAATGAAGTGATTAACTACGTAACACATATATATTTTTCTATTACAAATTCATTAGTACATACCGCTTCCATTTTTGCCCACCAGTGGTCTGGGGCTGTGAACAATCCCGATGTGTGGTCATACTCAATCCCTGTGAAACCTTGGCTAGAATCCTGTAACTTTTTCCAAGAAATCCAATCTTTCTTCAAGTTGTCGTATTTATTTTTCATCTGTGTGGCAGAATGTAAGAGGCCGGTTCTGTCCAGGAACTTCTTGGCAAGTTTCTTATATCCACTCATTGACATGGAGCACAGTTGGTGATTGTTATCCCCTATCTCAACTATAACCAGTTGCAGAAAAAGCTTTGTCTTGTCGCTGTCCCAGGTGCATTTGTGTACCGGTTATTGTTGGGTTGGTGCGACACCGGTCCCGCAAGTTTTTGATGGAGTGCGAGGTGACGTACGGGTGGATTCCATCGCACAAGCATTGTTTAACAATTACAGTTTAAAGAAAAAGTAGCAAGCAAAAACATAGAGTCCGTAGGAATGCACAATGGTTGGAAAAATAAATTATATGAAGCATATGTAGTTAAACCAAAACAGTAGTCCACATAAATTGATTGCAAGTTCGAGGCAGCTTGGAGTAACACATTAGTTAGGTTACAATACCCTAATCAACGAAATTGATAAGTACAGACCACCGTATTTTTTTAAATACATCACATACAAAACAACAAGATAACGACTACAACGCATAACACATTGATGACTGTCCTAAGGGTACGGAGGCTCTAATCTATACGAACAACGTCCGCATGTAATTTAATATCGATTGCAATCGGTGGGTGGTCATTAGCAACACTTTCGCCACGGAACTCATCATACCAACCAATCCACGGAACACAGCTGTAGACACCCTATTTTTGACCGTCCTCAAGACTTGGACGTCACTGCTTGAACACTCAGTGATCATCCATGTTTGTGTTCATCCTAAGTTCCCGGAGGTCTCGGCCACGTGCGTCTTGCCTCAGGATCTCTCGACTCGACTGTTTTGTGTTTGGTTTTGCACCAAACACTTGTGCTTTGTCTTTGAGGGGCAGGGAATGGCTTGTTGGCCATCCCCACACATCACCAGCCATGGCTTGAGGCCACCGACCACTGGTTTGTTTCCACCGGCCAAATGTTTGGCCGACCGGCACTCTTTGTGGCCGGCCGACCATCTATTTTGATCAAATTGCATTTTTAGCTGGCCGAATACTGTTCATCTGCTTTTGCAGATATTTTTATGCCAGCTGCGCTAGTTGGCATACACTTTGCTCCCCTCCATACACGTGTTTGAAGGGATCTCCCTCTTGACTAGCTTGTTTGGAAAGCTTTACAAGAGGGAGCTCTATAAGAGGGAGCCTCTTCTCTCTTGTTTGTGGTTGAACAATTTTTCAGAGCTTTGAGTTTTAGGGTTAGGGTTTACATATCACTTATCTCTATATCTCTCTCTCTCTTGTGTGTGTTTAGTGTGTGTTTGTTCATAGAATTGCACACAAACACCCACCATTACACCTTACCTTGGCTACTGAGGTGCTAGGGAGCTGTTCTTGAAGTTCTTGACTGGTTTTGAGCTCAAAGAACCAGTTGGAACTCCATTTTTGAAGAGGGTCAACAAGGGTGAGAACTTACTCCTTTTTACCCCATTTTTGCATAGTCTTTTAGCCTATCTTGAAACTATTTTTAGACTTTGTGTATAACTAATAAAAGTCTTGTTTTTGTTTTTTCTAAATAGTTGTTTAAGAGTGTTTTGTTTTTTGGGGTTGTTTGACCCCTCTTAGGCCTTGTTTGGCCCTATTTTTGTCCTATTTTGGTGAGCTCCGGGACCACCTTGTCTAGGCCTCCTCACCACTGAAATCTTGAGGGATTTTAGTGGTAAGGATGGTGCCTTGAGGTCCCAAGAAGGAGAGGGCCACCCCCTCTCCTTGTTGTCCTTGAAAAGGGTCATTTTTGCCTCATGTGTGGGCACCATGTTTAAGTGTATGATGGCCATGCCTTAGCTATTTTTTGTGCTTATTATGTCATAATATAACTCTGTTTTTACTTGGTTTAGACACACCATGCTTGCTTAGCATACTTGTCTTGTAATGCCTTAAATTTGCCTTAACATGATTTAGGCCTTGACCCTTGTTCTAGCATGATTTAGGCCTAGCTTTGTGAAACTTTCATGCTTGTTTTAGTATGCTTTAGCTCTGTTTTTAGTTTCTTTGGTCATGCTCAACATGCTTTGTGTAGTCTCTTTGCATTTTGGCTTGATTGGCCTCGGATGTATGAGTCTTGGTTGCATGCTTTGCTTGTGTTGATTGGTCGGTTTGGCACCTCTTTTCCATGCAATTTCAGAGCTTATAATGCATGCCATTAGCCCATGTTTATTCTCTTTTAAGTGTGCTTAAAAGTTGTCTCTATGTGCCTAAATGTTGGACCTTGCATGCATGCCTATTTGTATGTGTTTTGGCTTCCACTCTTGAGCATATTGGCCACTGTTTTAGGCTTGTTTGAAGGCTACCTAAATTATTCTAAGTCCATTCTCGCATGTCGTGGCATGCTCACCTTGTGTGTTGTTGCATACTTGGCCTATCGCATGTGTTGCATGCTTAAATCTTAGTGCATTTGGCATGCATTCTTCTCCTTGCTTTGGTTGCTTAATATGCCACATGTCTTGCACACTTGCATGTTGGCATTACATCCCACATGCTTGCATGTTTGCATGCTAGCCTTGCATGTTGTTGCATACTTAACCTCCATGCCTAGGTTGCATTGCATGAGCATGCATGCCTTGCCTCTTGACTATCCATGATTGAGGTTGGGCCTCATTTGTTTGTTTTGTGCATTGCATTTCATTCGTTATCAAAATGCAAACTTGGTTCTCTTGGGCCATCATGCATTGAAATGCGTGGTTGGTGGTCCAAGAACCGAGAACTATGTCCCTTTGAGTCATAAACATGATAAGGGATGTGATGGTGCACACATTTGCTTGAAATGCATTGCTATGCCTTATTTTGCCCTCTGCTGCTATCAAAATAGGATTCTGCAAGAAGACTTGGCCGGCCGGCCATCTTTAGTGCCAACCGACCAACAATTGGTGGCCGGTGATCATTCCATTTGGCCGGTGACCATTTCCCTTGGCCGGTGGCATCCCACAGGGTTCATAGAGTGCACCTTGGGAATCTTGCACTGATCAGAGAAGGAAAATAGTGTGGATAGAGGCAACTTGTGCATAGCAGTGGACTTCCGAGCAGAGCCAAGCACACCTTGCATTGGGCCCTTTTCCCGAGGCTGTTTACTGTTCTGTTAGATTAGTTAATTTGCTTAACTAGTTTAACTGGTCTGTAATATTTAATTAGCTTGTAGGCTAGTTAAATTTGTATTATTCTTTCGGTCCCTCCGAGTAAGGGCTAATGTGTAATAAGTGTGGGTGCGTGTGTGCATATCTTCCAACCCTCCCCCCCACTTCTTCCTCCCTTTTACTTACTTGCTTTGATGGTTAGTATTAGGACATGTTTAATTTAGCATCCTTATGCTATGCGTGCGTGCGTGCATCATTCATCAGTATTGCATGCACCGGGCTCGGCACATCATGCTAACAGCATAGTATTCCAAATCTAACTTGAATATGTGCTACTTGTTACATCCCACATGTCATCCTAGGATTAGCCGAGCCTATTCTAGTAACATTCTGTATGCGTTGCATTAGCCACTTAACATGGACTTGGATCATGTATGATTGCTAACATGTTCACTGTTTTGGCACGGAGTACGATGTAAGTATTTATGCTTTAGCATCTCGCATGAGTGTGAATGTTAAACATAACAACATGATTACCATGTGGCTAAATGCTTGTGTGATATAAACTGCCTGAATGCCTGTGGGTGAAGGTTGGATTGTTTGAGTTGGGATGACTCATTGAGATCCGTGTTTTAGCCAACTTGCAAGTAGCAAATCTCAAATCATTTTCCAAACGAACGGATATGCAATGCTTTGTCCCAAATTAGGCGATCTAGTCTATACTTTTGTGTTGTGTGCATCACATAGTAAATCTAGGCTAATAACCGGAATAAGAACGCATAATGTTTTTCAAAACGAGATATCATGGTTAGTAGAGGCCGATCTTCGGATCGGGCGAGCGGGGGTGCTCATAGCTGACCTTCCCCAATCGTACCCAAGTTCCCGAGCCGAGGCAACTTTGGTGATGATGGACACGTGGCCTTAGGCAAACGAGTCAGGGTTTCCTAAATTCCCCCATTAAAAAATATTTAGGTGGCGACTCTGTATCTGGCAAAGCAGTCCATGTTTGGCACTTCTTTTCTAAAAATTTGTTTTCTCAAAATGATTTGCCGGATTTGGATTCTTTGGTTCAGATTAAGAACCGTGACAATTGAGTCCGAACTGTGAGGTGAGACCCTCACGCGGGGCGCATCCACAACAGCGCTGCCGGAACACAATTACAATTGTTAGATAGCACAAGTTGGGCTATAAACACATAGGACAAAGTATGTGACAACTATATGTATGGAGGAGAGGTGATATGCACCGTTCGACACGGGCAAACGTAGTATGCACGACCTGGGTTTTTGCTAGATCTCGAAATATTTACGAGGCATTGTCCAAAGCCACATGCACACATCCTTCGTGGCCATGAAGAAGTGGTAGTTGACATCGATGATGCCATTTCTGTTGTTTGCATTAACAAATGCGTAAATGTTATTAACAAAGAACTTTAAATGTTGGTCTCACATGAAAGAAGTTTAATGACAGAACTTTCTTCCATGCTACTTCTTTCATATATGTACAGTATTATGTGTAGACACCCCATTTTTGACCGACCTTAAGACTCAGACGTCACCGATTGAGCGCTCGGTGATGTTGCATACTGTGCTCGTTCAGAAGTCTCAGAGTCGCGACCGTGCGCCCTACCTCCGGACTTTCGAACTTTCTCCTGTGCCTTGTCTCGGTTTGCGAACCAGACTCGGTTTTCTCTGTTTTCTTTCCCGAGGGGAGGGAATGGTCCCGTAGACTATCTCCCAGTGGCCGTGAGCTACTTTTCGTGGCCATAGGCCATTTCGCCCATTTCGGAGCCTGGTTCCCGTTTTTCGGAGCCGTCAAGCCGTGTGCCTCGGTTCGGGACCGCCCAACCATCTCCGATTTCTCCGATTTTCAGCAAGTGCCTCTATTTTATCATTCCGAGGGACACTGGGGCCTCTGGTACCCACTTCGCGGCCGTATGCCACTTTCGGTGCCTGCAGCCCATTTTCGGAACCCCGAACCTCGCGGTTTGGGCCCCGAGCATTCATTTTGCATCGGTTTTTGTTCAATTTTGGCAGGTACCTCTGTTTTAGCATCAAGAAGATCACTGGAGGGTGGGAGGCCAGCAATTGTTCCAGAAAACCAGTTTCACTCCTCCGGCGCCCGTTTTGCTCACTTCCGGGCCAATGTTGAACACCCTGGGGATATTTTCTTCGAGCCGGGACTACATATTTGTGATGAGGGCACATGGGAGGACACTAAAAAGTGGTGGTCGGCCAGTAATTCAGATTTTCATTTTTGAGCCTCTTCTTCAAGTGCAATGTTGTGACTCCTGCTTCAGTGTTGCCAAGTTCCAACCCTGGGGCCTTATTCTACACACCTGGGAGGACCCTAAAACATGGTGGTCGGCCAGCAATTTTTTTGTCCCATTTTTGGCCATGGCCGGCCGGCCAGGGGGAGTGGCTGGCCGACCAGTTGGGGTGGCCGGCCGGCCACCTTCCAGAAAGCCACCTGGCCAGCCAGCTTTCTGCTTTTCACCTCTTTACAGCTGTCCAGCTGCTTTTCAAAATATCCCTGTCCTCCGGGGGATATTTTGGGAGGGAAAGCTTGGATGCATTTCCCTCCCCTTTTACACCCTTTTTGGTCTATTTAAGGGGCTGGACAGCTCCTTCCCTAGGGTTACAAGATTTTCTCTGAAGAACCTCTCTTCCAAAACCTCCATTTTCTATCTCAAAAACCCTAAAAAGCTTCAAGTTTCTAGCTCCTTTCTTCATCAACCCTAAGCACCATCATCACCACCTCCATTCCAGCAGCAAAGAAGTGATTTTTAAAGGCTAAGGACCAGAAAATTCAAGCCAAGAAGCAACAAAAGACTTGTCTTCAAGGGTAAGCCACTAATTCCCTTTTTCTAGCATAATTTTGAATCAATTCTTTACCCTATTTACTCTCTGTTTTGGGCTCTGACCCCTACTGGTTTTAGGTTTATTTTGAGTCCCTCTACAACTTTGTAGAAGGGCTCAACTCTGTTTGGTGTCTCCATGACACACCTCTTTCAATATCACTCTTTATGCCATTATTTTGCATGCTTTATTTGACTTATGAGTGATCTGATTTCGAGCCTGTTATAAACTGTGAGTGGGCCTATTTTGAGCCCCTATTCAACATTGAATAAGGGCTCAACCATGTTTGGCCTCTCTATCATGCACTTTCTTTGTAATCCTCCATATTTTCCGTAAAATTGCATGATTTATTTGGCCTATTTGTGATCTGATTTGGAGCATCTCATGAACTCATATTATGCTTATTTTGAGCCCCTCTTCAACATTGAAGAAGGGCTCAACCTGGTTTTCACGCTCTACATGCCACTTGCTTTGAATTCATGTTCTACTCCTATTTGGCATGCCCCTTTGAGCTTATTTGGCTTCTGTTTTGAGTCTTCATCAGGCCTGAAAAGAGCCTTGTTTTGGCCTTCTCATCATGTTTTGTTAAGTGTCTTAGGCCATTTGATGCATTCTTTTAGTACTTCATGTTGTACTCCCTATTTGGTTCATTAATTTGCATGCTTTGTTAGGCTTGCTTGGCTTCTGTTTTCAGCCTTCATCAGGCTTATAAAGTGTCTTAAAATGACTCATTCTTCATGTTTTGTTAAGGGTCCAAGGTTATTTGATGCATGCTTTTGGTACCTCATGTTATAGCCTTTGTTGGCTCATTATTTTGCATGCTATGTTTAGCCTATCTACATACTGAATTGAGGGATGTCATCTCTTGTAAATGTGCATATTTTTGGCCCCTATTTGATTTTTTAGAACTGTGTTTTTCAGTTTGAGCATTGTATATACCACTTGCTTTGTAATTCTCCTCTTTTCCCTCATTTTTGCAAGCTATTTTTGCCATACTTGTGATCATTGTTTGGCCATACTTTGTACTGAAAAAATGCTAGTTTAGGGGCTGCCTTGCTACTTTTTTACATGTTATGTCCATATTGTGCATGTTTAGTAGGGCTGTAGGCCGTTTCGGGTGCATAACATTGCATTTCGGGCATCGGGTGTAATTTTGTCATAATTGGGGGGCTATTTGTGCATCATTTTGGCTGCTGAAATTTGCATTTTCCATATGCCATATGCCACATCTCATTTGTATGCCATTTTCATGATTTATGCCATTGCCTCGGTTTGCGTGCCCGTGTACACGCATTTCGAGGCACTTCATTTTCATCTCTCGGCATCTTATGTGAGTGCGGCTGAGGCCTTCTCATGTTAGTGTAAGCCCAATTTGCATTTTCATGCCTTTATATCATTGCCTCGGTTTGCGTGCCCGTGTGCACGCGTTTCGAGGCACTTCATGTTCATCTCTTGGCCTCCTGTGTGAGAGTGGCTGAGACTCTCTCATATTGGTGTAAGCCCATATTGCATTGTCATGCCATTTTAGTCTCATTACATCGCGTGTGTCATTTCCTCGGTTTGCGTGTCTGTGTGCACGCATTTCGAGGCATCTTGTTTTCATAGCATAGTGCATACTAGGTTGTATCTTAGATTGCATTCATGCATTTCCTCGGTTTGCGTGCCTGTGTGCGCGTATTTCGAGGCATCTTGTTTTCATAGCATTGTGCATGCTAGGATTGTATTTTAGTTGCATTCATGCATATCATGCATATTGCATCGTGTTCGGGATAAGAGTTAGCCCGGACACGGGAAACGAGGCGCGTTCCGTACTCCGAGTGACGGAACGGGTCTCAATTCCCAAGTCACCGACGCTCCGGATTACCCATGATGGAGTTAGGCTTTGTTGTAGCATCCATCTGCATTAACCCCATATTGAGTTGTGCAATCCGACTCCTCGGCCATCATGCATCGAGATGCGTGATTGGTGACACGAGGATCGAGACATGCATATATTTGTGAAATACATTGCTATGCCCTTTTCCTGCTCTCTGTCGCAGCAAAATCAAGAATCAGCAAGTCTTCGGAGTCTGGCACGCATTTCGAGAAATATTGCAAACAGAGGCTAATTGGGGCATCCCAGTGGATTTCAGCACCAAAGCAGCCCAACATGCATCATTCATCAGAATCGAAGCAGCCCCCTGGCCTGCGCGCCAGTTTACAGCTTTCTTAGTTAATTTGTAAATTAATTAGGATTTTGTATATTATTCGGACTGTAATATTCGGACTGTACTATTCTTTTATTCGGGTCTGTATTATTTATTCGGACCCTCTGTGCGAGGGCATAATTGTAATAAGTGTGGGTGAGTGTGATGTATGTCTTCCAACCCCCATTTCTTTCTTCCCTTTTATTTACCCGCTTATGATTGTTAGATATAGGGCATGTTTCAATTAGCATACGGTATGATAGCATGTTTGCATCATTCATCTGTTTTGCACGCACTGGGCTCGGCACATCATACAAACTGCATTTGTATTTCAAATTCCAAATTGAATACGTGTTAGTTGTAGCATCTCATATACCATGTTTAGAATAGCCGAGCCTGCTATAGTTGCATTTTGCATGTGTTGCATTAGGCATTTCAGCACATTTAGGATCATGCATGATTTCTAATCAGCTTTTGTTTTGGCTTGGAGTACTCGGTAAGTTTTATGCTTTAGCATCCTTGCATGCGTGTGAGTGTTGCCATGATTGCATGCTTACAATGAGGCTAACTGCTTATGTGCTATAACTGCCTTGAATGCCTGTGGGTGGAGGTTGAGTTACTTGAATTGGGACAATTCATCAAATGTTTGTTTTAAGCCCACTAGATAGTGGCAAAATCATGTTGTTTTCTAAGCCCACCCGAGGGTGGCAAATCCACGTCTTAGCCTACTTGCGGGTAGCACCATCAAACCATTTTCAAACAAACAAACATGAAATGTTTTGTTCCAATTCAGGCGATTCAGTCTATACTTGTATGCTGTGCGCATCACATAGTAACCTAGACTAATAACCGGAATAAGAACTCACAATGTTTTCAAAAACAGATATCATGGTTAGTAGAGGCCGGTCTTTGACCGGGCGAGCGGGGGTGCTCACGATGTGACCTTCCCCAATCGTACCCAAGTTCCCGAGCCAACTTTGGTGATGACGGACACGTGGCCTTTGGCACTGAGTTAGGGTTTCCTAAATTTCCCATTTTAAAAATATTTAGGTGGCGACTCTGTTATCTGGCAAAGCAGTCCATGTTTGGCACTTCTTTCAAAAAATCTGTTTTTCTTCAAAACGATTTGCCGGATTTGGACTCTTTGGTTCAAGATTTGGAACCGCAACAAAATCGAGTCCGAACTGTAGCGAGGTCCCTCGCGGGCTTGTTACAGTTTCTGGCGACTCCGCTGGGGATTTAGAGAACTTGACTCGAACTCATGATATCTGGTTTTTTTAACTACATTTGTGTGTTTCTTTGCATTGCATTTGCATTGGTGCGCCTAGGACACCGTGTTTGCCATATGCCATTCCCGAACGATTTGCCGGAGGCTTGTCTTATCAAGTCATGTCCGTAAGGCTGATCGGCTCTGGGCTCTGACAGCATGGGAACACAAACCCCGGTTTTACCGGGGCACCCTTTTTGACCATTCAACCTAGTGCATATTCGGATCCATAGTGACCATTCCAAACTAGGACAGGTTGCTTACCCGTTTATAGGTTGTTTGAAGCCGCTGCGTGCGTAGTGAAACCCTAGTTCCTGACAAAATAGGACAGGGAAACCCTACCCCAACATAGGGGTGTTTCGGCTCACACTTATCTGTTATGTGCTTGTTAGAGTGCGTCTCTACAGGGAATGCATATATCAGTTTATGAGTTTGAGCATTAGGCCTGCGGGCACCAATTCAGTATTTTGGGTATCAGGGTCTACGGGCATCAGTATTTGGTGGAATCAGTTTTACCTGAGGGTATCAGCTTACAGGCGGAATTTTGGAGCAGAATTCAGGAGAGGGCACACTCATTCAACTATGCTCACATCTGTTCAGGTGAAATCAGGCTGAGATGTTGTCTGTTTTCTCTTTTGCTAGGTAGTTTTGGAACCATAGCTTCAGAAGGCTTCAATATCCCCCGGGTACACCGAACTTGTGTTGATAGACTTTGTTGGGTCAGAGATTCAGTTCAAGGACAATCAGTGTTGCTTTACCAAAGGCAGGGTGAAAAGGCCAGTCAGACACAAACCATCAATATAGCAGCTACCAGCTCAGTGGTCTTTGAACAGTCGGGTTGAGGTTTCCGAGCCTACTGCAGACACACATATACCGGTCACTCAGTCGAATCAGGACAATATGTCGAGTCTGGAAGAAATGGTGCGCCAACTCCAGGATAGTATGAAAGCCATGCAGCAAGACGCTGTCCGTCAAGCAGAATTCACCAAGCAACAGGCTGTGGTCATATCCCAACAGGCAGAGACAATTGCCAGGTTAGAACAGCAAACCGAAGCATCTGCTTCATAACAAGTTCCTCCCCCAGCAGGAGCTCTAGCACCTGGGGAGATGCCAAATGTCCAGGAAGGTACGGACATTCCAATAGGGCCGGCTCCACCTCCGATTCTACCGCAACTATCCAAAGCACCCACGCCTATCAATGTACCGGACTCTCCCTTTGAGTTCGAAGCAGACTCCACAGCACTGAAGCTGAGTAAGTTGGAAAAAATGTTTAAGAAATCCCAAGGAGTCAGGTCTATTCCCGACATCGAGGATGGGTATACAGACGCAGCTGTGACACTGCCAAATCGGTTCAAGATGCCTCATATTGATCGATTTGATAGGTCCGGGGACCCCATGGTACACTTGAGACTGTTTTCAGATATCCTAAGGCCAATGGGCCTCAGCAGGCTTCAGAAGTTGTCTTTATTTGGCCGGACCCTGTCAGGTGTGGCATCCGCATGGTATGCCAAGCTAGAAGATGATGTCAAGAGAAATTGGGACGAAATGGCTGAGGCCTTCATCGCGCAGTACTCATACAACACACAGATTGAGATTACGACCCGTGATCTCGAGACAACTAGGCAAGAGCCTAAGGAGAGTTTTTCAGAGTTCGTAACCAGATGGAGGACCAAGGCTTCGATAATAACCTTGAGGCCTACGGACAAAGACTAGATTCGGATGATTGTGTGCAATCTACAGCCGAAGTTGATGCAAAAGATTATAGTAGTCCCCTTTCCTACTTTTTCTGACTTACATGAAATGGGAGTACAGATCGAGGATGCTATGAAGCAGGGCCTCATTGACCAAGAGAATGAGTAGCCTAGGCGGGCATTTTCCCGCAGTTCGAATGCGACCACCAGTGGCGATGTGGCCACAAGATCTTCTGAGGTGGGCATGGTCACCACCACCACATCAAAAAGGGCTACCCCATTCACCGGTACGTCCGGAAGTAGCTCACAGAAAACCAAATATCCGCCTCGAGTCAAGAGGGTTTTCACCCCACTTTGCATGCCTTTGTCAAAGGCTCTAGAGGTCTTAATCCGGAAGGGACATCTGAAACCGTTGGAACAACAGCCCTTACCCGATCCTATCCCTGCAAAGCATGACCAGACTAAGTACTGTGCCTACCATCAACAAACCGGTCATGAGACCGATAGCTGCTTTCGTTTGCGCCATGATGTACAAGATTTGTTTGACAACAACGTCATCGCCGCACCAGTCTCACAAGGTCTATCGGCACTGGATCGATGAATGTGGGGGATAATGCGATATGATCGGGGGATGAACCACCTGCGGGCGGCACTCAGTTTACTCCAGACGTGGGAATGGCACGCACTGTTTTGAGCAGTATGCAAATACTAGTTTTTGTATTTTCTAGCTTGGGTATTGAGCCAGTTCCATTGTTTTGTTTAGAGTCTGTCTCTTTGTTTTGAGTCAGTCTTTTTGGTTAAGGTCTGTCTTGTTGTATCGAGTCAGTCCTGTTACGTAGGAGTCGGGTGATTCTGGGGGTGTTACCTCGGACATCACCATTTTGTTTTGTGTTTGTCTTTTCGTTTTGTTTTGAGTCTGTTTCTGCCAGGGAGCCAGTAATGCCAACAGATTTTGAATGAACAGCAGTGATTTCCACATTCTTGTGATCGCTTCTACCTTGTGCCAGTTGTGTCAAAGGCTTGAATGAAACGGCAGTGCATTCCACCTGCTCTCTTGTGCCTTGAAGTCATTGTATTAACCTAAGTTTTTCAAAACCTTTTTGAACACTGCGGTGAAAACAAAGAGGAAGGAATTCCTCGGGATTTGTAAAAATTTGATCAATTGAGAGAAAGAGAGGCGTGCTAAGCCCTTAATGAATGAAATCATGCTTGTTAGTATGAGTACTGAGAAGGACCCTGGCTTGATCCAGACTGGTTTCACACTATCTTCAGCGCGAGCGATTTGTCGCTTTCTTAAAAACTTTCAAAAAAATGTTTTTCGCGGTCCTGCGAAGACATATGTGGAATCGCTCTTGAGATTGTGCAGCTTAGGATCACTCTCAGCCTCGAGACTCAACCCCTTTGCTTCCAAACCTTGAACTTGAATTCAGAAGGTTCAACGGTCAACTACAACATGAGGCCTGTGTGGCCAGATTTGAAGCAGCCCTCGAACAAGAGGCACCAAAGTCAGATCAAGAGGATCAGATGTCATCAAAAGGAGCTTGCAAAGCTAGATCAGAAGCACCCCTCGAACTAGGGGCCAAAAAATATCCGATGTGCTCGAAGAGCCAAAGGTGGATCTTTCTGCAAATCAATACAACAGCCACTCTCCCGGATACAGAGGGCTTCAATCTCAAAACCATTTGGCATGGACCTGTTACACTTCTACCCTTTGAGAGGCTCGCTGGGCCGAAAACCCAGAAGGGCGACCCAGGCAAAAGTTAGAGCAAGAAAAAAAAGAAAAGAATGAAAAGAAAAGAAAAAAAAAAGAAGAAAAAGAAAAAAAGAACAAAGCTCGCAAGGTCGAAAACCTGCAACAGGCGCCTTGGCAAAAGTTAGAGCAAGAAAAAAAAGAAAAGAAAAAAGAAGAAAAATGAAAAAAAAAATTGAAAAAGAAAGAAGAACAGAGCTTGTAAGGTCGAAAACCTGCAACGGGCGCCTTGGCAAAAGTTAGAGCATAAAAAGGAGAGGTTAAATAGCCGAGTGTACCTTAACCCCGAACTACGTGAGGCTTGATTCCTATCTTTGGGATACGTAGGCAACTTCATTCTGAAGTCCAGCCATAATCAATTCAAAATTCAATTATGTCCATGCGATGGTTTTGATCATCTTTTGCCTTCTCTGTATCTGAGAGTCTGCTTGTGTTCATCGCTCTGAGGACTGACTACAATGTGCTGCAGTGCCTTTCAAACAAGGGGCAACTTTCCGTTGCCATTCAACGCGCCGCGGTGCTATCCAAACGAGGGGCAACTTTCCGTTGCCATTCAATGCGCCGCGGTGCCATCCAAACAATGGGCAACTTTCCGTTGCCATTCAATGCGCTGCAGTGCCGTTCAAACAAGGGGTAACTTTCCGTTGCCATGCAGCTCTCTTCAAGCACGAGGCAGTTTTCCCTTGGATCCGAGGTTGTGCATCTCAGGAATAAGTTTCATGCTCGTTGAGCAAGTGGCCGTGTGCAAAAATAGTTTTTGAGAATTTTTACTGAGGTTGACTATTTTCTCGAAAATTGTTCCATTTTTTTCAAAAACTGGACAATTTCTTGGACCCAAAAAGGAAAATTTTCAGTGCTCATAGCCTGACTTGCGTGATTTCAAATCAAAAATTGAACAAGCATGTTAATCTAACCCTCATGTTGGTCAAAATTGTTTTAGTAAAAATCAAAATAAAAAAATGGTCAAAATGATGAACTAGGGGCACAGTTGAGTCAGGTGTTCTGTCTTTTCTCCTTTGTCAAAATACTTGCCAGAAAGGGCACCATACTTGCCAAGAAGGGCACTCTACTTGTCGAAAAGGGCACCGTATTCGCCAGAAAAGGGCACAACAAAGGACTGAAAGCTCTCGTATCCTCCAAGCAACGAGGTGTCGAGCCAAGTGCGAAGCATAAACTGGAATGAGACAAGATATTCCACTCCATCATCTGGACAGATCTTATCACGTCCAAAAGCAAAGCATCATCAACCGATGCTAGCTGCAGATTTGCTACACACCCAGTTGTAGCGCAACCCCTCTGTGGGAGGAATTCACTAGCTGTGAGCGGAAGAAAGAAGAATCTAGCTGAATGCTAGGGGCACGAGCCCACAACTTGCTGTTTATCCATCCACCACCCAGGGGAGGGATTAAAAAATGAGAGATTGAAGAATAGAGAGATGTGCGATGAGAAAAAAAGTGAGAAAATGGCTTTTTCAGAAAACTAGAGATTGAGTGCCAAGTGATGTGAGAATCACAAGTGAGAAAGGGTGGGAAACACTACCTGGTGAAACAGGCTCCCTGTGCACGTCTGAGTGTCGTGTCTTTTTGTTTGTCTCATTTCATCCCAAGCGTGTCTCGTTGTGTTTAGGTCGTTTACCTTTTGTTTTTCTGTGTTGAGTTGTTTTGGCTGTGGTCAGTTGTAGGCTTAATACCCGGTTGAGAATCCTTTTCTCATTTTCAAAAAATAAAATCATTTTGTGCTCCGAGTGTCGTGCCGTTCTCCACATTTGTGCAAAACAGAATTTGTTCTTTCATAAAACCGCAGGATTCAACTCAGGTCATATGAGAACAGTAGAGCCAGGACCTATCTGAAGCTATAATGGTTCCGGACTGCAAAACGAAAGCAAAAGAGGAAAATGTTGGGCATCTGAGTTTGTTCCAACTTCAGTAAGCTCCGAGATCGCATTCCGTATGCACCTTGTCAGGTCTTGTCAATGCTCCGAAGTGTGAGTGTGCCTCTATCTCAAGCTCAAGATCAAGTCAGCCTCAAGCCAGAATGGCGATCAAAAGTGCTCTCCTCGAGTACCGTTTCGTGCCAGGGACATCTTGGCCGTGTTTGCAATGAGTTCCTAGGAGACCAACTGCGACAGTGGAAACTAGAGTTCGAATGGCTGTTGCCTAGAACGCAAAGGTTCGGGATTTCCGAGACTAAAGTCTGGTTTAAATACCCAGAGGCGTGCCCTCGGCTTGAAATCTGTATGGAAGCCCCATAGGTTGAGACAGCGTGTATGCACCTCAATCCTGGATACTGAACCAACCTAGTCTGTCACCCCATTGGAGAATAGGGAAAGTTGTGAAAATGATCAGGAAAACAAGCGGCAGCCGTGGCTCCTACATGCAGATATTGTTACTTGTTAGCATTCCTGAGCCTTTGTACTGTGAGTTCAAGGTAAAGTGTTCGAAGAGCACGAGGGGAGATCCCCGTCGGAGCAGAGCGGTTCACCGCCACTCACCTCATGAGGTGCTTTCTAAAGCGCCGCTTTGTCCATTTATTGCTTTCCATAAGCATCATGCATTGTAATGCACTGTACTTGTCAAGTTTCTTTCTCAGTCATGCACGATATTGTATGTACGGATCATTCAAAGAAGTTCCGTTTGAGATCATTCACTTAGTGTATCAATCACACTTCTTTCATTTTCTGTATCTATCACACACATTCTCACTTAGTGTATCAATCACACTTCTTTCATTTTCTGTATCTATCACACACATTCTCAGTTAGTGTATCAATCACACTTCTTTCATTTTCTATATCTATCACGCTCATTATCAGTTAGTGTATCAATCACACTTCATTCATTTTGTGTATCTATTACACACATTCTCATTTTGTGTATCTATCATGCACATATTCACTTTTAGTGTATCAATCACACTCTGTTCACATAGTGCATCTATCACACTTTGTGTTCGCTTTTAGTATATCTATCATACTTTGTTCACTAAGTGCATCTATCACACTTTGTGTTCTCATTCAGTATATCTATCATACTCTGTTCACTAAGTGCATCTATCACACTTTGTGTTCGCTTTTAGTATATCTATCATACTTTGTTCACTAAGTGCATCTATCACACTTTGTGTTCGTATTCAGTATATCTATCATACTATGTTCACTAAGTGCATCTATCACACTTCGTGTTCACTTTTAGTGTATCAATCACACTTTGTTCACATAGTGCATCTATCACACTTTGTGTTTGCATTTAGTGTATCAATCACACTCTGTTTACATAGTGCATCTATCACACTTTGTGTTCGTATTCAGTATATCTATCATACTCTGTTCACTAAGTGCATCTATCACACTTCGTGTTCACTTTTAGTGTATCAATCACACTCTGTTCACATAGTGCATCTATCACACTTTGTGTTTGCATTCAGTATATCTATCATACTCTGTTCACTAAGTGCATCTATCACACTTTGTGTTCGCTTTTAGTATATCTATCATACTTTGTTCACTAAGTGCATCTATCACACTTTGTGTTTGCATTCAGTATATCTATCATACTCTGTTCACTAAGTGCATCTATCACACTTCGTGTTCACTTTTAGTGTATCAATCACACTCTGTTCACATAGTGCATCTATCACACTTTGTGTTCTCATTCAGTATATCTATCATACTCTGTTCACTAAGTGCATCTATCACACTTTGTGTTCGCTTTTAGTATATCTATCATACTTTGTTCACTAAGTGCATCTATCACACTTTGTGTTCGTATTCAGTATATCTATCATACTCTGTTCACTAAGTGCATCTATCACACTTCGTGTTCACTTTTAGTGTATCAATCACACTCTGTTCACATAGTGCATCTATCACACTTTGTGTTCGTATTCAGTATATCTATCATACTCTGTTCACTAAGTGCATCTATCACACTTCGTGTTCACTTTTAGTGTATCAATCACACTCTGTTCACATAGTGCATCTATCACACTTTGTGTTTGCATTCAGTATATCAATCACACTCTGTTCACATAGTGCATCTATCACACTTTGTGTTTGCATTCAGTATATCTATCATACTCTGTTCACTAAGTGCATCTATCACACTTCGTGTTCACTTTTAGTGTATCAATCACACTCTGTTCACATAGTGCATCTATCACACTTTGTGTTTGCATTCAGTATATCTATCATACTCTGTTCACATAGTGCATCTATCACACTTCGTGTTCACTTTTAGTGTATCAATCACACTCTGTTCACATAGTGCATCTATCACACTTCGTGTTCACCTTTAGTGTATCCATCACACTTTGCTCACTTTGTTCATATAGTGTATCAATCACACATACTCGCTTTGTATCTATCACACTATGCCTACCTTGTGTATCAATCACACACACTTACTTTGTGTATCAATCACACACGCTCACACTCATTTTGCTTTGTGTATTTATCACACATGTTTGTCCACTTAGTGTATCCATCACACTTCGTTCACTTTTGTGTATCTGTCACACATGTTCATGAAGAATCCCCAATTTACAAACCGGCTTCGCTTTGTGTATAAGTCCAATTTACAAACCGGCTTCGCTTTGCGTATAAGTCCAATCTACAAACCGGCTTCGCTTTGCGTATAAGTCCAATTTACAAACCGGCTTCGCTTTGCGTATAAGTCCAATCTTCCAACCGGCTTCGCGTAGCGTGTAAGTCCAATTGTCAAAATCTTCCTGCATATCACTTTGCATTTTGCCCCCTTTTGCCTGCGGGCATGCCTGCGGGCACATCTTTGTCTATCCTGTCTGCTTTGTCTAAGTCTTCGGCCTTGTCAAAAATGGGTCGTCTCTGGGCTTTAACATTCACTCCCGTCATTGTTATGACTTCCGAGTTCTGTCAAAGAGGGGCAACTGTAGACACCCCATTTTTGACCGACCTTAAGACTCAGACGTCACCGATTGAGCGCTCGGTGATGTTGCATACTGTGCTCGTTCAGAAGTATCAGAGTCGCGGCCGTGCGCCCTACCTCCGGACTTCCGAACTTTCTCCTGTGCCTTGTCTCGGTTTGCGAACCAGACTCGGTTTTCTCTGTTTTCTTTCCCGAGGGGAGGGAATGGTCCCGTAGACTATCTCCCAGTGGCCGTGAGCTACTTTTCGTGGCCATAGGCCATTTCGCCCATTTCGGAGCCTGGTTCCCGGTTTTCGGAGCCGTCAGGCCGTGTGCCTCGGTTCGGGACCGCCCAACCATCTCCGATTTCTCCAGTTTTCGGCAAGTGCCTCTGTTTTATCATTCCGAGGGACACTGGGGCCTCTGGTACCCACTTCGCGGCCGTATGCCACTTTCGGTGCCTACAGCCCATTTTCGGGACCCCGAACCTCGCGGTTTGGGCCCCGAGCATTCATTTTGCATCGGTTTTTGTTCAATTTTGGCAGGTACCTCTGTTTTAGCATCAAGAAGATCACTGGAGGGTGGGAGGCCAACAATTGTTCCAGAAAACCAGTTTCGCTCCTCCGGCACCCGTTTTGCTCACTTCCGGGCCAATGTTGAACACCCTGGGGATATTTTCTTCGAGCCGGGACTACATATTTGTAATGAGGACACATGGGAGGACACTAAAAAGTGGTGGTCAGCCAGTAATTCAGATTTTCATTTTTGAGCCTCTTCTTCAAGTGCAATGTTGTGACTCCTGCTTCAGTGTTGCCAAGTTCCAACCCTGGGGCCTTATTCTACACACCTGGGAGGACCCTAAAACATGGTGGTCGGCCAGCAATTTTTTTGTCCCATTTTTGGCCATGGCCGGCCGGCCAGGGGGAGTGGCTGGCCGACCAGTTGGGGTGGCCGGCCGACCACCTTCCAAAAAGCCACCTGGCCGGCCAGCTTTCTGCTTTTCACCTCTTTACAGCTGTCCAGCTGCTTTTCAAAATATCCCTGTCCTCCGGGGGATATTTTGGGAGGGAAAGCTTGGATGCATTTCCCTCCCCTTTTACACCCTTTTTGGTCTATTTAAGGGGCTGGACAGCTCCTTCCCTAGGGTTACAAGATTTTCTCTGAAGAACCTCTCTTCCAAAACCTCCATTTTCTATCTCAAAAACCCCAAAAAGCTTCAAGTTTCTAGCTCCTTTCTTCATCAACCCTAAGCACCATCATCACCACCTCCATTCTAGCAGCAAAGAAGTGATTTTTAAAGGCTAAGGACCAGAAAATTCAAGCCAAGAAGCAACAAAAGACTTGTCTTCAAGGGTAAGCCACTAATTCCCTTTTTCTAGCATAATTTTGAATCAATTCTTTACCCTATTTACTCTCTGTTTTGGGCTCTGACCCCTACTGGTTTTAGGCTTATTTTGAGTCCCTCTACAACTTTGTAGAAGGGCTCAACTCTGTTTGGTGTCTCCATGACACACCTCTTTCAATATCACTCTTTATGCCATTATTTTGCATGCTTTATTTGACTTATGAGTGATCTGATTTCGAGCCTGTTATAAACTGTGAGTGGGCCTATTTTGAGCCCCTATTCAACATTGAATAAGGGCTCAACCATGTTTGGCCTCTCTATCATGCACTTTCTTTGTAATCCTCCATATTTTCCGTAAAATTGCATGATTTATTTGGCCTATTTGTGATCTGATTTGGAGCATCTCATGAACTCATATTATGCTTATTTTGAGCCCCTCTTCAACATTGAAGAAGGGCTCAACCTGGTTTTCACGCTCTACATGCCACTTGCTTTGAATTCATGTTCTACTCCTATTTGGCATGCCCCTTTGAGCTTATTTGGCTTCTGTTTTGAGTCTTCATCAGGCCTGAAAAGAGCCTTGTTTTGGCCTTCTCATCATGTTTTGTTAAGTGTCTTAGGCCATTTGATGCATTCTTTTAGTACTTCATGTTATACTCCCTATTTGGTTCATTAATTTGCATGCTTTGTTAGGCTTGCTTGGCTTCTGTTTTCAGCTTTCATCAGGCTTATAAAGTGTCTTAAAATGACTCATTCTTCATGTTTTGTTAAGGGTCCAAGGTTATTTGATGCATGCTTTTGGTACCTCATGTTATAGCCTTTGTTGGCTCATTATTTTGCATGCTATGTTTAGCCTATCTACATACTGAATTGAGGGATGTCATCTCTTGTAAATGTGCATATTTTTGGCCCCTATTTGATTTTTTAGAACTGTGTTTTTCAGTTTGAGCATTGTATATACCACTTGCTTTGTAATTCTCCTCTTTTCCCCCATTTTTGCAAGCTATTTTTGTCATACTTGTGATCATTGTTTGGCCATACTTTGTACTGAAAAAATGCTAGTTTAGGGGCTTCCTTGCTACTGTTTTACATGTTATGTCCATATTGTGCATGTTTAGTAGGGCTGTAGGCCGTTTCGGGTGCATAACATTGCATTTCGGGCATCGGGTGTAATTTTGTCATAATTCGGGGGCTATTTGTGCATCATTTTGGCTGCTGAAATTTGCATTTTCCATATGCCATATGCCACATCTCATTTGTATGCCATTTTCATGATTTATGCCATTGCCTCGGTTTGCGTGCCCGTATGCACGCATTTCGAGGCACTTCATTTTCATCTCTCGGCATCTTATGTGAGTGCGGCTGAGACCCTCTCATGTTAGTGTAAGCCCAATTTGCATTTTCATGCCTTTATATCATTGCCTCGGTTTGCGTGCCCGTGTGCACGCGTTTCGAGGCACTTCATGTTCATCTCTTGGCCTCCTGTGTGAGAGTGGCTGAGACTCTCTCATGTTGGTGTAAGCCCATATTGCATTGTCATGCCATTTTAGTCTCATTACATCGCGTGTGTCATTTCCTCGGTTTGCGTGTCTGTGTGCACGCATTTCGAGGCATCTTGTTTTCATAGCATAGTGCATACTAGGTTGTATCTTAGATTGCATTCATGCATTTCCTCGGTTTGCGTGCCTGTGTGCGCGTATTTCGAGGCATCTTGTTTTCATAGCATTGTGCATGCTAGGAATGTATTTTAGTTGCATTCATGCATATCATGCATATTGCATCGTGTTCGGGATAAGAGTTAGCCCGGACACGGGAAACGAGGCGCGTTTCGTACTCCGAGTGACGGAACGGGTCTCAATTCCCAAGTCACCGACGCTCCGGATTATCCATGATGGAGTTAGGCTTTGTTGTAGCATCCATCTGCATTAACCCCATATTGAGTTGTGTAATCCGACTCCTCGGCCATCATGCATCGAGATGCGTGATTGGTGGCACGAGGATCGAGGCATGCATATATTTGTGAAATACATTGCTATGCCCTTTTCCTGCTCTCTGTCGCAGCAAAATCAAGAATCAGCAAGTCTTCGGAGTCTGGCACGCATTTCGAGAAATATTGCAAACAGAGGCTAATTGGGGCATCCCAGTGGATTTCAGCACCAAAGCAGCCCAACATGCATCATTCATCAGAATCGAGGCAGCCCCCTGGCCTGCGCGCCAGTTTACAGCTTTCTTAGTTAATTTGTAAATTAATTAGGATTTTTGTATATTATTCGGACTGTAATATTCGGACTGTACTATTCTTTTATTCGGGTCTGTATTATTTATTCGGACCCTCTGTGCGAGGGCATAATTGTAATAAGTGTGGGTGAGTGTGATGTATGTCTTCCAACCCCCATTTCTTTCTTCCCTTTTATTTACCCGCTTATGATTATTAGATATAGGGCATGTTTCAATTAGCATACGGTATGATAGCATGTTTGCATCATTCATCTGTTTTGCACGCACTGGGCTCGGCACATCATACAAACTGCATTTGTATTTCAAATTCCAAATTGAATACGTGTTAGTTGTAGCATCTCATATACCATGTTTAGAATAGCCGAGCCTGCTATAGTTGCATTTTGCATGTGTTGCATTAGGCATTTCAGCACATTTAGGATCATGCATGATTTCTAATCAGCTTTTGTTTTGGCTTGGAGTACTCGGTAAGTTTTATGCTTTAGCATCCTTGCATGCGTGTGAGTGTTGCCATGATTGCATGCTTACCATGAGGCTAATTGCTTATGTGCTATAACTGCCTTGAATGCCTGTGGGTGGAGGTTGAGTTACTTGAATTGGGACAATTCATCAAATGTTTGTTTTAAGCCCACTAGATAGTGGCAAAATCATTTTGTTTTCTAAGCCCACCCGAGGGTGGCAAATCCACGTCTTAGCCTACTTGCGGGTAGCACCATCAAACCATTTTCAAACAAACGAACATGAAATGTTTTGTTCCAATTCGGGCGAGTCAGTCTATACTTGTATGCTGTGCGCATCACATAGTAACCTAGGCTAATAACCGGAATAAGAACTCACAATGTTTTCAAAAACAGATATCATGGTTAGTAGAGGCCGGTCTTTGACCGGGCGAGCGGGGGTGCTCACGATGTGACCTTCTCCAATCGTACCCAAGTTCCCGAGCCAACTTTGGTGATGACGGACACGTGGCCTTTGGCACCGAGTTAGGGTTTCCTAAATTTCCCATTTTAAAAATATTTAGGTGGCGACTCTGTTATCTGGCAAAGCAGTCCATGTTTGGCACTTCTTTCAAAAAATCTGTTTTTCTTCAAAACGATTTGCCGGATTTGGACTCTTTGGTTCAAGATTTGGAACCGCAACAAAATCGAGTCCGAACTGTAGCGAGGTCCCTCGCGGGCTTGTTACAGTTTCGACAATTAGGGTGCATGAATAACCAAGACTGTACCCTAAGCATACTTCGTAAAACACAATTACATATTTTGAGTACTATGAAAAGCATAGTCAGAATCTAACCATGTGTACATATATGTTTTAAAGTGAGAATTCAATATGTGTTGTAATTGAGTTGCTTTTGGAGTATTTGTTGATCATTAACAAGTCTAAATTATGTGCACCTTTATGTTAATTGGTTACAAAGAGTTGACTATTTGATGAGTTGCTTTATATACCAATTATAGTTGATGGTTCAATGGAGAACTAATTACCCTTGCCAAGAATGAGGTTGTATTGTGTGAGTAAATGCAAATGATTTAATACGCCATGATTGAACACCCCTTTAGAATTGAATTCAAAATATTCTTAAATATTTAAAATAATAAAGGAAGTTTGGGTAAGTTGATTTTGCTTTCATAAGGAATCAGAAAGTAACATATCACATATGAACAAAAAAAAATTGATGCATACCAACGTGTCTTCATTTACAACTTCCTCATACGGGCATTTCTAATTAGAGTGAGAGAATTTGCCACAGCACTAGGTTTGATCTTGTCCCTTGCATGTTATAAAAGTATGAAAATCCTTGCAAGAATAGTTCTTACCTATGTTCTTACCTAAGTCTAATACATGATTTAAGCATAAAAAAGAAAAAAGAAATAATCTCTTTTGTAACTATATTTCATTAGAAAAATCAAATAAAATACCAACCAAGAAAAAAAATGAGTTCTCTAAAGTTCTAGCTAATTGAAACTGACATATGGAAAACAGGGAGGTAGCCGTGTGGACCAATGAAATCCCCAAACATGAAACACAAACACGGTGGACTAATCGAAGGGAAACAAGCAAAATTCAAGCAAATCAAGGTTCACTCTCCACAAACAAGCCGTATTTGGGTGAAAATCCACAGAAAAACAAAAAATCTGGGTTCACTCTCCAAGGGATTTTAGATTCGTGGCTGAAGGTGGAGGCATACCTGATTCTGCATAGACACCGACAACAAAGCCGACGTGAAAGAGTGCTGTCGAAGGCATTACGGAGGGCCGACCGGTGAGACGTTGGTTTGGCAAGGTGAAGAATCACAGTAATGTCGCAGCGGCAAAAGAGGAGCAATAACCAAGCGGCGTCCTCTTTCCAATCTGTGTAAGCCCTTTTGCAATATGTAACCCTAGACAACAATGAGGGTAGTATCGTAATTTCATGTAGTTGCTTATGATCATAATCCCAAATCAATTTTTGTCGAAAAACGCTGGCGTCTGGCGTTGGCGTTGGCGTTCTTAGCCAAACGCAGCTTAAAACTCTGTTGCCAAAATAGCACATTATATAAAACAATTATTAGGTCAATAAATTTAAAACTTCTAATCCATTTTTTAAATAATAAAATACAAAAATACATGGATCATGAATTCATTAGTTATTTCACTTTAGTTATAATTATTGATATTTTTAATTATTATGGTAATATATTTCTATTTTCATAATTATCATCTTTCAAATTGTTAAATGTATGATTCTTTTATGATATTGATATGAAAAATAAATCAAAATTTTAAACTATAATAACAATGGAACATTAGTTCACCAAATTTAGTTTGTTTATAATATAATAGTAAACATGAATGCATGCCATACATATTAATCATGACTTCAAAACATTGTGGTCACTTTGAGATTGGAAATCTCAATCTAATTTTCTCATACTTTTTAAATTTTTTAACATTTAAAATACACTTGTCATTTTGTGATTAGTTTGAAATCTAATTTACATAAATTAAGTTGATCATTAAATCCATAAATCATCTTAATCATTGTTAATAATATATTAATATTGTTTCTTTAAATTTTATGCAATGATGTAATTACTATTTTTAGTTTCAATGGTTATGGTATGAAATATATATTTATATTTATTTCACCAAATTTAGTTTGTATATAGTATAATATTAAACATGAATCTATACAACACATATTAATCATGACTTATCAATGTTAATTTTTAAAAGAGTTCTATTTTTTTTTATAAAAATTCTTACAAACGCTTTTTCTTTTTTAATTTTTAAAATTTAAGAAACATATTTGGCATAAAACTATGGGCACATCAAACTGTATATCTAATTTTAAATCTTTTAAATGGCTAGTCCAAAACAAAATTGTGTTCATAATTAAGCCATATGTCATTTGAAATTTGACAATAGTGTATGATGTCACGCCATAAAGGCAATTATATGTGTCATGTGATGCCCATCAAATGATGTGAGGTGGTACAATACATGGTATCAAAATTTGATATCAAAATATGGTCACAAAATATTACTCCTTTTAAAAATCTGCATATGAAGTGTGAGAACTATATTTAAAAATCTGCATATGAAGTGTGAAAACTACTCTTAAAGTAAATCATATTCCATCTTCTAATGTAATTTATAATTGAATAACTTATACAGTCTAAATAATTTGGTCAATAAAAATCAAGCCTAGACTAGAGTTTTTATCAATATGTTAGACTTTAAGCACTAAAATGGTTCGATTAAAAAAGCCAAAAAAATAAATTTGTGGGGCAATTCATTTACATTATTTTATATGCAAATATGTTTTATTTATTTATTTAATAGATTAATTTTAAAAGTGACATATAATTCAAACAATGAGAATCGTTTTAGTGAGTCCACACTAAGAAAGGTTATTTATGAGATAAGTTGATATTCGTAAATAATTAAAGAGGCATTGGTATAATTAGTCTTTTATAATATGAAAACTAAATATATATATATATATATATATTAATTTTAAAAGGGTGGGCAAGACCGGACGAAGCTTGAATTTGAATTTGAATTTTTAATAGTTGCCTTATAATTGATCTATTTGAGGGGATATATTGTAGTTATGCTTAACTAGCCTATCATCCGTGCTATGCACGAGATAATTATAAATATTTATATTTGTTTTAGATTTTTTTTAACATATAAATTATGTTTTTTAAAGTTTTTTTTCTTATCACTAACAATAGTGTATGGAGGAAGTTGAAAAGGGTACTGCAGTAATTATACACGAATTGTATCTATAATTATTTGTATAAGGGGATTTTTAAATGCTGATCAGGGGATTTTGACCAAATCAATAATTGCAGGCATGTGAAAAGATATGTGGATTGAAAAAAGTTAATAAATGCTAATCAGGAGATTTTGACCAAATTAATAAATGCTGAGTTTTTTTTTTTTAGATAAAAAATTTAAAAATTCAGATTGGGGTATTGAAGCTTCCATAGGCCTTGGGGGTTAAAAACCCCCTTTTGCTTAATATATAGTATAGATAGACAAGGTAAAAATTAATTTGAGGAGTAATTGAGAAAGGGACTATTCCCATTGTCCTGTTTGCTATTTTATTTTGTAAATTAATTTTAATGTTAATCATTTTTTATTGAGTTTCACAAAGAAGATAAAAAGTAAAAGAAGATAAAAAATAAAACTTAATTGATACATTTGATTTGTAATATTATCAAATGAACATAAGACAAACTACAATTATAAAATTTCATGACATAATTTATTTATGTTTTACTATTTATATCATAACACATTTTTGTTTTTAATATATAAAACATACCATTGATGACAAGACTAAAATAATAACAACGGTAAATATTATGAAAATAATTAAAAGATATTTGAGTTTAAATATCTTCTATCTCTACATTTTAAAATATTTTTAATTATTATTTAATATTAATATTATTTTTTAATTATTTGTATGATTGTTTGTATGAAAATAATTGTTTTTAATATATAATTATTTTTTAAAATATTTTATTTGTATGATACGGATGTAATGTTAATTCTTCTATATTTTAAAATGAGTTTTGATAAACTCTTTAACAATCCCTATAATTTAGCACTTATGTTATTTTGATCCTTAATTTTTTAATTGTGATAAATTTGACCCTAAATTTTGAATCTTGTTCTAAATAAAAATAATTAAATATACCATTGATCAATTTCAAGGACCAAGTCATCAATTTGATAAAATATAAACTAATTAGACAAAAAAAAATGTCAAAAAGATATTTTTGAATTTTTAAGAATTATTTTTACTCAACAAAGATAAAATTATATAAAATTGATAAATCTTTTACACATTTTTTTTACCAAATTAATTTTTATTATGTATTTGGATAATGATCATATAATGGGCTATTGTTTTTATTTTCATTAAATTAGTTTATATTTTTTCAAAAGTTAAATATAGCGATAACTTTGATATCATTATTAAATCAATCTTTTAATTAAAAAAATCCAAAACTAAAAACATTTCATATATTAAATATATCGATTACACATTAAAAGCCTAACAATCACCTATTACATAATCATCATCCAAACATATAATAAAAATTAATTTCATAAAATAAATAAATGTGTAAAAAATTTGTCAGTTTTACATAAATCTTTGGTGGGTAGAAATAATTTTAAAATATTTTTTTGATATTTATTTTTGTCAAATTTGTTTACATTTTATCAAATTGATGATTTTGCACTTGAAATTGAGCAATGGTATCTTCAATTGTCCTTATTTGAAACAATATTCAAAATTTAAGGTCAAATTTATACTATATATTAAGCAAAAAAGAATTTTTAACCCCAAGTCTTGTGGGAGCTCCAATCTCTCAATCTGAATTTCTTGATTTTTTGATTTAAAAAAAAAATCTTAGCATTTATTAACTTCTTCCAACTCCCAAGTCTTACCATCATAATAACACTTTAATGCATTAAGAATATACATAAAAAAAATTCTTTGAAATCCAACACATAAATTCATTGAAAAGTCCCAACACATATAATTATTATCCATCATAATAACACTTTAATGTATTAAGAACAAGCATAAAAAAAAATTCTTGAAAAATCCAACAAATATGATTATTATCAAAATATTAAACTTTAATATAATATAATAAAAAAAAAGACAGTTAATTCCTTGAAAAGTCTAACACATATGATTATTATTAAAATATTAAACTTTAATATAATATAAAAAAAAGAAAAAAAGAAGATATTTAAAAAAAAAATAAAAATCACAATTCATATATATAGATAATTGTAAACACATCTGTGCATAACACAGGTGATATGCTAGTGTCTTATAATTGAAAAGTTATGAATCAAATTGACACAAGTCTCAAACTATAGAGACTGCAGTATAATTCGCCCTACTCTTAATTTAATTGAATTCACCCGAATTATAGTTCCTAACATACCTATGTTATAACAAAATTAGCAGTATTATACGTATCAATTAATATATTAATTAATATACCAATATATGTTATGATATTGTCACTTCAAAATTATAGACTCCACCAATTATAGAAATTATAAAAATTTAAAATTTTTAAAATTATGTCATATCATCTATTACTACACTAATTAATAAAAAATACTATAAATTTTAAATTTTCTATCAAATAAATGACGGACTCTCACCTATATAAAACATTTAATTATTTATTTAATAAAAATTTGATATCTTTACCAGTACCCTTAATTATATATAATAAGTATAACTTTATTTTAACAAAATGGCAATACGTATAATTATCTAAACTTTTTCTGAGGTATAAAATTTTCTTCATTGCTGACGTGGCAAGATAACGTTAAAGAACCTAATAATAATACCAAGTGCAAATTACCAAAGAACCTAATAAATCAGGGTTATACAATAAATAAACTAAAATCTAGGGACTAACAGTGAAAATATACACAAATGTCCAAGTTCAGAAGTTCAACTCCCTTGTGGCGGATCCATAACAGTACAAAGAAGCATTTATACGGTATCTAACATTAAAATCTTCAGCGCATAACGTCTCTCTCTTCTCTCTCTTCTCTGCAAGATCACCCCTGTCAGGTTAGGGTTCTTACAATCCTTCCATTATCATCATGTATGTCATGCATTGCAATTTCAGACTTTTGATTGAATGTTCTGAGTCGGATGATCGGAAGTTATGATGTCAACTGTTGATTTTTCTTGTTTTAATTAAACCCAATTGATATAATCTACCCTGCATGTCCAATCCTATAATGGGTAATTTTTTGTTTAGCACATAATTTGATGAATTTTGGAGCATCATTGTTAGTGATCAACTCACAATATACCTGTTTTTGGTTTTTGTAAATATCGATTTTTTTTTTTTTTAATATATATATAAGTTTATGTACCGGTCTTGTTGAAAAGGTGAGCTTTGGCTTTGTTTGATTGATTCATTGTGTTTCCTTGGCAATTTTACTGTTGCATGCGTACCCTCCATGCTTTAAAAAGTTTGTTTTGATTCCAAATTTAGTAGATTGAATTGATTCTGATCAAGTCCAACTCTATTATTTGAGAAACCGTTTCGGGTATTTTATTTTATTTATTTATTTATTTATTTTAATTTTGGGTAGGTGGTATGGTTCGAACACAAGATCCATTACATGTTCTGATACTATGTTAGAATTATTAACCACTAACTCATGCTATTTATTTATTTATTTAGTTTTTGGGTTGTTGATGTTAGTTGAGAAATCCTAATTGTTTAGTTTGGTTGATGGTGGAAAGAATTGAATCATGCAAAGAGTGAGGGTTGTACTTGTTATAGTAAATTACATCTCTGGCAACCAAGTTATGGATACAATCAGTATGACTTCCTTGTCTGTGTATATATTATATTATGGTTAATCTTCGTACTTTATTTATTCATTTACTTTTTAGGCAAGATGTTGGTGAATGGTTTTGATGAAGGAGATGGAGAAGGAGAATCTTGGAATTCTTGTAGTGATGAGGTAGGTTGTCTGTTTGGTTATGTACTTGATTTAGTTGTTAATTTCTTTTTTTAACCTTTTCATGTTCCTTTTGCATTGAGCAATCGCAATGAGGCCTCCCTTCATAAACATGAGAGTTTTAAGTTGCATATTTGATTTGAGTAGTTCTTGGCCTTACGTTCAACGTGTTTTTTCTTTTTCTTTTTTTGGCAATTTTGCATTATGGCCATCAACGTGGCTTTTTTTACTATGTTTATTGTAACTCATGTTGACAAGGGATCATGTCCTCCCCCAGCCTCTTGACTCAAATTCAGGTCACAAAACCAATCTCTCTGGAAAAAAAAAAAAAAAAAAAAAGAAAAAAAAGAAAAGAAAAGTGGGAGAAGGTTGCCTATCTACTACCCCTCCCACTCCCAAACTCTTCTGTAAGCAAGAACCTTGTGCCCTGAGCATGACCTTAGTTACAAGTGTAAACAAAGTTTCTTGCATCTCTAGATCAATTTTTAAATTTTTTTTTTGTTAATGATTTAAACTGTAAATCTCAATTTTGTGTAATAGAGAAGTATACGTGTGCTGTAATTTCCACTTAATCTCATAATTTATGTGTATTAAATCAACCAAGCTTCTTATTCACAGAAAGAGCCAAAAGCTCAAGTTTATGCTTGCACTGCTTCACAACCCAAACTTGCTCAACACTAGATTTGGTTCAATTAAGATCATGCAGTTACTTTTATGTTACTCTGTAGGAAACTAAATCAAATATACAATTTACATAGAAAAGGCTACTTATGAAAGGGAGTAATGTATGACAAGAATCAAGCAAGCTTTTGGCTTAAATGGTACTTGGTTATTTTTTCTTGATAAAATCTATACTATTAGATAAAGCAAAGGCTTCAGTTGGTGTCCTAAAGCCTTTGCCTCTCTATATGCCAAGTGTTACATTTCTCTATTACAAAAAACAAAAAATAGTCAAAAAATAAAAAATGCCTCACTTTGTATTTGAGGGTGGAAAGACTTGAACCTAAGACATTAGGTTTAAGAAAGAATACTCTTACCACTTGAGTGGCACACAACATATAGTAATTTTTTTATTTTGTTTTTACTTATTTGAATTGCACATGCATCGCGTGTGCCAACCGTTAGTTTGGAATATTCGATTTAGAAAGAAAAAAACGATAGTTTAGTGAAGAAGCTTGCCACCCCATGAAAATTTTCAAATAGACAAGAAAAGAGAAGAAGACAACTTGGTTGGGGTCATTTGTACAAGCTCAAGCTCATTTAAACAACTATTAAGAAAGCTTGAAGCAGGCCTGTCAAGCTCTTTAAAAGTTTAACTACAAGAAACGGCACAGTATTTGGCTCAATTGTGCTCATTCACATCCTTATTGCAGAGCCCTTTTACAGGTTTCAAAGATTGGTGTTTGAAATTAAAGATTGTGTAATTCTTGGAAGACAAAGATAATAATTGTTTGGGATTAATTGTTTACATCCTTTTAGATGTCCATGTTTCAGTCCTAAGATAATTGCCTGCCAAGTTTTAACGAACATTATCCCTTTTCTTTTCTTTTGGCTTTTAAAGATTGAAACCCTATATTAGTTGCTGTCCAGATATTCCAGCATTTCATTCTCAACAAATCCAGCAATCTTCCACATTAAAAACCTAGCAAATTGGATCTTTTGTTGACATAGACTATAACCTTTCTCTACCTTTTAAGACCATATATTGAGTTTTAGTGGTGGTCTCACATTAGTTTGGTATTGGAGCTTGTGGGAGAGTTATTTCATGCACTTGTCCTACATTGGGTTAGTTTCTTTGTATCTAATTTTTTCTGGTGTTGGATGCTTTTCTGAGGTCAACTCATCCTTCGGATGTTTTCTATTGACTCTATCATTGTTGGGGTGGGATCTTTTTGCAAGAAAAGAAAGGGACACAATTGTTGTCACTTTTCCCTTTCTTTTGTTTTTCCCTTCAGAAATTCCTACACAAATTCAAGACCCAAATGCAATTTTTTTCATTTTTACCTTCTCTTTTCCCTTCCCTCCACAAATGCTCAATACATTCACTAGCATTCTTCTGCAATGGCTTAAAAATTGTAATGAAAGCATTGACAGACTTTGCAAGTAGAAATGATATTAACATAGGTCATGAGGAGTTAATGGTTGTTGGCATCAGAGTTGTTTACAGTTGACTATTGAGTTCAGATAGCCAGCACTCCTCCTAGCATTCCTGATTTCTGAACAAAATGCAGCAGGTCCATAGCATGCTGGATTCTGATTGTCCTCCACAGAGAAGCACTACTTGCTTGTTTTCTTCAAGGCTAATGCTGCAAAAAGAATAAATATGCCTTAAAAATCTAGGAACTTCTGTTTGCACACCACAAGTATGCTTAATTCACACCATTTTCCTGTTCGATATCAAATTCTGAACAAATATCAGTTGTTCAAATATCGACTTCCGAATAAAAACAGTTGTTCGGATATCAACTATTGAACACGGTTTTTGTTCGAACAATTGATTTTTGTTTGGGAGTTGATATCCAAACAACAAAATGGTGTGAACTGAGAATATTTGTGGTGTAGTGTGCAAATATAATTACCCTAAAAAATCCATTCGAGAAGGAGTTTTAGCGAGTGTACTACTATAATTCCTATTTCATGATAGAAGTATGTTACAAATTCTTCTTTGGGTAGGCAAGTGTTTGGATAAAATATAATATCGACTCAGGCTCCACTTTTTTTGTGGTTGTAGATGATATTTGAAGGGTGGGAGTTGAATTCTTAATTAGGCATGAAAGAAGTGATAAAGGTGTACCTTGGTTTGATTGAGTACCAAAGCCAAATATATTTTTCAATTAGGAATGGAGTTTTAGATTTTCGAAAATGCTCAAAGCTTCATGCAACTCAGTGGTGAGGAACACTTTCTCCTATTTTATTTAGTGAAATCATTAAACAGACTTGCATTTTGTTTGGATATATGCATATTGGTTTGGCTTCATTTTCTTTCCAAAATTGGTTACTGTACATGACCTTATTAAACTTCTTTATTTTTCTTATTCTAAATGAAGGCTTAACATAGATAGAGGGTTTTCAATGTAAATGGGAGAGTCTTAATCATAAACTAGTTATTATATGAGTTAAAATACAGCTGATACTGACCCTTTGCTGCTTCTGAGATTTCCGAGGTACTGTTGAGAACTTTTAATGTGTTTCGAAGTCGGTGTTTTGATTTAGTGCTCATCTTATTCCTATACTTTTGTGTTTTCCAGATTAAGGTTGACCCTGCAAAACCCGCATCTCTGACTTGGCAACGGAAACTAAATAGTGAGGGAAATCCCCTTTCAGAGTTCTCTCTAAGTATACTAGAGATAGTTCATTTGGTATGTAATTTTATATTAAACCTTGGGCTTGCTCACACAAGCACATGTTCTCTGCAAATTAGCTTTTAGATAAACCAAGTCTGTGATTCGGTTTAAATTTTCACACTATTTAGAATGAAGTTTAATCTGCTTTTTGGCAGATGTAATAATGCAAATTAAGAAGTTGTAGGATATTTTAAGTGATTTGTGCTCAAGTTGCCAAAAAATATATTGAACCTCCTCTATGGTCAATGACTCTCCATCCGTAAGTATTTTTTTAGTATAAGATCAAAAGTCTCTTTATGTTGCTGTATTGTTTACCATAAATGTACCAACCTGTTGACTTGGGTTCTATTTTAAATTTGGGGTACATTGAAATTGAATCTTAATCCCTGCCACTTGAGGTGGTGTATTTCGATTTATAACTTAGAAAACTGAATTTATGTCACTTAAAATGAATTCTGATATTTGTTAAAAAAGAAAAATGTTTACTCTATGTTGGTAGTGATCTGGTGCTTCTGAGAATTATTGTACACAAAATTACAAGTTAAAGTGAACTCAAAAGTGGCATATCTCAACAACATAACCGATATAATATGCATAAAAATGCGTACTAGCATATTTACTTGAAACTGAATCTGCAATAACATCAGCGATGCAGCAAAGTACATGACGGATACGTAAGTGTTGACTCAGGCAGTAGTTCTTTGAGCTTTTGTTACCAATAGCATCTCTTTTTGTCTTTTTGCAGGCTCCAGTAGGTTATCGATTATGGCGTCATTGCCGAGAAGAAGCCGCCAAAGGAAGGGTAATTTTCTTTCACTAAAATCTGCAAGTTATTTTTATGGTTGTTTGATTATGGTAAGATAACTAGTCTTTGCATCTCTTTTCATTTTTTCAGGGATCATTTATTAATCCTTTTATGAAACGCTCAGTCACACCATGTCATGGTGTTCCACTAGGTGGTATGGGGTAAGTCAATCTTCTTCACCAATGACCACAGTCCATTCTTTATCAAAAGAAAAAGAAAAGAAGAACATATGTCATTACTCATTATATGTCTATTCAGAGACCTTCCTCTGATTTATCATACGTATGATACTCCTCCCTATTGGAGATTGGACAGACCTTAAATCTTCTTATTTCACCAATCTAACCGTGTGTTTGTGAGGTGGGAAACGTGTTTTAAAACTACAAAGTACTGCTTTTGTCGTTATAATATTCTGCATGGTACTGCAACATACCAAAATGAAGATATTAGTTGAGAGATTAATATAGCGAGTTTACAAGCACTCACATCAAAATTTTCCCCATTTCAAAATATTCAAAGCTACTGTGCCTAGCACTCTGACCAACTTGGGATGCAACGTTTTGTGTCCATGTCTGTAGATTACAGTTTTTACTGGCATTATGTGACAGCAGACTGTTCACCAAATGTGTGTCTAAGGACTTTTTTATTTTTTTTATTTTTTTATTTTTAATTATAAAAAATAAAAATTGCCAAAAACTCATTTGTATATATACTAATTTGCAGCTATTTTAATGTTCTTTTTGGTTGTTTCTTAACACACACACCACACACAAAAAAAGAAAAACTGAAAAAGAAAATCATCTTGATTGTTGAGAAAAAAAAAATGATTTTCAGTGCAGGAAGCATTGAAAGAAACTACAAAGGAGAATTTCAGCGCTGGCAACTATTCCCTAGAATGTGTGAAGACAAACCAGTTTTAGCAAATCAATTTTCCGTAAGTTTGATGCATTTCTTGTGAGGCGATCAACATGTCTCATGTAATTCAGGCATTCCACTATTTTCATGTTTTCCTTTTATCAATTCATCAGTTGTTGGGACCTAGATTGTCTCCAACATTTCTCTTGCAAATCCTGTGATTCCTGCTTTTCAGAATTTTGCTTCAGGATTTCCAAGTTTCTTATTTTAAACGATGGATAATGTCTGTTGGTATGATTACAAAAGTAAAGTCTTCTGATGCATGACATTAGAATGCACAGGAGATTAAACAATCTAGAATTTTCTTAACTCTATTTTTCATTTTATTTTATTTTTTGTTCTTTTGACTAATTTAACTAACGAAATGGCCTTTGATAGAGCCACGTGGAGAAGAAGGATTCATGTAGCCGACCCCATTTGATGGGACTTAAGGCTTGGTTTGGTTTGGGTTTGTTTTTAAACACAATGCTCTTGATAGTTTTTGATGACAGTGTGATCATTAGTATATTGGATCCTCATAAGGTCCTTAGAGAGGTAATGCGGTGGTTTTGGACAAAAAGGAAAATTAATTAAATCACATGTGATTGAGGACATGCTCAATAGAGCAGTAAGTTAGCATAAGAAGAAATGCAGAAGAGGTCACTGAACTTGCAATGAAGCAATGCATGTTACTGTTTCAAGTTCTAATCTTTCCTTTGTATGCATAAAGTTCTAAGGCTATTTAGGAAGGTTTGCACGATGTATGTTGTTTGTTGATGATGTAGTTTTAGTTGAAAAGTTGTAGCAAATGTTAATTCTCTACGGGGGTTTAAGGATTTCTGGACAAGCATGAAGGCAATAAACATAATAAATTTAGGGAAAGGGGCTTCGGTGAAACTATGGTTGAAATGGGAAAATAGTGAATGTTGATGGCATCTATAGCCAAAAGTGACCATTTTCATTATTTTCCATTGCTTGTCTATGTAGAAGCTGATATTGGGCATAATGTTGCCCATATAATTAGAACGCAATAGGTGAAATAGAGGATTGCTTTAAGATTTGTGAATATAGATATATCAAGGTAACACTAACTTATGGAAGTGCCTAAGGGCAAGTATGCTTTGTTGACCACAGTGTTGAGATGTCAAGAAATGTTCTCAAAAAAGAAGTTTAGCCCAATGGAGATGTTTAAATGAATGCACAGAGCTAAGCACTGTGGAAAAGGTTACTGAAATCCATCTGGCTGATTTTTAGATGTTATCCTCTGTAAAGATTATATTTTGGAGGGCAGATTTGATTCTGTATTGGTAGGATGCAAGTTTAACTATATTAAGGATGTTGATGTGCTTTAGTGGCAGATAACAAGGGAATTGAATAAACATATCAATATGTTCAGGTAGCAGTGATTAAAGACAAAATGAAAGGAAGTTAGTTAAGATGGTCTGGTCATGGTAACACATCACCGGAAAAAAAAAACAGAAAGATGGTTTGGTCATTTGCAACAAAGAAAAATAGACATGCCAGTCTGAAGGAGTGATTGCTTCTAGTTTGAAGGTTACAAGGACAATAAGAAAGAAAAATTTCAAGACTCAGAAAAGGCAACATGGCCCACTTTTTGACCTATGGTCTAGCCTTGGAATCCTTAGATAAAGGAAGATTGATATAAGGATCAGAAATGGATTCATGAAGCCAACCTCAAGTACTTGGAGATGAGGCATTGTCAAACATTTTTTTAAGCTGATCAGGCTGACAACATTGTATTTTTTGTGATCTCAAGATTAGACACTACTATTTCTAAGATGGCTGATGCTAATGCTGTCAATAAGGTGAGGAAACACGAAAAAAATAAATTAGAATCTCAAGGTATTTTGTACACATCCCAAAGCACTTTCATATATTTCTGTTACACTTCTCACACATTTCAATCCACATTTTGTGTGCCTACCAGGGCTAGTGACAGTCCTTTTGGGCAGTCATTAGCATTTTCCTTCCCTGATTTGTTAGCGCTGATGTACTTTAAAAAGCATTTTATCACTGTTACCAGTAAGTTATTCATCTCCAAATATGATTTGAGGTTTTTAATCTGTATGTGGATTCGTTATGCAGGCTTTTGTTTCACGCTCTAATGGTGAAAAATACTCCACTGTACTCTGCCCAGGGAACCCAGAAGTGTTAAAGTAACTATGATTTTGCCTCCCCATTACATCAACATGATTTTTATTTCTTCTTTAGCATGTGTTGTATATACATAATACATCATTTTGCTTTTTGATTGATTATTGAAAGTCATTAATCTTAGTTGGATTATTGGATATGAAAATTTTTATGTGATAAAAGTAAAGGAAACCTCATCAAAGGTCATTTAAATGAACAGAGAAAGTTCTGCATCTGGGATTGGATCTTGGGACTGGAACCTGAAGGGGCATAATTCTACATATCATGCATTGTATCCTAGGGCGTGGACGGTATATGAAGGTAATCTGTATGATCAACTGGTTTTTTTATTAGTTTATTCACTTTCAATATGGATAATGTGACTGATGGTCACCCTTTTCTATAATTGCAGATGAACCTGATCCATATCTTAGGATAGTTTGTCGTCAGATTTCTCCAATTATCCCCCATAATTATAAGCAGAGCAGTTTCCCTGTAGCAGTTTTTACTTTCACGGTAGGAAAGTGGTTTTGCTGAAAATTGTTTGTTTAACAGCTGATCTTCCATTGGTAGTCTTGATATAAAAAGGATTTTTTTTTTTAAATTATTTTCTTCAGCTGTTTAATTCGGGAAAGACTGCTGCAGATGTCACTTTGCTTTTCACATGGGCAGTAAGTTAACCTTTCTATTCCTTTTTCCCCAATAACACACAAACTTTTTATTAAAAAAATAATAATCAATTCTGGTTCTAAATCCATTCCATTTGTTGATAATTTCTCTCCAGTCACTATCTGTTTCCTGCGTTGATTCTTCCGAAAAATATTGTATAAGGCCTGAAAACTAACAAAAGTTTTGTTTATGTGCATTTAGAATTCTGTTGGTGGGGTTTCTGAATTTTCTGGTCATCACTACAATTCGAAGCTTAGGTAAGAACAGACATTAAATTGAGTTCATTTATGAAACATTATTAGAGCTATAGTGAATGTTGCATATGTTATTAAATTCTGTTGTATTCTAACTTTCAAAGTTAATTATCTTGCTAGGACGAAGGATGATGTTCATGGTGTCCTCCTGCATCACATGCAAGTTCCCATTCTTGCTATGAATTTTAAATCTTCTTGACATGGGTTGGCTTGTTCAATGTTTTATCAAATATATTATGATTTTTCTATTGATAACACCCCACGTATGTCAACACAGGACTGCAAATGGACTATCCCCTATAACTTTTGCAATTGCAGCAGAAGAGACAAATGGTGTTCATGTTTCGGAGTGTCCTTGCTTTGTGATAGCTGGAAACTCTGAGGGTATAACAGCAAAACATATGTGGCAGGAAATTAAAGAGGTTGGCTGACCCATTCCTTATGCCTGTGCAGTTTTAGGAATACTGGTTTTATATTTTGGTCTCTGCTACCCTGCCTACATAACTTTTAAGGAACTAATATAATGAACTCTGTTCTTCACGTTTACCCCACATATGGGTTCTCGTCTTTTGATATTTGAACTTTCTATACTTGTGCTCTCGTGTAGTTTTTTAAAATGTAATTTTATATGAAAACAGAACATCCCTCAACAAAAGTCGATGATCATTCATTCTACCTATTTATCTCCCATATCATTTTCATTAACATTACTCTTTTATTACTTAATTACTTGATATGACGAATTTTGAGTCAAAAGATTCCTTTCAAGCTTATTCTATGATTTAAACGCTTCTAATATCTCAGGCTTAGCCCATACCTCAGAAGGTTTTGAATTTTTAGCTAGGGATTTCCATCTCTTTTGCCAAAATTAAGACATGAAATTCTAATCAAGCTTCCAAAATCTTATAAAATGTGACCAGAAAAAGAAATATTGAGTAGATATCAATGTAGATTTAAACAGAATGAGGCATATAGGACCTGATGATATCCATTACATGTTTTATCCAACCTGGTCTTGCTTCGTTTGACAATGCAGCTACAAGCTGATTGGGTTCTGCCATTTCATGTAGGTTGGAAGTGGGTTTGAGTGTAAATTTAACAGATGCTAAAGTCCAATCTATATCAGGTTCTGACTTAAATGCTTAGCATCTTGTGAATGTAGTTCTTTACTTGTGCAGAGTGGGGCATGGATTGTCACGACCCCAACCCGCCCCAAACAGGATGGTGTAGTGATTGGCCAGTAGTCCTTGACTACCAAAGGCCTACTAAACAAAAGCAAGTCGGACTCTTAATATAATTTGGGCAAAAGTTCTTTTAATAAAGTGTGGAAGTCATTATTTTCTTATATTGAGTCCATTTAAAATATCCATTCAGAGCAATGTATACCTATATGAAATGAAAGCATACATCATTCTTGGATTATTATCTTACAACACTAAACTTCAATAATAAATTAAAATACAACACTCAAGTCACAACTTAAACAATTCAGCACAAGCACACAAGACCGGTTTCTAGCAAACTTCTCTTTATACTTGAACTCTTTGTCACCTACATATATATATATATATCTATAAGGGAAATGAGTGAGTCATTGCCCAGTGAATAGTAATTCAATAAAGTGGTAAATGAATGAACACCGATAAACTTTATTAAAAGCAAGCACAAGCTCATATCAAACATAATATAATTTGTACATGATAAACAAAGCTTAACTTGCAAGCATATACATAGCGATGAACATTCCAAGGCTTTTTGAATAACTTGTCCACAATAGGTGGCAAAGAGCTCAGTTAGCTAGAGGTCATTGGCTTGATTTCCAAGAACAAACGTGTTCCAAGAAGTCATCTTAATACATGATACAAGAGTGCATGATGTTCATCCATAGCAAAACAATAATATAGTTTCCTTAAACATACCATACGTTTGCATTTCAAATCATAATTTAAGAAACATAACTTTACTACACTATTACTCACAAATGGCTCCGAGAACGAGGGTGTAACTTCTTCAAAGCTTAACCTACACAAAGCATAAACAATACATTGGAAACATATAGACTAGAAAGCTTATAAATTCATTTCTAGTGTTCTAACTTAGCTTAGTGTTTCTTAATCTTTCTTTAGATTATCTAAGACCTTTCTAAGCCTAATTCGACACTAAATCAAATGTCAAACATGTATCAAATGCATGCCTAGAAGTATTCTAAGTGACTAAGGCTTGAAGAATGAAGTGTGCAAAAAACGTACATTAAAAGTCCTAAGTATTCTACAACAATTTCATATGCTATGCATTGAACAATATCATGTTTAGATATATAGGGTTTAAGTAGATAGGAAGAAATGAAAGAAAACTAAGTTAGGAAATGAATTAGTATGAAATGGTTAAGAAGAAAGTGAGCAACCTTCACTAATTTAGACATATATCTTTGTATATTTAGAATTTGGAAGTGAGACCACCACCATAGGAAACTAGACTTCTGGGGTTTGAATTTAGACTCAATAATCGCTTAAAACCGAGTCCAGATGAGAGAGATATGTCTATTTGAAGTTAGGCTGAAATAGGGGAATTCCGCACGTGTGGGACCAAATCCGCACGTGCGGATTGGTCAGGGCACGTGCGGAAATCCAAATCGCACGTGCGGTTTTGGGAGGACGGGGTGCGGTTCTGGGAGGACAGGTGCTGTTTGAAAATCCTGCATTTTTCAGCTTTTTCTTTCTATTTCTTTGAGCTAGGGCCTAAGAAAACTTATCAGAAGCCTTGCAAAATCAATGATAAACATGGGTAAAAGATTGTTTTCCAAATCAAAAGCATCAAAACTTGATTTAAACTCGACGCTTCCCATCTCTCAAGGCGTCCATCTCATTTCTTTGTATTTTTTATCTCCAGAACGTTGTAAGCTAATTAAATCGGATATTTTGTGGAATAAGGTAGTCCATAGAATAATTATTTTGATATTCAGATATAGATATTGATATGTTATAACACGTGATATGCTTTTGGGTGTCACATGAATAGGGTTATTCCTTTCCATTCCTAGCTAGGAATCAAATAAGCCTAGATTTCATTTTCTTTTCTTTTCTTTTGCTTGTGTATGGATACCACAAGGGTTTCATAGCAGTGTTCTTTTGTAGCTTGGTAAGTTCTATTGAACATTCCAGCTGGATGTTGAGAAATTTAAAGGACTAGACGCTAGGTTTTTCTTTTGCTTGTGTATGGATACCACAAGGGTTTCATAGCAGTGTTCTTTTGTAGCTTGGTAAGTTCTATTGAACATTCCAGCTGGATGTTGAGAAATTTAAAGGACTAGACGCCACTCATGAAGTTTCATGATTGTAGTCATGTTATACCTTTCCATTTATATTGGAAATATGTTTTACATTCTAGTTTCACCTCAGTCAAAGTTTTTCTTTATTTTTTCTTTCTTTATTTATTTTTTGTCTAATGTATTTGAGAGTTATCTTCTGATGTATGGTGATCCTTGAGATTTTTTCTTAATGCAAATGCAAAATAAGAAAAAGCACAATCTACTTTTTATTTTATTTTTTGGGGTTACTTTTCTCTGGTGTTTATTTTATTGTGATTTTTACAGTCTCTGATATTTGGCTCTATTCTATTAGCATGGATCCTTTGATCGCCTTGATTCCACTGAAACATCGACGCCTTCAGAACCAGGATCATCAATTGGAGCAGCCATTGCTGCTTCTGTGACAATTCCACCAGATGCAGTACGTACTGTTACATTTTCATTGGCATGGGACTGCCCTGAGGTAAACTTCATGAATGGAAGAACTTATTACAGGTGGGTGGCTAAACGCTTGTCTGACTAACTTCACAGATTAATAGATCATCATTGTGCTAAAAATACATTTTTGTAACCAGGCGTTACAGCAAATTTTATGGTAGTGGCGATGCTGCTTCAAATATTGCACGTGATGCTATTCTTGGTACAGTTTCCTTGTGGCCTTTCTGCAGTAGATGATTGATTTTGGACTGGAAATTTTAGATTAAGCTTTTGGGTCTTGTATACGGTAGTCGATTATGCATCATACAAAATGTTTGGTTCCTTTGTTTTCATATTGATACATTTATGATTTTTTACTCTAAAGCAGAATTTGCCTTTTCAATGATGTTTGAAGTCATTATTTTTGTTTCCTTTCTTTGAAACATAGAGCATAAAGTTTGGGAATCCCAGATAGAAGCATGGCAAAGACCTATTCTTGAAGACAAGAGACTTCCTGAATGGTGAGCTTCGAGGTGTCATTTGCCAACCATGCTTATGATCAGAATTTAAATTTTTTTATGATTCTTTGCAGGTACGCAGTCACTCTTTTTAATGAGCTCTACTATCTGAATTCAGGAGGAACAGTTTGGACAGGTATTTTCTTAAACATAAGCCTATGGTTCTCAATGTGACTGAAGTAGTGAATCTGAATCTGCTCTTTTGCCCTATTACAGATGGATCTCCTCCGGTCCATAGTTTAGCAAGCGTTGGACAAAAAAAGTTTTCCCTTGATATGTCCAGTTCAGATGTTAATAACACTAACCACATGTCCCATCAGAACGACACTGCTGATGACATTCTTGGGAGGATGACTTCTATTCTCAAGGATATACACACTCCAGTAACATTAAATTCTGCTTTTGGAACAAATTTGCTTCAAAAAGGAGAGGAGAATATTGGCCAATTCCTCTATTATGAGGGGATTGAATACCACATGTGGAACACGTACGATGTTCATTTTTACTCTTCTTTTGCATTAGTCATGCTATTTCCGAAAATTGAACTCAGCATTCAGAGAGACTTTGCAGCAGCTGTAATGATGCACGATCCCAGTAAGATGAGCCTTCTGCATGACGGAAAATGGGTCTCAAGAAAGGTTCTTGGTGCTGTTCCTCATGATATTGGAATAAACGACCCATGGTTTGAAGTAAACGCATATAACCTTTATAACACAGATAGGTGGAAAGATTTGAATCCGAAATTTGTACTGCAAGTTTACAGGGACGTAGTTGCCACAGGGGACAAGCAGTTTGCACGAGCTGTTTGGCCCTCGGTTTATGTTGCAATGGCTTTTATGGACCAGTTCGATAAGGATGGAGATGGGATGATAGAAAACGATGGCTTCCCCGACCAAACATATGATACGTGGTCTGTCTCTGGAGTAAGTGCATATTGTGGTGGGCTGTGGGTAGCAGCCTTGCAGGCTGCCTCGGCTATGGCACATGAAGTTGGTGACAAGGGCGCCGAGGATTATTTTTGGTTCAAGTTTCAAAAGGCCAAAAAGGTATACGAGAAGTTATGGAATGGTTCTTACTTCAACTACGATAATAGCAGTGGAAGTACAAGTTCATCTATTCAAGCTGATCAGTTGGCTGGACAATGGTATGCTGCAATAGAAAATAACTTCTCTAATATTTCTTGATAACAAATAATCTAAAAATTATTTAATTGAACTTTGATGTGAAACTAAATGTGCTTTATTTAACCAACTATGGCTAGCACTGTTGGCCAGAACCCCTACACCTCACTAGGATGTCAAGGGTTTAAGTTTTGCCACAGGCAATTCTGCCCCTCCTTAGACTATGACCTCTAATGTACCAAAAAATGTGTTTTTCTTTTACACACCTGTTCTATTGGGTAGGATTTGGGATTACTTTTCCTAATTCTAAAAGCGGATTTTGCTTATATGTTTTTCTTTTGGAAGCAATATCCAAAATGCTAACTAATGATTCTTAGGTTTCTTACTTTTAGTCAAGATTTGAAGGGAAAATTATTGTTTATAAATATCAAGTACTTCTTTGTAGGTATGCTCGAGCATGTGGTCTTTTACCAATTGTTGACGAAGACAAAGCAAAAAGTGCCCTCAAGAAGGTTTATAATTTCAATGTGTTAAAAGTGAAGGATGGGAAGCGAGGTGCTGTGAATGGGATGCTACCGAATGGAGAAGTTGACATTTCATCAATGCAGTCAAGGGAAATATGGTCTGGAGTTACATATGCTGTTGCTGCAACTATGATTCACGAAGATATGGCTGAAATGGCATTTCGAACTGCCTGTGGTGTTCATGAGGCTGCTTGGTCTGAAGAGGGACTTGGGTGAGTTCAGCCTTCTTACTTTTCCCTTATTTACATGGAAGTGATTTATTTTGGCAACTTTGCAGCCGAAGATAACCAATACTTCGATCACTAGGAGGAAATCTAGAACCCTTGGGTGTGAATTTACTTAGGCAAATAGGAGATAACTCCTTTTTCTGTTGCATTTCGTAATGAGTACTTCATTTTTTTGACTTAAAAAATATATTATCAAGTAGAGAAATTAACTTAAGAAATGCAATACAAAGGAAAGGATAGCAATAGTCTATATCCAATGGCAAAGCCAATCAATAGATTTCAGCATTTTTTCTAACAATGACCATTATAGAAATAATGAAATGATCTAATGCCTTTGAAACATTCTGAAAGAAAATTTCAAATGAGACTGTTTGATGGTGTGAAAATTTGAAAATGAATTTTCATTGTTTAACAATTCTGGTATCTTCAGTTCTCCGCACATACTGTTCTGGCTTTTTGATTTTTACTATTCCATATTTCAATGGTAGCATATTGGTCCTTGATGCAATGCCCTTCTGGAGATCTTCGTGACAACCCTTCATCCTTTCACGGTATATCCATGGAAAGCTGCAAGTTTTTTACTCCGGTTTTTGGAAACATGATGAAATTAGAAAGTTGGGTCGAAGTCCTCGTACAAGCCTTTATTATTATTTTTATTATAACAACTGGTAGAAGGGGAATAAGGGGAAGGGTGAATCGCCCTATGGTGAGACTCAGAACCCGGGCATCATGCCTAGTAAGGAAGCACCTCATTCACTGGGTGAAGCCTTTGGTCTCAAGTCCTCATAGAAGTCACGCCACTCAATTCTACGCGTCTGAAACCTATCCTTTGGTGAAATGAGAAAGAACAAGTACAAGAAAAGGAAGGGATAATTGACAGTTGATTGCAACATATTACTCTTGATTTTCAAATACTTCAACTATGAAGAATCATTTTCTGAACAATTCAATCTGAAATCCTGATTATATTTTACCATATCTAAAAAATTTATATGACCTCAATTCATACATTCATTATTTTCCTAAATTTATGAAAGCATGATGGTTCCTAGGATTCTTAATATCTAGCACAAGGTTTAGTTTCAAAATGGTGTTTCACAGTTACATAGTTTGTCTATCATATTCTTAATTTTGGAACTTGTGCCTTAACTTGGACCCGATCGTGATGAGGGTCTGATTAAGATTTCTGTTGTAAGGAGGAAAAAACCCACCTAGGTGTAAGCTAACTCAACATGCAGTTTCCTTTTCTTGATATTTGATGGTCAAATTACTCACTGGGTTCAAAATTTCCACATTTATGTTTGATAGTTAAAATTATTCGTCTTTAACATTTCTTGATTTTCACTGCATGGGTTTTCATTTGTGTCAATGCATTCTTGTTCCTTTTGACAGCTATGCTTTTCAAACTCCAGAAGCTTGGAACACGGATGACCAATATAGATCTCTCGCCTACATGCGCCCTTTGGCCATATGGGCGATGCAGTGGGCATTGTCATATCCAAAACATGCCCACAAAGAGATAAAGCGGGAAGCAATAGATGATTCCTTGTTAAGGAGGCACCAAGCAGGATTTGAGAGAGTTGCACGCCTTCTTAAGCTGCCAGAAGAGGAAGGTTCTAGAAGTCTTTTCCAGGTGGTCTATGACTACACTACCAAGAAGATTGGGTTGTGAAGTTTCCGTAAGAATATGAGGTTGCAGACGTATGTGATATCTGGGCTCGAGTTTCACTGTGCAACTTCTATTCTCATTCTACCGATTATAATAATATAAAAAATATTGAGATTGGTAATGGTGGTTTTATCATTGAATATAAGAGGAAGATGGGTCATGTTTGATCGTTGTATAGGGCGGTTGTTGTCCATTCAAAACAAGACAAAAAAACTTAAATGATTGTATTTGAGGAAGTTTTATTATATCTGATTGAATTCAATTTTTAATTTTAATTCTTGTTATAGACAAAAATGAGAAAATGGCCACTTTGGATTAGGGAAAATAAATAAATAAATAAAAGTACCCAACAGTAGCAACCCGTGTGATTTTGAAAATGAATTCTAAACCAACATTCTTTTATGAAGTACTTTGTTGATTACAATATATTAAATTTGAAATTATGCTTTTAACATGAGTTTATTATTATGGCAAAAAACCCACAAGTTTATCGAAGTTATGTTTTCAACTCATAATTTTAATTAATATATTGTGAAACTTGTGTTTTTTTTTTTTGAGAACAGTGAAACTTGTGTTAAAACATGACTTGAAGTGTAACGTAATTTCATGAATTAAGTAAAAAACAAGTTCAAAAAACCTGTATATCATGAAGATGATCATGAAAGATTCTCTACCTTTAGATTATCCATACAATAAAATACCACACAAATCAATTGATGAAAAATTTTCATGATGAATTTTATGATATATTTTTTTTGATCTCTAGCATTATTGTTGTTTTTTGCCATGTTGATTAAAAAGGAAAAACAATAAAAGGAAAGCAAACAAACAAACAAACAAAATTACTCATAGATGAGATTTACTGTGGGTCAAATCCATGCAGTGAAAATCAAGAAAACAAATCTGAATAGTGGGTCAAACCTTTTCTGTGGTAACCGTTAATAACTGAAAAACTGCTATTAACCGCCTTTTTGTTTTGAATGACCAAAGCACCCTTGTCTGCAACTGAAATTACAGAATGACCCCAAACAAATCTCTAACTAATGAACCACAAATTGAAAATGTGAATGCCACGTGGCAACTACCCATTTACCCATTTTTCAATAGGCTCCCCTCCAATCAGACTCCCACAATGCTTGGGTCACCAACCGCTCCCTATATAAATACTTCTAATCCTCCATTTGAAAACCCTAGCTTTCATATCCAACACAACTTGGAAGAAACCAAGCAATACCATCAACTGCAGGTGAAAGAGAAACCGAAATTCATCGTCAGAGCGGTTTTCCGTTGTCGGGAAACCGCTCTTCTCGCTGGAATTCACATATTTTTCTTTGAACTTTTTGGCTATCTTAGTTACTGATTTGGATGGCCGGGTTTCAAGTTCAAATCCCCTGTTTTTGTTTTTTTTATGGTGAGACCTCTGTTCTAGCATTGGTTGTGAATTTTCTCTTTTCCCATTCAAGGTATTTAGTTTAGTTTGATTCAAAACATTTATTTTATTTTATTTTATTTTTTCCTGTGGGTATTTCTGCATCCTCTGGATTTTAAAATATTTCATTTTTTTTTTCTTGATTTCCACAGAGCTACTCTGCAAAAAAATTGAAATATGAATGCATTTTCCAAGACTGGAAATTATTGACATTGAATTGGTACCCAATTTAAGAGTGACCAAACTGTTTTCCAAATCCAATTTTTCCACAATAGAGTGAAGCAAAAGATATGGCCCAAAACTCGCGTTGTGCGTCGCCTCAACCTGGTGAATGGGTGAAGGGAAAACTTGTTGGATCCGGATCATTTGGAGTCGTACACTTGGCGATGAACAAGGCCACTGGGGCACTTTTTGTGGTGAAGTCCGCACAATCCAAGGCCGGACTTCGGTCCCTTGAGAATGAGGCTAACATCCTTGAGAGTTTGAACTCTCCCCATATTGTACATTGCATAGGGAGGGAGTCAAATGGGGCTAATGGTGGGAAGGAATTCAATCTCTTCTTGGAGTACGTGGCAGGAGGAAATTTATCCGATGTGGCGGAGAAATTCGGAGGGGCATTGGATGAGAGAGTGATTCGATTGTACACGAGAGAGATTCTTTTGGGTTTGAAGCATCTTCACAAGAATGGAATCGTGCATTGCGATCTCAAGTGCAAGAATGTGCTCTTGGGATCGTCTGGAGATGTCAAATTGGCAGATTTTGGATGCGCCAAGAGGCTAAATGGCTCGAAGACTAATGGGGGTTCGATGCAATCGTCTAAGTCTTTTGCTGGGACTCCCTTGTGGATGGCTCCGGAAGTTTTGAGGAATGAAGGGTTGGATTTTGCAGCCGATATTTGGTCTCTTGGCTGCACGGTTATCGAAATGGCTACCGGTAGGCCTCCTTGGGGCGACGAGGCTTTGAATCCAATGGCTTTCATGATGAAGATTGCATGTAGCAATGAGACACCACGGTTTCCACATGAATTCTCAAAAGAAGGGCTCGATTTCTTGGCAAAATGCTTGGAGAGGAATCCCAAAAAGAGGTGGAAAACTGAAGAACTACTTAACCATCCATTCATTTCGGGGATATTGGAGAGAGGGAGTTTCAGAAAGGAGGAATGGGCTTGCTCGCCAGCAAGTATATTGGATGTTGGAATTTGTGAGGACGGTTATGAATCCGATGAATCGGTTGGAGGAGAGTTTAGAACAAGAATTCCATTTTCATCACGGTGTTGCGAGGAAAGAAAGGGTATAATGCCATGGAAGCATCAGCCGGAGAGTGACTTTTTGTTATCAGGAAATTGGATTACTGTTAGGTCAGGTTGAAGACTAATTTTTTGTACAATTTCAAAAGAGATGTTTGTAATGTAGAAGTATTAGACACAGATTGTTTGAATGTACAGCAAGTAGAGAAAAGGAACAAAATTCATTGCAAAAATTGGTTCTCTTAGACAAGTCATGTCAATATATTTTTAAAAACTGAAAACAAATTCAAGTAATAGATTTTGGATCAAAAGAAAAGACTTTCAGATCACAGGACAATCAATAAGGGATTGAGTTTATAATCTATGAATTAATTAAAAACTTACCAGAGATTTGTAGATAACCCGAAAATTCACATGTATAGCTGAGAACAGTATCAAGATTATAAAATCTTGATAATTTTTGTTTATGTGATGCTTCAGTCAGAATTTTAAGACTACTATTTTAAAAAAATTAATGAGCAACACAATAAAAAGTGAAATTCAAATCAAAACAGAGTACTATAATAAAACCAGATCAGGTCGGACTTTTAGATTGGGTATTGAGATTATATGGATTCAGATTCATCTAATCCCTTATCAGATTTGTCATAATCTGACCGTGTCAGGAATTGGATTTTGACAAGTCCTACCCAAATCCAATCCGTTGACACGTCTACTGACCAGGTGTGTAGCCTGTATTTGAGTCCCACCATTGCGCAATCCAACTTCCCCTATTCTCTATTCCACTCCTACCGACCCAAAGACAAAAAAAAAAACAAATGTTGGCAAAACATTTGGATAGTTGAACGGAATGCCAGGGCTGAATGCTTATGAAATCCAACATTACAATGTGAAACAGAAAGAGGCAGGAATCAACATGAGAGGTGATCTATTGTTTGTAGGCACTTCCTGAAACTAGTGCACACAACCATACAAGAAATTTTGGGATATTATAGTCTTATGGGCATTTTTCATGGGAATTACTAGGGGTAAGCATGGTTCGGTTTAGAAGGACATCAGGTATTACATTCCTACTTACAGTCCATAAAATTTGGAACTAAACTAGACCGAACTAGTCTGACACGTTTTGGTTTGATTTGAAACCAGGTTTATATCAACCTGCCATCATCACAACCTGAACAATAAATCATTGTTGAAGCAACCATTATCAATAAAACAGATTAGTGAGACTGTTGAGCAACTGACAGTTATAGGATTAACTCAGATTAGGTGTAACATATAAATGATATGATTACTTCAAGGTCTATCATAAGTAATGATTTTTATATACATATATAAACAATCTGGTTTAGTTCCAAACTGCAGGACTCGTTTTTTAAATTTTTTTAGTATTTGGGAAAGCAGGGTTGAGATAACAGCATCTACAATAAGAGCATATCAAGCTAATAAAAAAGGATTGAGATATGCATCCAGGTAACATATTCAAAGACTATTTCTTTATTAACGTATCATGTTACAATGAACTCCAAAAATTACAATCACAATGAGAATCAAGTACAACATATAATTAAATTAATACAAAGGGAACACCCAAAGTGGAAGAGAAACCTCAAAAAACAAATACTCGAGGAATAAAATGCAAACGCATTCACAAGCACTTGGAAGAAATAAGTTCAACAAGCCTTACTGTGTAAGCTGAAGCTCTGCTTGTGGATACATTCTTTTTCATTGCCACCAACACCATTACCGTAATACAACCTCAAGCTCAGCTTCAAAGGATTGTTCCATCTTCAAGGAGTTGTAAAACCTGTCACTCAAAAGCAAATGGCAATGATGATTAGCAGTGTGACATTCTTCATCATTAAACCAAAAAGGACATTACGAATATTAGTTAGGATTAATCCAGAGTATTGGGACTACTAAATTGGTACACAAGCTTAAATTTTAATACTCTCAGTTACAAAATGTTGATAACAAAATAATCTATTCAATTGTTTTATTCGAAATGAGTAGAGGACCTAAATTCTGTCAAACTCTTCACAATAATCTTGCTAAATAATAAGTACTTGTTTAATTGGATGTGTCATCATCTTTTACAAATAATACATCATGTCCCTTAACACCACACTGGTTTGGGTTTGACAAGAAGGCTGTGAAACATGAGGTATTGAATTTTGCCTAAGCTTTTTTTGCAATGCAATGGCACTTTGAAGGGCAATATGAGAAATTTAAAACAAAAATAAAATATACATATTTGGAAGATCTGCATAAACTACAAGAAGGAATTAAAAATAATAATAATTAAAAAAAATACCCTTTTGTGGTGACAAATTCTCAGTAGTTAGGACATTAAAGAGTTTAGTGTTGGTGATGGGATATGTTATGAACAAATGCTTTTAGAAAACAAAACTTATTCCTGTTTGTTAAGAGATAATAATTAAAAATTGGCTGATTGAATAATGAGAAATTACTTGTCTATAGGGCATTAGTCGTAGATGGGCTTCCCCTGCTTTGATCCTTGAGAGGCTTCTTGAAATATTTCCCAACCCCCTCTCTGGCAATCCCATGACTGCTTTGTCCCCTTAACACCACTAGAACCCAAACTGGCTTGACCCGACTCGGTCCGGTATTCTCCTGGTATCGGAAAACCATCAAGGAAGCGGGAAAAGCACAAGTGATCCTTATAATGGTGCCCTTTGGAATAGTTGAGAAGAATATGGAGAGCATTTGTAAAGAACCAATTCAGAGGGGGTGTCTCTCCAATCTGAAGTCTTTGGCCTTGCATACATGCCCCAGTTTGATTACCGTTTTCACACTAGGCATGCTTGGTAATCTCAGAAACTTGAAAGAGCTCGTTGTTGAAGACTGTGCCAAGATTGATAGCCTAATAAGTATGAGATGTTCCAAAGTAAAATCGGGTAATTTTCTCCCAAGCTTGAAGAAGATGTCGCTTCTTGAACTGCCAAAATTGATCAACATTTCCAGTGGTTTATGTATAGCTCCGAAATTAGACAGGTTGGTCATTTTTTATTGCCCAAAGCTTGAAAGGCTTTCTACCAAGGAAGTTTCTAGTAAAGATATGAAGGTGATCAAAGGAGAGAATCAGTGGTGGGACTCTAAGTGGAATGATTCAGTGGTTAGCAGGGATCATCAAGACTACTTGGCCAGTATCTTGGTCCCACTTAGAAGGGATGGAGACTTAATGGATCAACTAGCAAAAGATTAGATTGACTACAACCTATAGACAGGTAACTACAGACTCCCTCAATAATAGGTAGGCAGGGTAGGAAAGCAAGGGTACGAAAAGAGGATTTGGCTCAAGAGAGGCAAGCGAAAACTTGGATTCGACAGCTCAAGAAAGCGAGATAGGGTAGCTAGCACCTTCAGCAGGATCAACATAAGGAATCTCAGCATGTATGTCCTCAGTCTCCTCATCAATACTATCATCATAAAAGAAAGATTTGGAATTTGGTGAATGCTCAAGTATTGAAGTGACTCGAGAATAATTTCTTCATCAAAATCTGAATCACACACTTCTTGATAAAACTGTTCTACATCAATGACCGACAGAAGCTCATTACATTCTGCCGACAAACAAAACTTCAACTTATCCATATTTTCAATCCCAAACTAGGATAGACTTTTAACAGTCCAATGACGGTCAAGGAAAAAAGCATTGGCATGTTTGAATACCTTGGTAATTTCAGTTGGTAAGCCTTCACCATTTATACACTCAAAGCCTTTCTCCAACTTACTGAATTCATCTTCAACTTCATGTGATAGCCGAGATATGAAGCGTTGTTGATGATGGCCAACTATAAATCTGAAGTGTGTTACAGCTGAATATATCAGTGACGTGCTATCCCATCTGAGGTCTTTCAATAGTTCAACAACAGGCATATACTGTAAGTTTTCTGAATAATTTCTATATATTCAATTGTGTTTGTAATACAAGAGTACCTCAATTTATATAACAATCTGACCTAGGACTGAAAAAGAAAAAAAGAATATATACTCAATCCCTAATATATAAAAAATATATATACTGTCATATATACATAAAGCCAAATATTCTCACACCCACAGTCAAAGTCAAGGTGTTTTAGCAGAAAACACCGAAAGTTTGCCAAGAAGAAATTGAAACCGAGCAGTGGTGTGAGTCTTAGTAAAGAAGTCAGCAAGTTGCAGAGCCGAAGAGACGAAAGGAAGCGAGATAGAGCCAGACTACAAATGCTGACAGATAAAATGACAATCAATCTCAATGTGTTTCGTCCACTCATGGAAGACAGTATCATGGGCAATCTGAATAGCACTGCGGTTGTCACAGTAAAGAGAGGTCAGAGAAGACTACAAGACACCCAATCAGCCAGACGTTGACTTGCAATCAGTCATATCACCAGCCCAATCAGAATCAACATAGGCCACACCAAGTCCAAAGAGAAAATGGAGAACAACAATAAACCTTGAAATACAATACCCTAAAGATAGCGAAGAATCCAAACCAAAGCAGCCCAATGTGTAAAACAAGGAACAGAAACGAACTGACTAACCACATGAACAGCATAGGCAAGATCAGGGCGAGTAACCATCAAATAAACTAAGCAATTCACGAGCTCTCGATATAAAGTAGGGTTAGGTAGAGGAACACCATTAGTAGTGTTAAGTTTCACATAAAGCTCAATGGAGGTATCAGCAATCTTAGTGTCAATAAGACCAGCATGGTGAATAACTTTATTAGCATACTTGGCCTGAGACAGAAAGTAACCTTTGAGAGAAGAAGCCATCTCAATACCAAGAAAATACCGTAATGGACCCAAATCCTTCATTTTGAAAATACAGAAAAGATGCTGCTTGACCTCAGAAATAACAGAAGAATCAAAGCCAGTAATAATCATATCATCCGCATACAATAATAAGGCAACAAAACCAGCAGAGGGGTGAAGGAGAAACAAAGCAGAGTCCTGAGCAGAAAGATGAAACCCAAGCTCAATGACAACAGTTTGAAAGTAATCATACCAAGTACGAAGAGATTGCTTCAAACCATACAAAACAACCGAAGACGACAAACCTGTCCAAAGGAATGGTGAAGGCCAGGGGGAGGATGCATGTAGACCTCCTCAGTGAGATGACCATTAAGAAAAGCATTCTTAACATCCATCTGATAAAGAAGCCAATAACGAACAACATCGACAGATATCAAAGTACGGATAGTAGTCATCTTGGCAACGAGGGCAAAGGTCTCCTCATAATCAATACCATATTCCTGTGAAAAACTCTTGGCAACCAGGCGAGCCTTGTAGCGCTCAAGAGAACCATCAGAATGAATCTTGACTTTGTAGACCTATTTGCAATCAACCAGATTTTTACCAGTAGGCAAAGGAACCAACTCCCAAGTACTAGTTTTCTGCAAAGCAAACAATTCATCCTCCATAGCTTAAATCCAATGAGGATCCTAACAGGCCTCCTTATAAGACTGAGGTTCTGAAAAAGAGTAAATTGCAGATAAAAACGTACAGTATGAAGGAGAAAAACATGTTTTAGCAAAACCAAGTTTGACTACCTGTTTACGGATGCAAATGGGATACTTACGGTTAGCAAGATCAGAGTCGTCAGAAGAAAGAGGATCAACAGTAGGGGTAGAGACAACTGGTGGAGGAAGATGATAAAGAATACAAAACTGGAGCCCCCAAAAAAAAGAGAAACACCTAACCAATCACATCATCTATAAAATCTAGAAAGGTAAACAAATCTGGATCCACCTGCCCAGACACCTAACCACAGAAAACTTGGAGAAACCTATTTTCTAGCCAAGTCATGGACCAAGCAACCCCCTGAAAAATGCGACGATTCTGCTCTAACCAAAGCAACCACATTAAGCACAAAGGGGAAATAATTTTTATTACAATTTTGTCATATCATAAAATTACCAAAATGTTCTCATCTTCTCCACCAAAACCCTAATTTCTTAACCCCAACCCTAGCTACTGCCACCACCGTGAATCACCTTCGCTACAACCCCTCCATTGCGAAATTCTCATTGCCATGAGCTCCTCACCACTGCAAACTCAACTCGTAGCCCCTCTATGGCACCTTTGCGACCACCACTCTTCCTTTTTGCCAAAACCATTGTTGCAACCCCTCTCTCTCTACGAAAACCTAGTCGCCTCGATCTCTCTCTATCTCAAAACCCTAGTTGTGCAATCCATTTGTGTTTGTGTGTGAGTGTGTGAATCTCTCTTTATCGCAATCACCATAGCCAAAGTGTAGGGAGGATTGGAGTGGTGTGTTGCAGTTGTGAAGGTTGTGGAGACGGAAAGGGCTAGGTAGGCGAAAGGGGTGGCGGGAGAGGGTGGGGTAAGGTTGAGGAGGACCTTTGGAGATTGTAGTAGTAGCGACCAGAGGTGGGGTGGGTGGGCTCGTGGTGGCAGCAGTGAGTGGTGGCTAGGATTAGATTAGGTTAGGTTAGATTTGAAGGTTGAAGAAGTCAGGGGTAATTTTGACAAGCAAGGTTATGTATTGAGCAAAACTTGATATTTCAAAATCATTGAGTGTGCACCTTGAGAAGAGATGGGCACGTCAAGGGTTTGGTGTATGGAAATAGAAGCTTCCCCAAATGAGAGATGAATCAAATCTTTCATCAAATTGTTAAAAGATGAAGAATTGGAGATCATTTTTTTATTATTATAACAAAAATTGGTTAAAGGAGGTATTTGGCATGCGTTAGGTTTTTTTTTTCAAAAAAATTTGCTTCTCATCATTGGAGTGAGCTAATAGCTATATCAAAACAAGCTTTTGACTAAATTGTTGAACAAATTTGATGGAAAAAAAAAAAAAAAAAAAGTGAAGTGCTGGAGATGCTCTAACATGGTAATTTATAAAGATGACCGACAAACTTCACTAGAACAAGGAGATTATTAAAAGTAAATTTTCTCAGAAACTCATTAAAAAAAATAAAAATAAATAGAACAATACAAGAATTTAGAAAAACAAATGAGGCATACAAAGATCAAGAAATATATTGCTTCACAACATTATTGCAAAGAAGAAATTGGATATGACAATCGCATACATACACAGAGTTGAAATCAGATGGTCAGCTCAGCTCCAAATAAACTTTTTGTTCACGTTGGATCTCTTTACTCAGAAAAAGCCGCTTCGAGGTTTTCCATGGCTCACCCTCCCAACGGTGGCGTCGTATTATCACATGTTTGTCAAAAAATAAATTCCCAACTCTTATTCAAGTATCAATTTAATTTTGGTTTTCTAAGATATCTACTTCATTAAAATTGGGAAAAAAATTTGATCTTTAAACCATTTCATCAAATCTAGTTGATTGACTAACCAGCATTGTCTGTCTAGAGTAAAATATTCATCAAATTCATCTTAAAATCCTTTGTCTGAGAAGACGTCCCAACAGTCATTTATAAATTTGATCCTTTCATTTGGTAAAAAAATATGAAAAATGCTAAAAGTGTCAAATTTTTTACTAAATAAATGATCAAATCTCTCACATGGTGTGGGACTCACAAAGTATTACTTCACTCATTTGACAAATTTTTCATCATATTAAAATTTGATAAAAGATTTAATGAAGGATGGGAGATGAGACCATTTCCCATCATTTAATAAAATTTTTACAGTATCTAATTTGATTTTAAATTTGAGTAAAAGGTTTATTTATTTATTTTTATTTTTTTTGTGAGTTACTCCAATACTTTTATCAAAAATTTGATGAGTTACTCCAATATTTTTATCAAAATCTTTCAGGCTCAGGCCAGCCCAAGCTGGCCTCTTGAGTTCCCGCTTATTAGTGGGTCAGGCTGGGTCAGGCCGGGTCAGGCCATGGTCCGAAAAGTAAGGCCCAGGCCCAAGCCTAGACCCACTTATAATAGGGCCTAGGGCCAGGCTAATGGGTTTGGGCTCAGGCTCGGGTTACGGGCCGGGCCTAGTCAGACTTGTTTTTTTTTTTTAAAAAAAAAATAAACGATAAATGCCTTATCTATGAAGATTATTTATTAGAGATAAAAAAATAAAATAAAAATTATACTAAGGTATTTTAGTTAAGATTAATGAGATGTTTTGTTTGGTTATGTTTCATGGTGATATTTAAATTTAATTATATATGATTTATATTTTTTTATTTATGAATTTATAACTAAAAAAATATACAATCATGTAATTTTTTTTCTTTCGAAATGAATAATTTTATATATATGAAAATGAAACTTTCAGTATTACAATATTAAATTAATTATATAACATTTATTTAATGAATAATTTTTATTTCAAAATGAAAATAAAATATTACAAAAAATTATATCATTAAATAAAATAAGTGTAGATTATTGATGATGGTAAAGCAATTGCATCACTATAGATCAAGTACATCCCAACTAGGTTGGCACCGACTGACGTACCAATCATTTGCATTATATACCACCTCAATAATCTAATACACCAAAGAAAAAATTTTGAAATAGTAAAAAACAAATTGTTGATCAATCATTGGAGAAGACAGACATTTCAGTCACGTTGCCCGAGAATATGTCATCCAAATCATTTTGAATTCACTCATTTTCACTATAATTTTGTCTTTTCATAAACGCATGCATATGATCTCTGGATATTATAAGTGTTTCAACCATTTGGAGTGAAAGTCTGTTGAGGTAATAGCTCAACACCTGTCTACCTACACCAAAAGCTATTTTCGAAGTAACTGTAGAAATAGAAACGGTTAGTATATCACAGGCTATTTATGAAACCACAGGCCACATAATTTAATTTTATTTTCACCATTCCAAAATGTCAAAATCATTGGAACCATCCACTGACGGGCTTTTCAAATAATGTTGTAGTTCATAACTACTTACGTTTATATATTGAGATATTCTTCTACTTTTTATTACTGAAAAAACACTTAATCTCCCGCCTCGAGATGAGACTACTAGTGCAGTGTGTATAGGTATATTTATAGTTGCAATTGCCCTGTATTCTTCAAATAATCTATTGCATGTTTGCATAATAGGGGCAAATTATATTTAATCAACGAAAATAAGTTCTAAAAATTATTGTAAACTAATTTCTTTACACCTAGGATCAATTATTATGGCTAAACCTAAAAGATGAGGCAAATGATCAAAATATTTATTAAATTTTACTTTCATTGAAGTAATAAACATAATATTCATTACCCATATATTTTACGAAAACTTTAATTATTTCTGCTAGTATATGTAAAATAAAGAGTAAAGTAGGAATAAATATATAAGAAAATAATTTTGTTGGAATATCAAAATTTTTTTAAAAATCTTTATACAAGGCAGTACTCCTTCTATTGATGCTGTTATAAAAAATAAATTTATTACTCTTCTTTGTTTATAAGCTCTGTTTAACATATTATACTTTGAATTTCACCTACTATCTATATCTAAAATTAATTTTTTAAATGACATATTTTCTCGTTAACAAAATTTTCTATATTTCAAAATTCGATTGGCAGAAGACATAATAATAACAACTACATTTTTTATTACAAGTACATAAATCTCGTATACATGCATAGCTTCTTTAACAATCAAGTTTAAAATATGGGCACAACAACGAACATGAAATAAATCACCATCAATAAGTAATTGTAAAGTTGATTTTAAATGAGTTACAATTTGATTATATTATGCTACATTATCTAAACTAATCGTAAATATTTTATTTTGTAAAACTCACTCATATAATACATTTCTTATTTCTACACCAAGCGAATAGCCAATGTGTGGAAGTTCAACTAATTTAAATGAAATAAATCTTTTATTTAATTTCCAATCATTATCAATAAAATATGCAGTGATACATTGATATTCGAAACCATTATTTGACTACAGATCAGATGTTAAACAAACTCTTCCATTCAATTTTTTAAAGATGTCAAATAATTCACTTTTAATATCCTCAAATTTCTTTAAAATCTTGTTTCTAGTTTTATTTCTTAAAAAACTTTGATATTGCGTTGTAAAACTTTCGTGAATCATTTCGATAAAATTGAGACATTCACTAGTAGTAAAATGTTGTTCTTTTGCAATAATATGATCAACTATAGAATTTTATACACGTATATGATCATATGAAAATATTTATAAATTACCAGTTGATGAAGCCCCTAATTGCATTTGACTTCTAATATCAAGTTGTTGACTTTGTAAATGTTTGTTAGCATGCCTTTTTAGATGACTAATACCTCTTACAAATGCAGCACTAAGTAAATGTGCATAATATTTACATTTTGCTTTAAATGTAATTGTATCATCATGATTATTTATAGATATTTTTTCAAAATGTTCCCAAACAGTACTAGTTGTGCCCCTAGATGATGACCTAACCGTTGAATGAGAGATATTAGAAGGAAAATCAATAGATTCATGTTGTGTAGTATATGTATCAATATCGACATAAACATTAGAAATATTAGGATCCATAATAATGTAAGTAAAACAATATATAAGAATTAACAATTAATTTAAATAATATGTAAATACAATGAGTAAAAAATAATAATTAATATATGTTCACAAATAATTAATTAAAAAAATGAGTAACTAATAAATTTAATTAAACTAATTAATGTTACCGACTGGCGAATTCGATAAAGAGATTAACTTCTTCTGATAAAAGTTTCTTGTTGTATAATTGCAATTGCCAATTAAAGATGACACTTCAAAATTAATTGACAGTTGAGAGAGATTAAGAGTTTAAGAGAGATTGGAAGAATTTAATAGAGAGAGAGAATTATTTGTGAGATTTATTTTGAAAAATGGGGGATATTTATTGTAGTTTAAAAGATTGAAGTAAATTTAAATATATATATATATATATATTACTGTTGTATTAAACGGTAATATGACCGTTTGAATATATATATATATATTTTTTAAGTCTACAGATATGCTCAGGTACAGAAATTATTATTATTATTATTATTTCCATTCAGTGAATGTGAGTGAGTTGAGTGATGCAAGCATGGCACAGGGGTAGGCCGTAGGGGCGACAGGGGCAGGCAACATGATTAAGGCCGAATTGTATATCATTGAGGTCGTTAATTAGAATCTCTTAACTTCACTTGCTGGTCAAACTATATACTTTACCTGTGTTGAATGTCAATCAGGTTGTACATAGTTGGAGCATAAAATGGGTAAAAAGAAAAATTTTGAGAGAGTTGACTTTCTCGCACATGTGTTGACTTTTTCTAGGAAAATGTGCCCGACGTTTTAAACCTGTTTGGAAGAGATCAGAAGTATAAAAAGGCAAGGAAAAAGCTGGAATGAGGTTCTGAACTTGTTTTGACAAAAGAGAGGGACTAGGGTTTGAAAAGAAAAATGAACTTGAAGCTTCAAGCATGCCTCCCATGGAGGCGTCTTCTCCATCTACCTCCTTTCACTCCTCTATGAGTGGCTAGTCTCCTTTTCTAGGGTTTTGATGAAACCCTAACCATGTAATTATTTTGTTTTCTTTTTTATTCTCAATTATGTAAAGGTTTGAACAATTGTATGGTGTTTTAGAAATTCTTTATATATAATTTTCATTATTTCTTTAAGTATTCGGCTTTCTGTGATTGTTGAATGTCTTCCATACATGAGTTTTCTATTCTTTCACATTCAAGGTATGAGACGAATCATACTATGAGAGACGAGTCATGTCACTACCCTAGTTTAGAATGAACGGTTCGTACTACTTGAGATGGTTCGTACTCGTACATTGAATGTGATGATTTTCTTGTTAAATGCTTTGAACTTGTAGTTACAAAGGATTATTCCGTTCGAATAATAACATAATTGATTTCAATTGGAAACCCTAATTACGTGACTAGTGGTGGACTCTTTGCCCTAGATTTTTCCCCCCCAATTCAGTAAATCCACTATCAGTTATAATTGATAATTTAATTATTTAGTTTAATTTATTTGTTATTAAATTAAGTTATGATCAATCATTCTTTTCATCAAAATTAATTTAGAAATTTATCAGTTAAATTAATTTAATTTCACAACTGTCCCTGTGGATCGATACCTGGACTTGCCATTATTCTAAAAGAATTTGGTGTGTTCAATAACCCATCACAACAGCAATTGAGCTGTAGTATTTTTATTTTTTATTTTTCTTTCTCATTCATTGCAATAGTAACTTGAACTTGATTTTGAGTGAGAGTGATGTGATGTATGGAGAGGGCAGGGCAGGGGATAGGCTGGACAGGGACATGGGTCTAGAATTATATATATAGTTTTTTTTCCTTCCTTTATTACAAAGAAATGACCATTGTGTTGTGTGTTTTTATTTTTATTTTTATTTTTTTTTGCAATATCAATCTTTTATTTATTTTATTTTTTTAATTATATTAATCGTTGCAAGTTGCCTTTTATTTTTATTTTTTTGAAATTTGACCATTGACAAAGAGATGGTAAGGTAGGTTCCCGAATTTTTTTAAGGCTAAACCAGGCTTCAAATGGAAAGCCCAGTCCCAAGCCCAAGGTATTAGGTTGAGGTTAGATGGTAAGATAGGTCCCCAAATTTTTTTTAGGCTAAACCAGGCTTCAAATAGAAAGCCCAGTCCCAAGCCCAAGGTATTGGGTTGAGGTTGAGGTTGAGCCCGAGCCTAGCTGGGCCACAACAAACCGAACCTACCTCAGGCCACGGGCAAGCTTATGGCCGCTCACGGAACTCGAGCCATTTTTACACCCCTAACTCTAACAATTGTCTAAGGCATTAGGTCTAGCGGATATTTTTTGTTTATGAGAGGTCTATCTTTTGTAAAATAATTTAATCAGAAGTATTTTTGTTGATTTTGAAAGACATTTTGTTTTCAATTTTATCTCTTAATTTATCTGTTAACTTTTTTTTAACTATCTGTTTAAAATTTTGATTATCGATTCAATTTTTTCCCTTTATTTGCTCAAATACCTGTTCAAATTTTATTATCTGTTCATTTTTTTCCTATCTGTTGAAATTATTTTACTGTATATGTTTCAATTTTTTTATTTTTTTATTATTTATTTTTTTATCTTTGCAAATTAGAGAGATAAGAGGATGAAGATTATCTATTCAACCAAACTATCTGTTCAAATACAAAACTATCTGTTCAATTTTATTTTTTTTTTCTCGATCTGAAATATTAAGGCAAACCAAATCCTATTTGTTAAAATATAAAGCCAAACAAACCCTTATCTATTGCAAAACCAAGCCAAACCAAACCTATCTATTCCAAACCAAACCAAACCTATCTGTTCAACAACAACAACAACAATTTGAGCTCAAATGTAAATAAATAAATAAGATATAACACATATATTCAACAACAACACAGATCTGAGCTCAAATGCAAATAAAAAATAAATAAATAGAAATTTTCAAATATAGAAGTTGATAAAACAAAACTTGGAGTACTTTCAAAGCCCATACGAGTATTTGCAAAAACTCAAAACAATTTAAAATTAATATTTCAAATTCAAAATGGTTTTTTGAAGTTTTAAGAGGAATTTGAAAGATTATTTTGCCCTAGATCTCTGGACCATTGGTCTCAACTCAAACCCTAGTACAAACATCATCACAAGAACAACATGCCTATCCAGAGCTCTGCTCCATCTTCGAAATCACCAAAACCAGTCTGGCTAGGGTTCGTTCGAAGACAACGGTGGTGGTGGTGGTGGTGGTGGAAAGTTTGCCGAAAACTGACTCAGTTGTTCCAAAACCTAGGGTTAGAAATGAGATGGTGTAAGGCAGAAGATTCTAAAGAGAGAGAGAAGGACGAAGGGAGAACGTTGGCGGTGCAAGCGAGACGGCGATGAGGTGACGGTGAGGATCGGAGGAAATGAATCGCGATCTCGTGGTGGATCTATGGTCAGGCGGTTCCAGATCTTCGGCGTCACTACCAGATCTGCACGAAGGAGCAAACAACGGCTTGGTGGCGACGCCCCCGTCGTAGAGGTTCAGATCGACGTGAAAAAAAGGAGAGAGAGAGAGAGAGAGAGCAGGCGAGAGAGAGATGAGAGAGATTGTGTTTTGGTTAGGTCTGGTTTGGAAAACAAAAAAATATACACAGGATAGTTTGGTCAATTTTTTAGGGAATTTGTCCTTATGAATAAAATGTTTTAGAGTGTGAACTTTAAACAAAGAAAATCTAAAATTGGATTTTTGGACTGTGTGTCCTTTTAAAAGTTACTTTCTCATCTCAAATTTATTAGACCTCATTTTGACAAAAAAAATTTGCTTCCCCCTTTTATTAGACCTCATTTTCATCAAAATTTTCATTAAATTTAAATTTGACGAAGAATTTGATAAAATAATTTGAGATGCTCTTAGTTATCATTTCCCAATATGAGATTTTAGCTTAAAAGTAAAAAAAATAAAAAAATAAATCAATAAAAATTAAAAAAATCAATAAATTTAAAGATTATTTCCCGTTCACTTTTTTTTTTGGCACATATTTTTGAAAAAATTAAAAAGTCGTCCCAAACATATTTAATTCTTTTCATCTCATACTTTAACTAAAAAATCAGGAAAAAATATGTTCCCAAACTACCTCTTAATAATATTAATTTTATATTTAAGATATTTGATTTTAGATCAATTTTTTTCTTCTTATAATCAAATCAAAGTTGTTGACACGGTATAAGAAATTTATTTGAAACTTTATTTTGTCTCCTACACTAACTCAAAATACCAATTAGATTCTAGATATCTAAAAAATTTAAATTAAAGTTTTAATAATAATTTCAGCCTTTAATAAGGTTTCCCAACTATCGAAAACAGATATTTCTGAACATACAACTAGTTGATCAGTCCTTTTTAGATGAAAATTATTATTAGATATTTAAATTTAATATTTATATATATATAAGTGGTCTAATTGATATTTTAAGAATAATTTAGGTGCAAAATGAGTTTTAAAATAAATTTTGGTGTTACATCAGCAACTTTCGTTTAATTATAGATGGCAACTAATAGGTAAAATTGATACAGAATTAAACAGAAGTGTAGAATTGATATTGTTGAAAAAACATGAGCTAAATTTATTTTCAAGTGATAGTTTGAAACATAAAATGGAATTTTCATAAAATAAAAAAGCATAATTGTATTATGTCTTATTAAAATTCTCATAACCCAACTAGTTATATGTGATTACAAATGATACTATTTTCACCAATTATATAGATGGTAATAAGTAAATTTAATTATTTTTGCGTAAACCTAATATGAAAAATTGAAAATATTACTTTGGATTTAATAAGAAATTCTCTGTACATGAAGCATTAAAATAAGAAAAGATAATCCATTTGAAAAATATACTTAACTAGAAGAACAAAGCGTTGAGTATTCCAAATTTTTGGAATTCCAACAACGATATCTATATGTAATTATATATTATATAATATAAAAAATATGTAAATGTTCACATTTTATATGAATACAAATAATATAATTTTTTTTAAAGTATAAATATAGCGATTCCGGTTTTAACCCAACCCTTTTTGCATCTTGAACTCGGGTTTCTTGGTTCCATATTGTTATATATGTATTACTTCCCTTGCATCTCATTAATTTTGGCTATTGGGTTGTTGTGGTTGCGTTTGAGACAGATTGATTGCTTAGTTTTCAAACTTTTGTTGCCTAGATTTTTGCTCCTCCGCTCGAGCGTCACTTTTTGCACTCGAGCGAGCTTTGCAAACTGTTAGTACTTTTGCAGGTCTACAAAACTACTGGGAGACTGTATTCTATGCTCGAGTGGCATTTCCTACACTTGTCTGCAAAACTACTAGGAGTGTGCATTTTGCGCTCGAGCGTCACTTCTTGCGCTCGAACGGAACAACTTATTATGCTATGTGAAATTCATATTCTATGCAACAAAGTGACACGCATGTTCTATGCACGGTACAAAAACATAATTTGACAAAAACAAATTTAGTAACAACTTCTGATTTACCTCTCAGAAGGATTACAATACGGTTAAAGGATACACCTCGTTCATGTTGACAAGTGACGAGCATCGTGCACCGAAAACATAGTTTTGAGCTTCCGCAAAGACAATCTGAACCCAATCAGTGAACCATCCCTACATTTCTTGGAAACCAAGGACACAAAATAGCATCAGGACTTAGAGGGAGACCACAGGCCATCGGCTGGCCACAGGAGAAGGCCGTCGGCCACTGAAAAGCATTACCGGCCACCGATGACAGATTCGGGGTATTTGGGTCTTTTCGGCTCGAGTCTTTAAATATGGGACACAAGGGCTCATTTCTTTATGTCCGAAATTCTTCCCTCTCTCTAGACACTTTTTCTCTTTAGATTTGCACTTTCTATGCGTTTTCCAACGCCCCACACGAAGTTTATTCGTTAAACCCTCTTAGTTTCCTTTGTTTTTAAACCGGTTGAAATTTGATTTCGATACTTTTTTTTGGAATTTCACCACTTGAGACTTGTTCCCCTCGAGTTTCTCTTGGGTTTTGTATCTTTTCTTGGGCTTTGACTTTTTTTTTCATTTTCTCTCTCTTAGGGTTGACTTTTTCTAAGTTTACCCTCTTTCCTTCGTTTTTCTTCGTTTTTCGACCATTTTCTTATCTTCTTTCTAGATGGCGGACAACCAACCTCATGACGGAGCTTCCCTAGAGGTCCCACCTGCATTTCCACATGTTCCCGAGGTAGAGTTTATTTCAAAGCTCGAACCAGAGCTACTACCACTCGGGATTCGACCATTTGATCCGGCTACATATCATCCTCGGACACACGTACTGCCGTTCGGGGGTATTAGGCATTTCAAAGAGTTCACATGACACGCGCTGGAGGATCTCCTACTTAGGGAGCCGAGCTCCCACCTTTCTCACGGTGCCACTGAGATATATATTACACCCTCATGTTTTTATGCATTTTGGCACTGTATTTCTTGCACCGTATTGCTTACTTTCATTGCAGTTCTTGCACTGTATTCCCCACACTGTCTTATATTTGACTAACCTTTTATCACTGTATATCATTGTTTTGATCACAGGAGGATTCTCGCTCCATAAGGGGCTATGAAGCTACGTCAGCGAGGGACTGGTATTTAGATCTCCCTGTTGGCGTACGCTATATCATCGATGAAGCTGGCTTCAGCTTGTTTTGCACTGGGCTATCATGCAATATCGTGAGTCGACCACTTCTTGGTGCATTGGTAAAGCAGTGGTGGATTAGCACCAACTCGTTTCACTTCTCCACCGCCGGGAGATGACGATGACCCCCTACAACTTGTCCATGCTCACGGGCGTAGGAGTAAGGGGTAATCTGATCCCTTATGATATGGACATAGGCTAGTGGGAGGCTGCTTGGATCTACTTATTAAGGGCATACCCGTCGCTATACCGACTAGCCATGGTGTGATACAGTTAGTTTGCGGAGCAGTTTCACGAGAGCGAGCCGCAGACACCAGAGAAGACTGATCAGTACGCCTGGGGCTTCTTGATGTTCCTGCTCGGTACCACCTTGTTTGCGAACAGGTGGAACACTGTAGGATTATATCTTCTGAGTGCCTTAATGACACGACCCTAGGTGCGATTCTATGATTAGGACAACGCTGGCCTTGCCACATTGTATGAGCTATATGAGCTCCACATCCCGCAAGATAGGAGACAGGGTCGGAGACTATTAGCAAGCCTGGGAGGTATGCAGTGCAACTTTCACTTCTGCTTCACATTTTTTTGCTTTCTATTTCTGTGCTTTCTACTTTACACTTTCCGCACACTACATTTGTATTCTTTACACCTATACATTGTGTTTTCTGCATCGTACATTCTGCATTCTCTGTATCTATACACTATGTACTCACCGTTGCCTTCTACTTTCTGCATTCTATATTCTCGATATCTGTGCTTTCTATACACTATATACTCACTGTTGCCTTTTTTCTTGCAGCTATGGGTGTATGCATATTTCCATACTCTTGCACCAGAGCCGGAGGTGGAGATGTCTCCCGTTGTGCTGTACTCTCATCGGTTTGACGACAGATACCTGCGGAGGACCCGAGAGACCTTCTCATTCTTTCGTTGATAATTCGACACCGTGACCGCTGATGAGGTAACCCAAAACTCACAATTATTTTTGCTTTACTTCGGCTTTGATTCATACTTCGATATCTGATGGCAACTAACAATCTGTGCATTCTCTGTTTGTAGATCGCTTGGCAGCCTTGGTCAACGATGTCGGCTGAAGTTATAGACCAGTACGCCAGAGCTTGGGGGGCCTCCCGTTTTGGGCTTTTGCTGGAGGGCCCAGTTTGCCGAGCCTGGTTTCTAGGCAAGCGGTTCGTGCGCCAGACCATTGGTTTACCTGAGCCGAGAGTTCCCATGACACCTGCTGCATTTATGAGGACTACATAGAGCCTCTCATTCCAGGAGATGATTCAGTTCACCAGGGGCTTGAACGTTGACTATTTCCTCGGGAAGGGAGATTATTTGACATTCATCCAGACACATCTTATGCCTCCCTTGATGGATACTCGTGCAGACAGAGTAGCAGGTGCCCCCATGGCAGGTAGGACTCCAGCGATGAGGGCTAGGACTAGAGGGGCCCCTCCCGCTGGACAGGTCACCGGTTGGCTAAAGCTTTCAACCGTGTTAGCATGTTGGCGGCATACTGGGGATCCTTACCAAGTCCCGATTAAGCCCGCAGTGACCGGACATATGCTTGTAGGGGTTCGAGGCCTGACTCAAGTATGGACCATTCTTTACGTTTGCATCCCACATTTCATTTCAAATATGTTCATTGTAGATATTGAACACCCAAGTACATTTGCAGGCCTCCATAGAGTACACGGGAAGGGCTCTTAAACTGATAGCCTCTCTGATGAGCATAGTGCAGAGGAGAGAGGCACTGCTCAGTTTCTATGGTATTCAGGTAATTTTCCTTATTCTCTGCCCACATTTTAGTATTTTTCACACTGTTGTGCACATCATTCTCACTGAAGCACTAATACTCATATATTTTGCCCCTTGTCACACATACTGATACGCTGCACTGACACACTGTACTGTATTTTTACTGTATCTGGCTCATTGCTTTCTACCACTTTCATCATACTACATTTGCAACTATACATTACATCTGATATGTCAATACTGTACCTTTTCAAGTTCTAGTCGTACTAAAAGCACCAGTGGCGGTGACTGTGCCTGTACAATCACCACCTCCTCCAGTAGCAGAGAAGAGGGAGAGATGGGCCCTAGCACGCAGCCGAGAGAAGCGTCGTGGTCAAGGCTGGAAGAGCCCCTTAGAGCCAATGTTGAGTAACGACAATGCTGAGACCAGCGGCTTCGAGGAGGCAGTGAGTCTGTAATCTGAGTCCTTCGAGAGTGGAGGTGATGCTGAGTCAGGCTTTGAGGCAGAGAGTGGCGATGATTCCGGTTCTGGCTGGACATTTGAGTCAGATAGTGGTGCTGATGGAGATAGCTCTGAGTCTCCACCTAGAAAGAGGACGAAAAGGGCCTCTCGAGCCTAAGATGGCTGGTGCTGATTTTCTCATAGTTTTTTGTGTAGTTTCTTTTCGTTTGGTAGCATTAGCATATGTATAGCTTTAGGAAGTTCTTTTTTTGCTTTAAAACTTGTAATCATCTTTTGTAAAAAATCATGATCGGAATAAAACTCACAATTTTTTTTTATGAAAAATGTGTTATTATTTTTGCATCATGAACACTATATACACATGAAATGGACAGGGAATTGAAACCAAGAGCGCTTGATTAAAACAAAATGCTTAAATTGGGTAATGAACTGACCAACAACCAAAATACAAAATGCAATATACAACTCGATAAACAAAACAACTCGATAAACAATACAACTCAAATACAATTCAACAAACTTGCTAAAAAAACAAAAGGACTCAAAATAAGACCTTAAAACACATAAAGAGCAAAACAAGACACATATTTTCAGCATTTTCAGCACATAGGTGGGTGGAAGGACAGAAAAGAAGGGTACCGGCCACATAAAGGGTTTGTTGGCCATCTACCGGCCATGGATGAACCTTGTCGGCCACCAATGTGCATAACCTCCAGATTGTTGACAGCCGACTTCCACTCATTGCCTTATCTTCTACAAAAGCTTCAAATTCGTCATTTCTTCTCCAGAACTCATTCTAGCTACTGTTTTTGCCACAAATGGAGCAATTTCTTGCCCAAAACCTCGCGAATTGGATTGTGACTTTGGATGACTCGGAAAAGGTGAATTTCTGAGGTTTCGGCTTAAATGTATTTTTTCCGTCAAGTCGGACTCCACTTTGTTTTCCGTTCCTTCACGTCTTTAGCTTCAGGGGACAAGAAATATGCCCAACAATTGAAGAATTTCAGGCACTAATGGAATCCCGACGGGATGAGGAAATCATGCCCCAGTCTCGTTTTGGTCACGCTCAAGCTTTGGGACGAATGTGTGGACTCGCTATGCATGAGGCTCAATCTCTAGCTCACAACAGAGAACTAGACATTCCCAGTTTGATCTGTCGATTTTCTGACGCCGATGACCGTGGCGACCGTCTTTGGTGGGGTTTTCAGCAGCATGCCCTCTGCATATGTATGCTAGCACATTTTCTTCTTGCCCCTAGTTTTGGTGGTTCTAGCATTTGTTTGATTGAAGTAGCGCAAGGCCTAAAAGAAGACAAGAGTTATATTGGCTTGGCATTGGCCGAGACTTTGATGGGCTTAGACAGCTTCCATCGGCGAGAGACTACAAGATTCACGGGAAGTCCACTACTTCTTCAGGTAATGTTTCCCACTCTTTCTCATATATATTTCTCGCATCGTTTGACACTCATGCTCTATTTTTCTCTCAAAGCCCTTTTTTCTCACTTTTCTCTCAACATACATCTCTCTATTCTTTAATCTCTCTTTTCTTTCATCCCTCCCCAGGTGTGGCTTATGGATAAGCTGAAGGTAGTGGACTTTTGCCCTGCATACTCAGCTCAAGGCTACTTCTTCCGCCACCAACTAGTGGATTTCACGAATGAAGGGTGGTGGTGCGAGTGGATGTGCAACAGGTCTACCGCCGACATAGCCTGGCGTTGCCTCTAGCTTAATCTAACCGAGATGAGCTGCATCATGGCTCGGAAGTTCGGCATTCGGCTAATCAGCCTCACACACTGTGTATTTTACTTCCCTTTCTGGTTCAGGTGTCAGTTTGGGCATGATCGGATCCGCCCAGAGGAAGAAGTAGAGCACCTGGTTTCATTCCCCATCCGAGGTTCACATTTGGCTAGGTACTTCACTACTTGGAGGACGAGAGAGCTTCTGGCTCCTGTCCCTAGTTTCAATTGTGCCCTTTCTGACGAATGCCTGGCTTGGCTCGAGGAAGAGGCACAAATCGGGCCCACTTTAGCATCAGAAGCTTCCACAAGTACAAGCGGCGGACGCAAGAGCACCTTACTCATCTATGCCCCTAGTTTATTTCTTTGATCTTTCCTTTCAAGTTTTTAAGATGTAATAAAAGCAACTTTGATTTGTATCAAGAGTTAGAGAACTTTGTATTGAAATTAATGAAATTAAAGTTGTGACACTGAAAGTTTTCCTTTTTGGTCCAAAAATGGTCTAAATTGTAAAAGGTAAAATTGAGCAAAATCAACTTTTATTAAAACTTTCCAAAACCATTTTCGAAAAGGATCACCACTTAACACACATGAAATCTATTCTCGAGATGTACAACCCCGAATCTAAAAAGATCACAAATTGCCCCTTGACTGAATAGCACTGCTCAGCACTGTAACCAGCTCTTCTCTCAGAGTAAAGATCATAACCGAACTCTTAGGTAAAGAACAGACAAAGATGACCTGATCAAACACATGGACAGGACAGTTGATTTGGAGGTGTTTACAACCGGACTTCAGGATGAAGCTGCCTATGTATCTTGAAGATGGGAATTAGGCCTTACGTAGTTCGGCTTAGTTTCACTCGAGTATTGACTCTCTTCTTTTGTGCTCCAACTTTTGCTAAGGCTGCCATTTAGGGTTTTCATCCTTATGAGCTGAATTTTTCTTTATTTTTAAATTTTTGTACTCTAACTTTTGCCTAAGTCGCCCTTTAGGGTTTTCGGCCTAGCGAGCCTCTCAGGGATAATATTTCTTCTTGTTTATATTGATCGATTAGGAAAATTCTAGGCCATCTAGGTCCATGAGAATAACAGCTCCACCTGACCAAATAGTTTTGATGATATAAGGACCAATCCAATTGGGTTTGAACTTGTCCCTTGGGTCATAGATGGGAGCTCGGTTGTCTTTCAGCACCGAATCCCCCTCTTTGAGATTCCGGGACTTAACCTTCTTGTTGAAAGCCCTAGCAATCTTGCGTTGATAACCCTGGACATGGTACAATGCTTTCAGCTATCTTTCATCAAGCAGCATTAGTTCTTCGAACCTGCTCTGTTGCCAGTCCACTTTTGCTATCTGACACTCAGCCATAACTCGCAGTGACAGAACCTCTATTTCAATTGGCAGAACAGCCTCCATACTGTAGACAAAAAAGTAAGGAGTTGCCCCTGTAGACGGCTGGATTGAAGTTCTATAGCCCCAGAGTGCAAATGGCAATTTATCTGGCCAGTCCCTATAGGTCTAAACCATCTTATGCAGAATATGCATGATGTTCTTGTTGGCAGCCTCAACAGCTCCGTTGGCTTGCAGCCAATATATAGATGACTTATGAAAAGCCACATTGTATTTCTCCAACAAGTCTATCACTTCCTTCTTGAAGTAGACGCCATTATCTGAAATGATCTCGTTTGGGACTCCATTGCAACAAATGATGTTGTTTTGGATGAACTTAGCCACATACGCTGCTTTCAACACTGCATAAGACTGAGCTTCCACCTATTTCATGAAGTAATCGATTGCCACCAGAATGTATTCATGCCTATTCGACCCTTTCGGTGTGGCTGCGCCAATGATGTCAATTCCCCAGACTGAGAAAGGCCATGGTGAAGTTATGTTGTACCGCTTCGATGGTGGGATGTTCATCCAATTTGCATGAATTTGGCATTTGTGATATCGCCGAACAAAACCAATACAATCCTCCTCCATGGTAGACCAGTAGTAACATTGCTTGAGAATCTTTCGGGCTAACATTACTCCGTTCCTGTGCGTTTCGCATTCTCCCCTATGGATGGCCTCCATCAGACGCTTTGATTCCTCTTCTTCGACACACAACTTGTGCATTCCCAGATGACCCCTCTTGTACAATTTACCTCCGCAGATGATAAATTGAATGGCCATCCGCCATATTGCCCTCTTGTCATTGGCATTCGACCCCGGTGGATAAATCTCCTTTTCCAAGAAGTTTCAGATATCATAGTACCAAGGGTTTTGATCTTACGCTTTATTTATTGTGGCGATAGTTTCATAGGTCGGCGTGTATCTTTACTCAATGATAATCGGACGCATCCGAACTTCACGTGGGATGTCTATCATGGATGATAAAGTTGATAAGGCGTCAGCGAACTTGTTGTTCTCTCTAAGTAGATGGGTAAAAGTTAGTTTTTCAAACTTAGGAATCAGAATGTCCAGGGTATGGTGATAAATCTTCAGCTTTTTGTCACGCTCCAAAATTCGGACAATTAAATATTAAATTAGGACTGAACCCCAATTAATATTCCATCATTCAAATCCTAGGAGTGAAACAAAAAGTTAAACGCCAACCAAACCATCCACCATAATTCCATAACTAACCAATATCTCAAACATTAACGTAATAATATAAAATCAAAATAACTTAAATAAAGTACGGTTACAAACCATGCCAAATTATCTTAATGCTAAAGTCATAAAAAAATAATAATAAATACATAAACTAATATTAACCCTAAGCTCAAGAAAACAAAAGAAGTCCAAATGACAAGTCCAACAACTATAGTAATTCCATGTCACCACCGTAGCCCCAACTAATCCTGTAAAGAAAGCTCAACTGCGCTCAAACAGAATGCACCCTAGTTGCCAAGAGACAAAACGAGTCAGTATATAGGTATATTGGTCTGAGTACAAAATTTAACTCCCACATGTCCACCAAACACAAACAAAAATACATTTAATTCTTGTTACGGGACAAGACAAGTAGTTCCAACCGCACTGAAACGAATGAGTAGTTTCCCGAGATATGGTGGCATTTAGTTTCTTATCCGTACACAACGAAATATAAATTGATTATAAAATAAACAAAATAGAAATAAAAATATGGTGGGTCAACCCTGCATAAAAAGTTAGTAAGACCCACCATCTTGCAAAAAAAATAAAGTTAGTATAATTTAGTCATAAGTAACTTGCTGAAGAAGTATGAAAATATGCAGTTTCATGCTTAAATAATTTGAATTGACCAAAACTCAAAGAATGAAAGTTGTACAGAATCAAATTTTCTAAAATACAGCATGAATGAATTAAACAGAAACTGGTTAGGTTGAGAGAAAAACTTAGACGGAATTCAACCGAAAAATATGAAACTGAAAACGAACAGAAACTATCCTAAGATGATTTTTTTCGGAAAAGTTCAAAACACGAAAAGTGTGCAGAATAATGTTTTACTTTAATTTATAAGAAACCAATAAAAATGAGCTCGTTTCATGGGTTAAAACAGCCTCTAAAATCTACATTGCTAAAATATATCAAAACTACAATTACCAAGACTATCCGATTATAAGTTCTAATCGATCTTTTAAATAAAAAGTTAAAACACAAAAATTGTCTAGAATCACGTATAGATGCTTTTTCTCAAATTTCATAATTTATCGAGGTCGTTTATTATTTTTCAACCTGTACAAATCAATACAATTCACACTATACTAATAAACTCATGATTAAATTCTTTGTACCTTAACTCCACCACTTCGGTCCTCCACTTCCGGCCTACATATATATCCCATGTGCCTCCCGTATACCTAACACCACTCCGAAGCCAAACTTGCACGGGGATATCGTCTCGAGTTTGACTCACACTCCCCGGACGGTTAGTATATACGTACGCGCGTAAATCAAAGCACTCGTCTACTCATGAGAATGAGGCAATAATATACATATACAAAACATCTCACTCTTGAGAACAAACATAACAATGCTAAGCCTAAGACATTCAAATAAATCTCATAATCCTCACTTTTTTTTTTATACATTCTTTCTCACCAACACTCAAATAAAACAACAATCCATGGAGTCATGGTAGAGTACAAGGAAATTTATCTATGGGTTCCCAATTAATTTTAATTTTATATAACCATAAGTGTGATTACAATCATAAAATAAATCCATATAAAAACTCTAAACTTGGCATGCACAACTAATCTAATAATGAAATCAATCCATCATCTACATGCAAATACAAAATCAAACCAACATCAAATAAACAAAAATAAATAAACAAAAATAAATAAATAAAAACAATGAATCAATCCATCATCTAACCAATATCTATGGATTCTAAGTTTATTTCAATTTTATATAATCAGGAGTGTGATTACAATTATAAAATCAATCCATATAAAAACCTTAAATCTTGCATATACAACTAATCAAAATAATTAAAATCAATCAATCATCTAAAAACCCGAAACCTTACATACACAACTAATCAAAATAATTAAAATGAATCAATCATCTAAAAATCCTAAACCTTACATACACAACTAATCAAAATAATTAAAATTAATCAATCAAGTAATAACCCTAAATCTTATATACACAACTAAACAAAATAATTAAAATCAATCAATCATCTAAAAACCCTAAACCTTACATACACAACTAATCAAAATAATTAAAATTAATCAATCAACTAATAACCCTAAACCTTACATACACAGCTAAACAAAATAATTAAAATCAATCAATCATCTAAAAATTCTAAACCTTACATACACAACTAATCAAAATAATTAAAATCAATCAATCATCTACATAAAAATATGAAATCAATTCAACATCAAATAAATAAAAATAAATAAATTAAAACAACAAATTAAATATAAATCAAGAAAAGTAGATTTTGTACTCACAATATTTTTTAAAGATCAAAGAATTATTTGAAGAACTAATGGAGCTACCAAAACAAAATCTTAATCTTTTTCTTCCTTTCTCTTTTTCTCCTCTTTCTCTCCCGGCTTGCACTGACACAGCCGCACACATAACCTTCTCTTCTTTCTTTGATTTCTCTCTCTCACGCCACACACACAGCACTTTTTTTTTTTTTTTTCTTTCTCCTTCACTTCTAAACCTAATTGACCACTATATTATATTATATAATACAAATACAATATAAAAGCAACCTAAATAAATATGATATATATTTTATGTTATTAAATAACTAAAACATATATAAATATATTTTATAAAAACAATACATGTAACACCCTCTCTTTTTTTTATGTATAAATGAATATATAAATATAAAGATTCTGATTAATTATATATAATTAAATACCACATTAAACTAATTAAATATCACATTAAATCAACTAAACAACACATTAAATTCTCATGTGACCACGCAATTAATAAAGTCAAAAATAAAATAAGATAATAATAATAAATAATGACTTAAGAAAATTATGGTCGCTACACTTTTCTTCTTTGACCTTCCAGTCTCCATTTGCTTGAGACACAACTAGGTTCGAATCTCCGATCACATCCAACCTTTTTGCCCTAGTTCTAGGGCTGCTTCCAAACCAGCGATACACACCTCATACTCTGCTTCATTGTTAAATACCTTGAACCGGAGTTTGAAGGCTAAAGGTATATGGGAATTGTCAGATGCTATCAGCAACACACCTATCTCATAACCATATTGATTAGACGCTCCGTCAAAGTACATTGTCCAAGTCTTTTCCTCGATTCATAGAATAGCTTCATCTGGGAATAAGTATTCTACCGCTTCATCCCCTTCTACTGGGTGATCTTCCAGGAACTCCGCCATAGCTCTCCCCTTGACCGACTTGCGAGTGACATACTTTAGATCAAATTCGGAGAGAAGAAGCAACCAACGGGCTAGCCTACCCGTAAGCGCTAGTTTCTCAAAGAGATATTTGATGGGATCTAATCTCAAAATCAGAATTACGGAGTGAGCTAACAAGTAATGCCCCAACTTCTTGGTAGCTCATACCAAGGCTAAGCAAGTTTTCTCCAGCAGGGTATAACGGGTCTCGTAATCCACCATTTTCTTGCTTAAGTAGTAGATGGATTTCTCCACCTTATCCTCAGATTCCTGAGCAAGCATGCATCCTATCGTGGTGTCCGTTACTGACAGATACAAAATCAAAGGCTTCCCCGGCTCTGGTGGCGATAACACGGGCAGATTCTGAAGATACTGTTTGATCAGCTCAAAAGCGAATTGACATCGATCATCCATCGAAATTTCTTTCCTTTCTTTAAGAGACCAAAAAGGGGTTCACAAGTCAAGGTTAACTTAGAAATAAACGATCTTATGAATTGTATTTTACCCAGAAAACCTCACACCTCCTTTTTAGTCCTTGGTGGTGACAGTTCTAGGATGGCCTTGATTTTGGAAGGATCTACCTCGATGCCCCTCTGTGTGATCAAGAAGCCCAGTATTTTCCCTACTATCATGTCGAAAGTAAATTTCTATGGATTCAACCTTAGTTTGCATTCTCTGATCTGTTGAAAGAATTTCTTCAAGGCGGTGTAGTTGCCCTTTCTTTCTTTGGATTTGACAATCATGTCGTCTACGTACACCTCGACCTCTTTATGGATCATGTCATATAGAATAGTGGTTGCAGCCCTTTGATAGATAGCGCCGACATTCTTTAGCCCAAACGCCATCACCGTGTAGCAGTAGACTTCCCACGATGTAGTGAAGGCGGTTTTCTCTCTGTCTTTCGGTGCCATCAAAATTTGGTTATACCCCGAAAATCCATCCACGAAGGAGAGCAATGTGTGGCTTGCCATAAAGTCCACCAATTTATCACTATGCGGTAGGGGGAAGTCGTCATTCGGACTAGCCTTATTCAGATCCCTGAAGTCGACACAGACTCTGATTCTGTCATCCTTCTTCGGGATTGGAACAATGTTGGCCAACCACGTTGGATACTCAGACACAAGGAAGAACCCTGTCTCAATCTATTTGGTAACTTCTTCCTTTATCTTCAAAGCCCAATTCGGGCATATTCTCGCAACTTCTATTTGACGGGTCAGGTCTTAGGGTCGAGAGGGATCCGATGTTGTACAATCTCAGGATCGATTCCAAGTATGTCTTCGTAAGACCATGCGAAAACATCTTTGAAATCTTTTAATAAAGCGACTAAGCGCTCGTACTCCTCCAAAGACAACGTGGACCCGATCTGGACTAGACGTAGATCCTTCTCAGTACCGATATTAAAAGCAATCATTTCATCTGTAAGGGGTTTTACAAACCTCTCATCCTCTTGATTAATCAAAATTTTCAAAACCAGAGGAATTCCTTCCTCATCGTTTTTATTAAAATTTTAAAAGTCCTGATCAATGCAATAAACAAGCGGCACAGAGAAATACTCAAAGTTTGCAGCAGCATTCTCATTCATAAGGTTCAGCTCATCCAGCTCTTCGGTTACAATCGACTCAAAGGCAAAACAAAAAGACGATCGGGACAAGACCTCGACATCCGGGTTATCACCCCCAGGAATACCGGACTCAGACTTAGACTCAGAAGAACTAGAATCTGATTCCGACTCTACAGACTGTAGAATCAAATTCTAGTTCACTACCCGATTCAGAACTACTAGATATGTAGCCCTTCTCCAATTGCCAGACCAGAGATGGTGTTTTAGATGCATCCAAAATGCTGCTAGATGGGTTCACACTCGATTGGTCCTCGATCATGGAGATAGTCAGGTTATCTCCCAAGCTCTCTAAGTCGACCAGAGGATTTAAAAGGAGACATGCTAATGCTACTCCTATTCCGAGCTCGCTGTTATCTGAGTCATTTTCCATGCTCTTCTCAGCTTCAGCAGTTAGCTCAACCCTTTCCCTTGTATCACTGTCTTGCAATTGCAAGTCGAAGAAAATTTCAAAGTCAAGAACACGCTGCTTCTCAGAATTCATCCAGGGCTCAGGAAGACCGCAAAATGGGAAGTCTTCCCATTCCTGAACAAAATGGTCGTTCAGTGTTCCCTGGATCAGCCTGTGAACTAGCTCATAGCGTTTCCTGGCTTGCTTGGCTTTAGCTCTGCCTGCTATCTCTTCTTTTTTCCTGACCCAATCCTTTTTGGTAGGCGTATAGCCAAGACCGAAGGCATGTGGATTATGCAGCACATCGGCCAATGTTGTGACGCCTTTTTGGCCAATTCTTCCCAACCCCATTCCTGGCACATGTTGGAGTTTGTTTATGAAATAAATTGATTGGGCACTAACATACAAGCCCTCATCAACTGCCAAGATATTCTGTACAGCCCAAGCCTCAGCCAAAGTAAACCTTGAAAGGAATACATCTTCCTCGCCATGGTCGATTTCTAGCACTGGTGTAGTTACCTCTGGCGGAGGATATATGGATGAATTTTTGAACACAATAGCCACTCCCTTCCCATGAGGGTATTTCAGCATTTGGTGAAGAGTAAAAGAGACTACTTTCACAAGGTGCAACCAGGGTCTTCCTGACAGTAAGTTGAAAGTGGCCGGGACATCTAGGACATGAAACTCGATATCCTGTTGAGCTGGGCCAACCTAAACTCGGATTTGTACTGTGCCCATCACCTCCCTGCTAGTATTGTCATACGCCTAAATCACCTGGGCTGTAGGCATGAAATCTATTGGCTTCAGGCTGATGGCATAAGCTGTGCGCGACGGGTAGACATTTATAGGCGACACAGTATCGACCAACACCACTGGCACCCATTTTTCTCTACACTCAATAGATATGTACAGAGGTTTGTTGTGCGCTGAGCCTTCTGGCGACAGTTCTTTCTTGGAAAAGGTTAGGGTTGGACTGGCACCACCTGGGAAAACTAATCCCAGAAGCTGTTCAGGGGTGGTATCAATGGACAGTTTGGCTTTGTCCGTTGTTAATAATACAGCCTATCGATGCACTCGAGAAGCCATGACCAGCCCCCAGATTGAAATATCAGCTTGGATCTTCTTCAGTTGTTTCAGCACTGCCTCTCCCTTCAACTGTTTTTCCTTCTGTTTTTTAACCTCCTTATCTTTCCCAGAGGCCTCGGCTTGGTCTAAATGTGGGGGTTTGAAATACCATACTCCTCATCATGTGGTCTACCTCTTCGGAGTACCAGGTGTTGTCTGGCAGGGACTCACCCAAATCCTCGTCGATGTAGGCCAAATATAGATCATTATCTTTCCACCACACACCTCCGACACCCGATAAGCAATTTTTCGGCCCCATTCTGATCATTTTCACATCAGAAGCATCCCTCGCAGGGTGTTGGGCTTTTCCAGCTTCCTGTTTGTCTTGAACCCTTTCTCGTTCTAAATCTGTGGTACTCACAGCGCCCAGTTCCTGAGCTAAATTCTTGATACGGGTGCTCTCTGGCAGTTTTCCCTCTTCTTCGGCCACTCCGACCACTACAGTTATTCTTGCTTTCTTTTCTTCAGGTTTTGTTTCAATTTCTTCCTCTCGATCAGGTTCATCACTAAGCCAACCGGAGTTGTCCTTCGACCCATTTAAATCAAACCAATCAATCTATATGTCCCCTTGATCTTGTTTGTCATAAAACTGCAGATTGTCTAGGTCCTCCTTTAGCTCCACTAGATCATCTAGTCCCTAACTTGAGCCATCATTTCTAATCATATTGACCTACGTTGCTGTTGGAAATACCACTTCGGGCTTGGCTTGATCAAATGGCACAATGTAGTGACGCGGATCATATTCCCCCCCAACCAAATCCTCAGAGCACTCAGGCAATGGACTGATATTCTCCTCCAAGGCTAACCTTTTTTCTTCTGCCATTGTCACCACTACGGGTTCAGGCTGAAGTACGGACATGCCCATCATACACAAGTCTGTGCTTTCAGGAATGAACACCGCTGGTTTGGGTAGGTGGGAACGGGTAATATATATGCTAGGTCATAGGGAATGGCCAGTGTATGTATTAGATTTAGGTTCTGAGGTGGGGGAACTTGATTGTGGGCCGGGAGAGGGTTGGTGGTTACATTTGGCTTTTAAAGTGGTGCTATCACTTTGTTGTCGATGAGGTCTTGAATCTCATGACGCAGCTTGAAGCATTGGTCGGTGTCGTAGCCGTGCAGCTAGTGAAAAGCACAGTATTTAACCGGGTTGTGTTTAAGTGGGAGTGGATCAGGTAGTGAGCGAGGCTCTAATGGCTTAAGATGCCCCTTTTTTATTAGCACCCTCAGGGCTTGGGATAATGGCATATAGAGTGGGGTGAAGGTCCTCTGGGATCAGGCCTGGTTGTTTGAAGTTTGTGGAGTTGTGCTGGCGAAAGGGTTAGCAGTCTTGGCTGTGGTAGTGACGACGTTCACATCAGATAGCCGCACAGTTATGTTTCCACTAGTGGTTGCATTGGAACTGCGTGAAAAAAGGCCTCTTGGCCTGCTCTTTCTCATCAGTTATCAACCCCTATTTCATTGCATCTTCAATCTAAACCTCTATCTCGTGGAGCTTAGTGAATGTGAACAACGGTAAGACAATCATCTTCTACAACAATTTCCCTTGCAGATTGCGGACCACCATCCTGATTTGATCATTCTCGGATGGCATGGTAGACATCATCGAAGTCTTGGCCCTCCACCTCGTTACAAAGTCTGAGAAACCCCCCTTTAGCTCTTGACGGGTTGCCTCAAGATCACGGGTTATGACCTTGATCTGCGTGTTATATGAGTATTGTGCGATGAAGGCCTCAGCTATTTCTTCCTAGCTCCGTTTCACAGAGTCCTCCAGCTTTGCATACCAAATAGCTGCTATCCTTGACAAGGTCAGGCTGAAAAGCGACAGCTTTTGAAGTCTAGTGAGGCCCATTAGCCATAGGATATCGGAAAATAATCGCAGATAAACCATAGGATCCCCAGAGCCATCGAATCGGTCTATATGTGGCATTTTGAACCGATCCGGCAAAGTTACTGCAGAGTCGGTGTATCCATCTTCGATGTCAAGGATTGAGTTCACGCCCTGTGCCCGCTTGAAAAGCTTTTCCAGCTTGTTAACCTTAAGTACAGTCAGGTCAACTTCGAATTCAAACGAAGGTTTGGTTTGGTACACTGGTGCCTTATAGGCTTGCGGTGGGATCGGGTCTACTAGATTGCCCAAATTCTCTTGAACATTGGCAGTGATTCCAGGTGCTGGGATACCCATAGGAGGTTCATGGAAAGCAGAAGCCGCTGCCGGTTGTGGCTGCTATTGCTACAGCCTATTTATCACTTCAGCTTGGCGGGCAGCATCTTGCTACATGGTTTCCACTGTTTGTTGGAGATGACGAATCAAGTCTTCCATACCTGAAGGATACTGAGTTATCTGAATATGCAAATGATCTCTTACTGGCCTAAATGTAGAAGATTGAACCTGACTAGATGCAAGTGATTGCTGAACTGGTGAATTGTGCCTAACTCTCCTCCATCTAGTGACCGGTGGGAGCGAAGCAAACACAAGTTGTCCTCAAACAAGATCCTTGGATCTGTAAAGTCTCTTTACACGGGTCTATAATGCTTGGGGGGTAACCGAACTGTCTGAAACAATTGTGATAAACTACCTTGCAAAAAGAAATAAAGCAAAAAGAAAACAAAAAATCAGAAACTGCACAGCACCTCAACTTAGATGTGAACAACACACAAATGTAATCAAAAGCTACAGAACTGCACTCAACACTAATTTCTGCCCCTAAATCTGATACCCAAACTTGCAACTAATATGCATATTCCTGTAGAGTTTCACTCTAAAAGCACATACCAGTTAAGTAAGGACCAAAGCACCCCTATGAGAGGATAGGGTTACCCTGTCCTAGTTTCGTCAAGAATTGGGGTTCACTATTCAAACAATGTGGTTTCACGCAATCTTGGATTCGAGTGAGCAACCTATCCTAGTTTGGAACAGTCTCAATGGCTTTCGATATGCAACTAAGCCAAATGGTCAAAAAGGGTACCTCTGCAAGACTACCTAATATACCTCTTCCACCTAACACCAAAAAGTGAAAGGCGGATCAAACGGTATAGCAGTAATCCAAATCCAAGAGTTGTGTTTCCATCATGGCAGTGCGCATGACCGGTCAGCCTTTCAGTAGGCTTTTTCAAGCAAGCCTCTGGCAAACCGTCCAGGAATAACAGATAGCAAACACAATGACTTAAACGCGCCAATGCAAATGTAATGTAAAGAAACATATAAGTGTAGATGAAATTTCATATCATGAGTTCGAGCCAAGTTCTCTAAATCCCCAGCAGAGTCGCTAGTAGCCTGACTTTTTCGTGCCCCCTTTCGGAAGCTCAAATATAAACCCTACAGTTCGGACTCCCATAGTTCTGAATCTAATCTCACAAGTGCAATGTGAAATTAATAAACACCAAAGAGTCTAAATCTGACAAATCTTTTGAAAAATCGATTTTGAGTCAAAAATGTCAAAAATTGACTGCTTTGCCAAATACAGAGTCGCCACCTAAATATTTTTGAGAAATCTAGAAAACCCGTGACTCATGCTAAAGGCCACGTGTCTGCCATCACCAAAGTTGCCTCGGCTCGGGGAACTTAGGTATAAGAAGGGAATGTCATGAATTGAGCACCCCCGCTCCCCGATCAAAGACCGGCCTCTACTAATCATGATATGATTTTTATCACCATTATGTGCTTTTATTTCGGTTTATTAGGCTAGCATTACTATGTGAAGTGCACAAGCAAGTATAGACTAAATTGCAAGAATTGGAACAATTCAATTTTATGTTTGTTTTTCGAAAAAGGTTTGATTTTGCCACTTAACAAAGTGGGCTTAAAGTTTGTGAATTTGACACTTGACAAAGTAGGCTTAAACATACATCATTGAATCATTTCAATTCACGCAACAAGCTTTCATCCATAGGCATTCAAACATTTTAACAAGTAAGCACTTATCGTCATAGCAAACATGCTAACCATGGTAGTCACTCACACTCGTGCAAGTATGCTAAAGCACTAAAACACCTAGTATTTCAAGCCAAAAAAAAAAAAATAGCTAGCAAAATGCATGTTCCTAACTATGCCAATGCCAAATGCTTAATGCAACACATGCAACAATGCAACTAAAAATAGGCTCGACTAATAAGCATGGCATATGAATCGATTTGATAACATGCGTTCTAAGCACATATTCAAAGAAGTATTGAAATAACAATGCAATTAGAATGATGAGCCGAGCCTCAGTGCAGGCAATACAAATGAATGGATGCAAACATGCGATATGCTAATTGAAACATGATGCTCCTAATCTAACCATCGTAAGCAGATAAATAAAAGGGAGAAAGACGTGGGGTTGGAAGACATACACGTTATTACAATATTGATGCCCTCGCACAGGAGGGTCCGAGTAAATAAACTAGCTAAGCAAAACTACTTAACTAATTATTACAAAACTTGAATGAATTAAATTAACTAACTATTCTAAGCTAATTAATTAAGTACAACAATTAAATAATTTAACTAGGTCAAGCTAATTAAATATTTACAATAATGAACTAATTTAATTAACTATTTTAAGCTAATTAAATAATGAGCTAATTAGTTAACTACATTAACTAATTAATCACAAAACGACTAATTAAACTAGTTAACTAGCTCGGGAAGTGAAGGAGGCCCAATGCATGCTCGGTTTCCACCTGAAGAACGTCTATTGTTTGCTCCTGAAAGCCTCTGTTGCACAACACTTACATTGTTTTCCTTCTCCAGATCAAATCTACTTTGCTCAAGAAGCATACTGCTTAAAATTCATTGGTGGCCGATAGGCCAGAAGTGGTGGTCGGCCGACCGGCCACCATTGGGGGGTTGTCGTCCAACACTAATGGCCTGCAGGCCAGTAACAATAGCCGGCCGGCCAATGATGATGCACTATTTCTTACTGTAACAGAGAGCAAACAGAGCAAATAGAGGGTATTCTCACAGGTTGTTTGTACTGTAAATCCTTCCTTATCATCAAAACATCTCAAATGAGTGATACACTTGGTCCTCAAACCATCAATCAAGCAATTTCATTGCATGATGGCTAAGAAACCAAGATGTACAAGTTCAATAAATGCACAAACAAGACCAAAAACCATCACCATATCATGCATGATCAAGGGCAATGGAGACCTCAGAAAGATTGGCACATTTCATCATTTTGAGTATGAAATGCCCTAATTTTCCTTGTGTTCAATTAACGTCTGATTGAACACACCAAAACACAACCAAATTCTTATCTTTGCTCAATTTTAGTTTCAACTTTTAGTTACTCATTTGAATTACCCTTGCTTTCTTTAACCTATTAAGTCCATTGGTGAGTAGTCTTCTAAATAGAAGGAAGTGTCAAACAAGAGGTAGTTTAAGGCAAGAGAGAGGTGTCATGCCTTTAATAATGAACCCTCAAAAGAGGATTAAACCATTAAGCACGGACCTCAATCTCAAGCATAAACTATCCTAAGGTTGAAACAACCCTCAAAGCAAATAAAGAGTCAAGAAATGAGGGAGGTTGTAGAGATTAGTGAGTGCTGAAATTAAGTGAGAAAAGCATTAAAATATGCAATTATCTCAAACAAGTGGCATCTAAAAGCCTAAAACACCAAACTTGTGAGGACACTTACACTAGAAACATGCAAAACAAGACTCAAATGCAACAACCAGCCAAAAATAGAGGCAAAATAGTCTAAAATAAAGCCTAAAACATGCTGGAATTAAGCTACAAATGGCCAGAAAAATAAGCTAACACATAGAGCTATCTAGGCTAGCAAACAAAACACAAGGAGAGGAGGCTAACCCCTCCAAATTTGGACCTTAAAACATGATTTTTACCACTGAAATTACTCTGAAATTCAGTGTTCAAAAGTCCAAAAAAAGATAGTTTGAAAGTGGGAAACAAAGGTGGAAAGGCTTTACAAATAAGAAATAAATAGGGGTAAGCCACCCCCTAACCTTAAATGGCCTAAAACCACTAATTTCAGCCCACCAAAATAGAGTTTTTATAGCCCAAAAACAACCCAAAAATAGTAGGAAAAAGATAGAAAAACAAGTATGCAAAACAAGGTAAAAAGGCAAGTGTTATACCTCTTGAAGCAAAGATCAATTCTAGGCAACAATTCAAGCAAAAACCAACTTCAAGAGCTCCAAGAAGGTTTCAAGGAACCTCAGCTCAAAGATGATCAACTTTGGTTATGGAGGTGTAGGAAAAAGTGTGGTGTATGTAGGCTAATGTGCACAAATTTGCAAGAAAGAGAGATAGAGAAAATGTAGAGAGAGAGAAAGATTTCCTCAAAAAATTCTAACCCTCAAAAATGGGGGAGAAGACCCCCTATCTATAGAAAAACATGCATTTGGATGAGATATATCCATCCATACACGTGTATGAAGATGCAACCAATTATGGTAACAGCTGGCACAATTGTCAACAAAATATTTGAAAAAAGGCACTGATGGCCGGGAGGCCACACCATTGGCCGGCAAGGCACAAGGGTGGCCTGCAGAGGAGGCCTGCAAGTCCCAGGGTCTTGAGGTTTGAAGTACTAAGGTTTTGGTCCAAAACAAGGCATAGAATAGACAGGGTTTTAAGGCCCAAAGACAAGGTATCCCGCCGAGGACTTCAGGCACTAAAACGAACACATGCAATCATAATCATCAAGTGCACAAGCGATGACATCCAAATCTTTAGAACGGTCAAAAATAGGGTGTCTACATTGCGTTGTTGTGGTTACGTTTAAGACAGGTTGGTTGTTTAGTTTCCAAACTTTTGTTGCCCAGATTTTTGCTCCTCCGCTCGAGCAGCACTTCTTGCACTTGAGCGGGCTTTGCAAACTCTCAATACTTTTGCAGGTCTGCAAAACTACTAGGAGAGTGTATTCTATGCTCGAGTGGTGTTTCCTACGCTCGAGCAAGTGTGCGCTCGAACGGCAATTCTTGTGCTCGAGCAATGTTCTTCTAACTGCAAAACTATTAGGAGTGTGCATTCTGCGTTCAAGCGTCACTTCTTATGCTCGAGCGAAACAACTTATTGTGTCTGACGCTCAAGTGTCAACTCTTGTGCTCGAGTAGACTGTGTGTCTATCAGTTCACGAAAATGACTTTTACATCACTTTTTCAGATCTATTTCTCTCCAAACCCTAAAGTTGAGACCCTTTCTCTCTAAAATTTATATTTTCTCTACTTTTTCATCTAGATCTAGTGATTTCTCCACCCTTGTGCCTTTGTTAAAAAGGTAGAGCACGTCGTGGGCTCTCTTTTCATCCGAACAAAAGTGGGTTTCGGTGTCTTTGAAGTTTCCCCTTTGCTTTGCTCGTGTTCTCACTATGAAGTAGAGACTTTCTACACTCTTCTATAAGTTTTAACTTGGTTATTTGTTAATGGGTAAAAAATGTTGAAACTTGTTGTGAATTTGAACAAACCTAGCATTTGGATTAAAATCAAAAGAGGGATTTTCGAATTAATATATTGGAAATGGTTATGGAAGTAGATATGAGCTTATGTTGTGTTAAAATGGTTGATTTTGGTGTTTGGAATGAGATTGGAAAAAAGAGAGTTTTGCCTTAAAAGGTCTTGAATAATTATTTTGTATAAATAATGAAATTGATATTGGGAATATGAAATTAGATGGAGGTTCATATAAATGGTGGAATTAGATATGTATTGTCTCGCACCTATGGAAATTTAGACAATTTATCTGTTATAAAGATTGTATATCTGTTGAGAAAAATCTATTTTGGACTATCGGTAGAGAATAGTTAGGATTATTGTAGAAATTGCATGCAGATTAGGCAAATTGAAACAAATCTCTTAGTATACATTGTACATGTATGATGCTTGGGAGGAGAAAGGGATGTACTCCATGTTTGGGAGGAGAAAGGTAATGGACTTCATTAAACTAAGTTGGCCTATGTGTTCATGGTGAAAGTCCAGAAAATCACACGTATACATGGGTGCCGATTCCCGCGGACGAAATTTCTATAAAATGGCAAATGAATATATTTCATATGATAATTATGTTTGGTTGGAGGCCTACGAGGTGTATGCTCGATTTGGTTGACTAAATGAAGTGGGTATAACTAATGGTTTGAGATGTAAGTTTGACATAACATGGTTTTAAAAAAGGCTGTAAGAGATTTGTCAGTTGGGATTTGAGCATGTGCATCTTATTTATATCTTTGTTAATATTCATATATTGTGTTAGATTGTTTTTACTGGACTTTGGCTCACCCTACTTGCGAAACTATTTTCAGATGCTAGTGACATGCCTTCTCTAAGGACTTAGCTTGGGAGGACCGGGGAGCTGAAGGCTCTGTTTTGTCATTTTGTATTTAATATTTATACAAGCCTAGGGCTTTATATGTATGGAGCTTAAGACTCCCTATTTTGTTGTAACCAAGTATAGTCTTGTAAGTCTATAGGGCATTTATTTTGTTGATCATTAAGTTGGTATCACATGCTATAGATTCATGGTAGAGCTTGTGAATGTATATCGCATGTGTCCTTTTTGTAAATTTACTCTGATTAATGAAATATTACTACTGTGTTTATGTCATTGTGTATTTGTTGTTGGGGGCCAATTTATGGCATTTATTTCAGGGCGTGACAGTAAATATTCACATTTTCAATAAATTAGAATAATATAAAATTTTAAAAAGTATGAATAAATTTTGAAATTTGATATTTTAAGAACAAAACCCACTAACCTCCTCCCCGACCAGCCTAAACCTTTCCTCACTAGCCGCCACCATCATCGCCTAACCAACTACCAACACTACTGTGGAGCCATTACTATCACGAAGCCCATCTTCACAAAGCCTCGCACCCCGACCATCAGCGGATACCACCATTGTAACGCTCTGAAATATTTAAAACAATAATAAATACCAATCCATGATTAATTTAACTAACTTGATTTAATAAAATGTTTCACTTAGCATTTTTATAGAATCCAAAGTTGACTTTAGTATGAAAGACTCTCTTTCTCATTGAACTAAAGTCAAAAGATTACAATTTCAAGTTCAATTATGGATAAGGTAATGTCATCATAATTAGAGAAGTTAGAGATTTTCAAACAAAATGCCCTAATGGCTTACTAATATCAAGACAAGGGCCTTGGTGCAACAAAAAATGGACACTCGGTCTCAAAACAAATAAGCTCGAAGCTTTCACAACATCACATATGTAATGGTCCACAAAACACCAAGACCCGAACTATCTATTCCACGTCTCAAGTGTATAGATATACAATATTCATTCAACAAGCGGAAACTTAATTAAATTCCAAAACATTCTATATATGTACAAAATTGTCAATATTACAAAATCATATCACATGCATTAATACATTCATAGATTTTAAAACCGGAATCTATAGCATGTGACCAATAAACAGTACTATCTAAGCTATTACAATTTCATGCCTTACTGGCTACAAGTTTCCCAGATTGTATTTGGTTACAACAAAAGTAGATCTTAAGCCAATACACAATAGCCCGAGGCTTATACAAAGTTAAACACAAAAATGACCGTTCAGCTCTAACTTCGTCCTAAGCTATCTCCTTGGCGAATGCATACCATCAGCACTTGAAATATTAAATGATATGTATGATGTTTAACAAAATCATATGGTGAATACATATGAAATGCCATTACAAAACATGTGTTTTACCCTTTTTGAAACAATGCTATGCCAGAGTTCATGTTTAATTTATGTATTGTATGTAATACGTTGAAAGAGGGTATCCGGATAAGTCTCTCATTTCCTTCATAGCATTTACATGATTTGGTGCGTTATCTTTTCAATTATGCAAGTTATATGCTTTTCTTGCAAAATTGTTTGTTTTGAATTATTTTTGTAAATACCATTTATCTTAGTTTATGTTTGTGGCCATGATGGAATGAAATCCATGTTTTATTGGAAAATCCTTTTTGAAAAAATATGGCTTTGTTCATTGAAACTAAAATAAATGATGTTTATTTTTATTTAAATTGCTTAGTTTTAGGTTAGTTAAGGGTATTTAAGCTTAAAATAGTTGTTTGAATAATTAACCATTAAAATCTTAAAATAGATAATTAGTGGAAGCCAATCTTCATATTGGGCAAAAGGAGATACTTTCATTCAGTGATCTTTCCCTTTTGTACCTTAACTCCCGAACCGGTAATCTCTGGTTATGATGAATCAGGTCTTTAACTTAGTTTTTATTGTTAAAGGTTTCTAAATTCTCCATAAAAATTAAGTGATGACTCTATATTAGTTAAAGCAAGTTGGCAAAATATTGGGTAGAAACGTGGCTTATATTTGGGGAAAAAGCCACAATGTCCACACACACCAAAATTTATATTTTTCTTTTTTAAGGATAAACACATCTAAATATATTTCTTTTACTAATTAAAGTTGTTTCCAATTTTATAATACAACCAAGTTTTGCTAGGTTTTCGTTTGTTTCTTTGACTACCCTCTCTACATGAATCAAATCACCAAATTCAGTACCCTAAACATCAATAAAGTCACAATTAACTAAAAATACTTCTACTTACATCATGTGTTTTGTTGTTTACTTATGAAAGACAAATAAGTGAATTCTTATCTAGTAGACAAGACAATGCAACGAAAAGTCAATAACTATAACATTTTTGCCACAGTATTATGTTGCAGCTCTCCAACCAACCATATTACATGTATCTAATTAAACTTTTTTAGCATGAACTTAAAAAGAATGGAAGTCCTAGATATTTTTTTTTCTACTTTTAATATAAACTAGTGTCAAAATATATTGATTTCCTGCGAAGCGAATCTAAAATCTTTACATAGATACTCAGAATTTATATTTTAAAATATGTCCCAAAAAAGTAACTTTGCTTGTTTTTGGTTTCCAAAAATGCTTTTCAGAAAATTTTACTTTCTTATTTTTCGTATTTTTTTGTTTTTACTAAATTTTTTTAATATTTTAAGTAATTTTTTAAATTTTTAGACGCACATAGCATAAATACACATAAAAAATATAATTTTTGTAAAAAAAATCTTTTAAAAATTCACTAAATACCAAAAATATAAAAAAAAATTTATTAATTTTTTAAAATATTTTTTCACAAATTTTTTACTTTAGATATATCTAAGAAAGGTGCATCTAAAAAAATAAAAAAAAAATGCTTAAAATTTTAAAAATATTCACTAAAAACAAAAAAATATAAAAAACAAAAAACTCAATTTTTTAAAAAATTAATTCAAAAAACTCAAACCAAATACACACAATATTACCCAAATATAATTAGATTTACACTTGAAATGAATTAGATTATGCATAAATTCTTTTTACAAATATTAGATACCATATTCAAAGCCTTTTCACAATCGAACATAAAAAATAAAATATTGATCAGAGTAAACAAGAATGCTAAAGACTCACAATGACATAGTAAGGGAGTTGGATTTTATATGATTGAATTTGTGATGAATAAAAAAATGAGTCATTATTTCCACTCCACTTTACTCTAAATACAGTCATTTTTTTGTCCTTTATTATACATAATTACATTAATACCTTTTTACACAAAATACACCCTTGAAAAAACCAAAATTCCAAGGGTATTAGTATACCGGAGATTTTTTTTTTAAGATCCCTGGTATTAAGATTTTATAGAAAAAATGACACCCAATATTTTGATAATATCTAAGGTCCCTCAACATTGATCTAGAGAAAATTCAACCCAGAGAATTTCTCTGGACTTCTCTGTTTCTCTATGTTTTTGACTAATTTTCTCTGGTTTGCTCATAATTTTTTCTGTGTTTTTTATCAAACCAGACTATAAGCCATTTAGATAACAACAAACCAGAGAAAATTGAACAACCACCACAAGTGAAAAACATATAAATCCTAAACTACTCAAAACTAGGAAAACTTCGCTCAACTCAACGAGTCTTTGTCCCAAATACTCAGGGTCGCTATATGGATCCATCTCTTCCAAACCAGGAAAATGTTAAAAGATAACAAAACAAAAGAGAACAGAACTATTAATCAAGAAGTAAAAGTTATAATTGATATATGTATATGTATTTATATTACAGAATAAATCTGCATTAGATACAATTCTAAAATTTTACATAGAAGGCTTGCTTCAGTCAAGTATCACAATATTAATTGTCGAATGGTCTCCAATTGATAGCATGAATGCAAACAGAAATTCCAACCCATTTTCATTCTTGGACCTTGCTTCTTAATATTGTGAAAAACAGGTTTCAACTTTTATGACTACATCTTCTACGTATTGAGATAGCACCAACCCAAGTCAATGATTCTGCTTCAACAAGCAATCATCATTCTACAAAAACTACAGTACCATTGTCAAATATGGTGCAAACCTTAAATATTATGGCTAGAAAGTCGTTCATAAAGAAATTATTATTTTGTCAAAACTAAAGCTTCATTTGTCTCAATGGAAAATAACAAATTAAAAGCCCATCCTCTGAAAATTCAATCCAGAGAAAATTGTCAAATCTAGAAAAAAAATTCAAGGGTAATCCAAAGAAAATTACCAAATCCAGAGAAAATTCAAGGGTAATCCAGAGAAAATTTGATCCAAAGAAAATTGCCAAATCCAAATAAAATTCAAGGGTAATCCAGAGAAAATTATCAAATTTAGAGAAAATTTGATCTAGAGAAAATTGCCAAATCTAGAGAAAATTCAAGGGTAATCTAGAGAAAATTGTCAAATCCAGAGAAAATTGCCAAATCCAGAGAAACTCCGGCAATCCAGAGAAATTTAACACTGTCAACACAAAATTTCTCTAGCTTGTAGGAAACATTGTATTCAACACTGTCAACACAAACAATATATACATACATATATATGATACATACATACATATATATATATATACATTTATCAACAACGAGGAAACAGAACTAACTAATTTTTCTTTTGAACTTGAAGACGTTGTAGATTTTGTGGACTGTAAGATATTTTCTTTGGACTTTATACTGGGCAATTAGGATGTGATTCTTCCATTTCAATGCTTAATTTGCCTCAATTTTGCCAATTTATAATGCCAAGAACAACCTATATCCTCTTCACTTGTAGTTTGACAAGGTGTGACTGCAACATCAGATAAGACTTCATCTCTGTTACTTTCTTTACTCCCTTTTACATCAATCTCCTGCTCAAGAAGCATCGTTGAAGATTGCATCTCAAGGTCACCAACATTTGCTTCTTTTGGTGAATCTGTGAATGTCTCAAATTTAATATGGGACAAATCACCTGTTGAACCATTCACACTGTTGTTCCCAACAGCAAGTTCCTCAGTCTTGATGTCGGAACTTACCACCGAATCAAAGTTACAGCTTGACAAAATATCTTCAATGGACATAGCACTTCCTAACAAGTTGGTTTCAGGCAATAGATCGAAACCAGTTTGTATCTATCTTTTTATATCTTCTTCACCAAAGTTGTGATTTTCCTTAGTTAGGATTTTAGAGAGAGAAATGGAAGAAAAGAGAGAAGCGTTGGAAGAATCGAGCGATGGTCTGATCTCTCTGGAGATGATGATGATGAAACTGAAGCTTTCATGCTTGATTCGTTCGACATTTTGTCAAATTTCTCTGTGATATATGGGGTCAGGATTGAGGGACCTTAGACATCATAAAATAATATTGTGGACTTTATCCATCACTAAAAATGGGATAAGGACCTTAGACTAATTTTCTCTAACATATTTGAAGCAAAGAAGAAAGTGTATTTGGAGTAAAGTGGAGTGGGCATAGCGACTCCCATAAAAAATTAGAACTCAACAAGTTATGTTATTACAAGTAAAATTAAGAAATGCTTTTTAAGGTCTCAATTTTGAGTCTAAGAACACAAAGATTGATCATAACCCAACCGTCTCACACAAAATAGATTTCATCTTTTTGTAGGGCGTGAAAAGAAAAGAAATATTATGGTTTTCTCATAGGTCAGAAAATAAATGTGTTTTCTCACCAACATGTTTAGATGAGTAAGAAAGCAAAATATGTTAGAGATGGATATGAGTAAGATTTCTTTTCTTTTCTTTTTTTCATTTGTATTTTAAGGGTCAATCTTTGTATTATAAATATTTTATAACGAATTAACTTGTTTCTCACTAAATACATCATTTTTTGTGAGAAATGAAATATGTTTAATAAGATAGTTTTCTTTCTCACTATACTTATCTTTTCTCACCATTTCTCACTTAACTTAGACCATCTCCAACCGTTCACCAACTTCATCATCAAATTCAAATTTGGTGAAAAAACTACTTTTTGTGCTCCAACGATTTCACTAAAACGGTATCAAATTGAGAAAATTTCAAACGTTTCACCAAATTAAGGATCGCTTGCATCTTTCAACAATTTACTGTGTATAGCCGTTGAGTGTGGACCACCAGACAACCGGCATGACATCCTCCCAGATGACCACCTCAAGCAAAATTTTGTGAAAATTTTACACTAAGAGATCGACCCGCCGGTCAACCACCAACAATTAATTACTCTACTTCCTTGAGATGTCCATATCTACTCAATAAGTCCACCATAAGAACATAATAATCCATGTCTAGTTCAATCCCATAATTTGTTTTCATTTTCTCAAATTCTCTTTTCTTTTCTTTTATTTATTTATTTTTATTTTTATTTTATTTTTTTGACAGAGCTAAAGTTATGAAATCTATAAATAATTCCATGTTTCCCAATTGCTAAATTTTGAGTTTGTTTTACTTCTTCAGCCCAGATCTGTTTCTAACAGAAGAATGGTTTCTCTACTAATTGAGCAATTTTGTAGTTGAAAAAAAAAGGCTGTCAATGGATCGTATTTGATCCGAATCCAGTCCAAATTCAATAAGGAGAAATTCGATCGAATAATCCAAAAAGATACCAATTCAGAAATCTGATAATGAAATATTATTTTTATTCGATCATTAATTCAATCCGCAAAACATCTGTGAAAATCAAACATGGCTAAGAGAGAGTTGCTAAACAATTCCCCCCGGTCGTCCCCTTCCTTGAACAATTCCCACAATCTTCATCAGACAAATTGGGCAAGTAGTATGCTGATGCAAAAAAGTGAATTGCTGAGTTGTTTTTGTTGTTGTTGGGCTCTTCCTTTTGCTGCTTCTTCTTGGCACTTTTTCTCTTCTTTGTACTTGATGGCATGATTGATTGGTTCTTGTGATAGGGTGGGGAAGCTAATAGAAATGGGGTAAACCCAAGACAAGCATGTGAAGCAAAGAAGTGAAATTTAAGAAAAGAGAAGGGGGAAAAAAAAAAGGAAGAGAAAACCCAAAAAAAAAAAGTGAATGAACCTTGAGAGTGCCATTGCAAGCACAAAGAGCTTCAATCTGATGCACTTCATCTTCCTCCTGACAAATCCTACACTCTCTCATAACCTTTTCTGAATAACCCACATCTCCACCATTGCTGTTCTTAACAAAGACCACTCCACTATTATTAACAGAGGACAATAGATCATTATCAATCATTACCTCACCACCACTACCACCACCACTACCACCACCACTAGCACCACTAGCACCTCTCAAGAGTCTCTCTCTCATTGATAGACTCAAAGCATGCTAATGCTATTAACCTATCAACACACACCATGAATTCATCCACCATCTCTTCTCTACTTATATTGTTGTTTTTTTAATTTTTTGCATTGACCGATCGACCGGCCAGTCGTCTATCCGGTCGACTGGTGATTTGATGAAAACTTAAATTCTTCCATTGGAGTAGGTGATATCAAATAGAGGAATTCGTCCTTTTTTTACTCAAATTTGATGAAAATTCTAGTGAACCATTGGAGATGCTCTTACAAACTAAACATAAGAAACTTTTCACCAAATCACCCTATTCAATAAGGAAAATTCTATGATACATACCCCTTAAGATGTTTGTATCATATGCACCCTATTTCGTATTTTTGTGATAAATATAATATATTTTTCTTAGTAGAGTTACAACAATTTGTGATTTAAAAATGAAGTTACATATTTTGTGATAATATTATGTATGTTTATGGTAATTTTACGTATTTTTAAGATGTATATTATAAATTTTTGTGACAAATATTATGTATTTTTATTAGTAGAATTAATAACATTAGTACAAAATACATAATTTTATTTTTGAACTTTATAAAAAAATATATATAATATTTATCATAAAAATACTTAACAAGAATGTATATGGTACACGATTGTCACTACTAGACAACAAATGAATTTTGGAATTTATTAACATTCTCTAAGATAAATAGGCATTGCCCTTCAAACAAAGGGTAAGAGTAAGATACACACATGCATATCCATATTGGATTGATCAGTGAAAATATTCACACCAGCTCAGGCAAGAGGCACACCACAGTGCCAAACTCAATCACCCACTTCAAATTTCCAGAACCCACAAAAAATCTTGAGAGTTTGAGAGTAAAGTTTTCATCTTTGGTTTATGTTATCCACCAAGCTAACACACATCCTCATCATCCTTTCTTCCCTCCCAAAACAACTTTCAAATCATCACTATTTCTCAACGGCTACTTTCCACTCCTCCCCACTCTCTTCCCTCCCACCACGCCCTTCTCTCAGCCAAACCAAGCAAGTCCATGCTCTCATCATCACCTTCGGTCTCTCCGCCCAAACCCATCTCATGGGTCACCTCATTGCCGCCTTGGCTCTCTCCCCATCATCATCATCATCATCATCGTCATCATCATCCCCAATTGTGTATCCTCGCTCCATCTTTCAATCAATCCAAAACCCAACTGTTTTCACCTCCAACAACATGATTCGATGCTTCGCCAAGAGCGATTCGCCTCGTGAATCGGTTGTTCTCTACGCCTCTATGCGCCGTAGTGATTTAAAGCCCAATAACTACACTTTTCCTTTTGTTTTACAGGCTTGTAGTAAGGCTTTGGCGTTGTTTGAAGGGACTCAGGTCCATGCCCATGTTGTAAAACTTGGTTTTGGTGAGGATGTTTATGTTAGAAATTCTTTGATTCACTTGTACAGTGCTTGTTGTAGGGTTGAGTGTTCAAAGAAGGTGTTTGATGAATGTCCTCAATGGCGTGATGTTGTTACTTGGAATGCGATGTTGGGGGGTTATGTAAGACATGGGCGGATTGGAGTTGTGGAGAAGCTGTTCGGTGAAATGCCTGAAAGAGATGTTATATCATGGAGTTTAATGATAATGGGTTATGTACAAAACGGGCAATTGGAAGAAGGGTTAGAGTGTTTTAGAGAGATGAGAGAGAAAGGGTTGATTCCGAATGAGGCTATATTGGTTACAGTGCTGTCAGCATCGGCCCAATTGGGTTTGCTTGATCAGGGTCGATTAATTCATTCCATTATTAGCTCTTTCAATTTTCCAATCAGTATTCCCATTGGTACAGGTCTCATCGATATGTATGCAAAATGTGGGTGTATTGAGCTGGCTAGAGTTGCCTTTAACCAAATGCCTCAAAAAGAAGTTTGTTCATGGAATGCTATGATTTGTGGGTTGGCCGCACATGGACTTGGGAAGGAATCTCTTGCGCTCTTTGAAAGGTTCATAATGGAAGGTTTCCATCCCGTGAATGTGACTTTCATCGGGGTCTTGAATGCTTGTAGTAGGGCATGCTTGGTCAATGAGGGCCGGCATTATTTTAAGATAATGACTGGGAAGTATGCCATTGAGCCAGAAATGGAGCATTATGGTTGTATGGTTGATCTCTTGGGTCGTGCTGGACTAGTAGTTGAAGCCATTGAATTGATTGAGAAGATGTCAGATCAACCAGACCCGGTTTTATGGGCTACACTACTTGGTGCATGCAAGATTCATGGGTTAGTGGAATTAGGTGAAAAGATAGGGAACAAACTAATCCAATTGGATCCAACCCATGATGGACATTATGTACAATTATCTGGTATTTATGCCAAAGCGAGGAAATGGGAAGATGTAGTGAGAATTAGAAGATTGATGGTTGACCGAAAAGCTAATAAGGTTGCTGGTTGGAGCTTGATTGAAGCACAAGGAAGACTTCATCAGTTTGTTGCAGCGGATAGAGAGCATGAAAGGTCTTCAGAGATTTACAAGATGCTTGAAATAATTGGAACACGAATAGGAGAGGCTGGCTACGTTCCCAATGTTTCGCCAGTTCTGCATGATATAGGAGAGGAAGAAAAGGAGAATGCAATCAAGGAGCACAGTGAGAGGTTGGCAATGGCTTTCGGTTTTTTGGTTACAGGTTCTGGGGATTGCATTCGAATTGTGAAGAACTTGAGAGTTTGTGGAGATTGCCATGACTTTAGCAAGGCCGTATCAAAAGTGTTCAAGAGGGAGATAATCGTGAGGGATGGGAGCAGATTTCATCATTTTAAGGACGGAAAGTGTTCCTGCCTTGATTATTGGTAGAAATTTTATTCCCTATTCTTCAAGGGAAACAGTGTGACTTGCCAAAATGAAGAAAAAGAAGAGAATATGATCAAAGATTGATGCCCATCCTTTGGATTCAGACACAATATCTGTGCGTGGTTAAGTAAAGGGCAATCACATTGCAAGAGGCTTCTGCCACTATGGTATTTGGGAATGGTTGGATGTGCACAACCTTACTCTTGTTCATAGAGAGAGTGTTTCTGGTTTGAACCTGTGACACCTAAGTCACAATGCAGCAACCTTAGCATTGTGCCAAGGCCTGCCCTCATCTGTGCACTATTAAATAAGTTAAAAAAATCGTTGTTAGTTCTCTGGTGTGGATGGTAACATTGGCCTCCCAAAAAGAGTAGATGGTGACGTTGGACTCCATTTAATCCTACCCTCCATGTATTTGTTGAGCATAATTTGTTCCTTGATTTATTCCCAGTTTTCTGGGTTGACAAGAAAGCTAATTATTCTATTTCAGGAGGAATATCTCAAGAAAGCGAGTTTATTATTGCTTGATCTGCCCTTCCTCCAATTGAAATTTGATGGTTCATACAAATCAGATTGTAATTTGCACGAGGGAGCAGCACCATCTAATCTTAGGGAAAAGCTCCATTATGATGTCATTTTGTCCCTGGGTAAAGGGTTCCTATTTGGCCTCTTTTTGCATAGTATGAGATTTTCTGTCTTTAAAATTTATCTTAATTCACTTCTAGATGTATAATTGTGTTTTGAGATTCCTATCATATCGTGCAATGAGAAGTGCATTAAGAACAGAAAACATAAATTTTAGGGCAAAGGATCTCCCATCAAAATCAATTGTATCGTTGATTAATTGCATTAGCACAATTGCAATTTTCTCCAAGACAATGATCCTGGTCTGACTTTATGTCGTACTTTTTTTTTTCTCATTTTACACTCACAAGTTATTATATTTAATTAATTAATTAATTTTTTTAAACTGATGGTATTTGGTTGTAATTTTAAGGTGCAGCTACAAGCTAGTCTTATGAACTAAACTTATTTATTAAAAAATCATTTAATTTTCAATAATAAATTTATCATTGTAAAAAAAATTAAATAAAATTCAACTATTTATACTGGCCAGGTCATATTTCAATATGAACCAACACAGATGAACTAAAAATAAATTAAAACCTACAAACAAAAGGAAAAATATTCCAATTATTTATCACTTTAATAAATTTATTAATATCATTACCAATACCAAATGATCATTCAACAAATATTTAAAAAGTCACAAAATTTTCTTTATTATCAAAGCGAGGGGAAAATAGGTATATAAAAAAAAAATTTACTCAAGATTTATGAGTAAATAAGTCCAATCAATAGGATCTACTAATAATTTTTCCCAATTTTTTAAAATTAGGGTAAATTATATTTACACCCCATGAAATTTGGGTTTAATACATATCACTTCTTGACGTTTAAAAAATTATGTTGACCCCCTTGTCATTACAATTATTTAGACGGAATTAACGTTGGTATCAAAAAGACATTGAATTCATACATTCTGTTTTTCTTGCTTTACTTTACTTATTCTATGTTTTTTTTTTCCCTTTCCTTTGCTTTACTCTTTTTTTTTTTAATGTAATTTCTTCTGTTTTTCTAATCAGAAGTTGTTACCTTTTATATAAGCAAGGGGTTTATGAAATGAGATTATTAACCACATGGGTAGGAATATAATTTTCTAAACGTCAGGAAGTGAGATATATTAAACCCAAATCTCAGGCGGTGTCAATGTAATTTTCCTTTAAAATTAAAACTTATTTGAATTTTTTAAACTTTGACTTTAGGGAAAAAAAAAAGAAGAAAGAGATTATCATAAATTACGATTTGTAACTTTAAAAAAAGTGAATTAGGTGCTCGCTTAAATTAAAAAAGTAAATATTATTTTGCATTATAAAATTAAGGGTAGATTACACTTTGTCCCTTTTATATTTAGTCATTTTTCCACTTTAGCCTTTAAAGTTTATTTTTTCTATTTTGTCCCTTCATGTTTTAAGTTTTTGAATAATGTTTTGTAGCTCGAAATTTGTGGCTTGAATGACCCGAATGTGCCAAACGCACGCACTCATATATCTCATCTCTAACCAATTGGTTGTTGGTCGAGTGGCGATTGGAGCTCGACTTGGTAGGGAGGACTACGGTTCGATCCCCCGCAACGCCAATTGGGAGGGGGCTTGAGTCTAACCATCCAGAACTGCTCCCCCGAATCCGGATTAGTCGGCCCTAAGGGTCGGATACCGGGTGGGTCACCTAAAAAAAAATATATATCTCATATCTCTCTCTCTCTCTCTCTCTCTCTCTCAGACCCATCTCTTAGACCCAAACCAAAGTCTGAAATTGTTCCCTCTCCTCTCTGGGACCCTTGCATTTGAAAATTTGCAAAGATCTTTTGGTTAATTTCACCTTTAGAAAAATCTTCATTCAAACAAAGAGAAGTTTGAACAGCAATGTATCAAATATCATTTTTCAGAGACCTGAAAATCATGTTTGAAAATGTCATGCAAAAAATAAAGAACAAAGAGAACAGGAGTTTAACTGATGAATACATATAGAAAAAGCCAAAGAATCTAAAACAACCTACTTTTGTTTCTAAAAACAAGAAAATGAAAACAAAAAAACAAAAACTCAACTAAGCATAGTGTATATAATACAATTTGAAGAAAAAATAAACGCAAAAACAGAGACTAATCACCTTTTATTGTGTCATAATGGCTTCAAAGCTTTGAGTGAAGTTTTAGTGGTAAAAGAAGGCTTGACTTGATGAACAATGGTGTCGTTGGTGGTCGTCGATAAAGATTTTGAACAAAGGTGGATGGTGCTCTGCTCTCTCTCTAGGTTGTGTTCCTCTCTCTCTCCTATCTCATTTCTCTTCTATTTTACAAAATGATCTGTAGCTCGAAATAAAGAGCTCGAATGGCCCGAATAAAAAGCAAAGTGTCTTATCTCCCCTCAGACTCCAAAAGCATCTGTTTGTACTCACTCTCTCCTCAGACGCCAAAATATCATCTCTCTCTACTTACTCCAAAAGCATTCGAGCCCTTAATTTCTCTTCGTAATCCTCTCATCCTTCATTCCTCTGTAAAACATCCAACTCTGTGAATGTGTAAGGACAGATCTTGAGCTACGGGTGTCAACTCGTAGACGGAAAGTCGTTTACCTAGCAGAACAAAAGGTAAACCCAGAATCGCAAAAAACTTAGGATTTATGTATTGGGTTTATGTGTTCGCTTCAATTTTCGAATAAATCTGTCGCAACAGACTGTTTGTGTTTGCATTCTGCTTACAATTTGTGTTAGGGTTTTGGTTTTGACTTGAATTTTTAGAACATATTTTTCGGCCCTATGAATTAATGATTGTTAAGGTTCATAAAAACTCAAGTTTGGGCATTATGGGTTTTGCCTTCAATTTTTTTTTTTTTTTTTTTGTTATGTTGATTTTGATTGTAAACCAATATTCTAACTTCTGAAATCTATGCATGTGAAATATGGATATCTGTTGATGAAAGCTGTTCTTTATTCATTATTCTCTGACTCAATTTGATGGCAAATGTGAATGAACATCCCTAAATCATTGAAATCCGGAAATGTTCAAATGTGGTTAACTTAATTTACTTCACAAGGTTCAATTAGAAAAGCATGGACAACACAATGCTTAAAACTGTGCATTTGAAATTTTATTATCTGTTGATGAAATCTGTTATTTACCCATTATCTGTTGATGAAATCTGGTATAATGTAAATGATGGAAATCTGGAAATGTTGAAATGTGGTTAACTTAAGGTCATAAATCTATTGTGGGTTTGTCAAATTATTTTAACTACTTTTTAGTGTCTTTGTTAAATTATATGCTATCATCAAGTTAAAGAGGGTTTATGTGTTGGGCTAGAGACCATAGTTATAACCAACAAACATGTGTATTTTCGTTGTTTAGTTAAAGTGTCAACAGTAGCTATCTATGTATCATGTCTTTGTTTTGTATTTTATATGCAGATTAAAAAATGGCTTGTTTCTGTAATAACAATAGCAACATAAGATTAAAACCAAGATTGTGTGATTGTGGAAGAACAGTTGCCATGTACATTGTCCAAACCAATGAGAATGGAAATTAAGAGCGTTTGTTCTTTGTTTGCCCATTAAAATATGTAAGCCATAAGGAAATTTGTTTGTAAATTTGTTTGGAAATTGATTAACTTGATTTGATTAACTGATTGTTATGCATTGTAGAGTAAGAAGGAACATTGTAATTACTTCAAGTTCGCAGATGATGATGATCACGACGTGATCTTTATAATCTGTTCCAATGTTGCACCTCGTAAAGCTATAAGAAACGAAGAATTTAATGATCTTAGAACAAGGGTTTTAGAGATGGATAATGAAATTCATGAGCATGGTAAAAGGCTTCGAAGAATGGAAAAGAATTTCAAGGCGATGTTTTATGTCATTGTATTTTGTGTTGTTTTTTATTTTATAATGTAAATTACTGAGTTGTTAGCTTTTGGGGAATTTCATGGATGTACTTATGGATTAAATGGACTTGATGGATTGTGGGTATGTGTTGTGATGATTTGAATGTGAGTAATGAAAAACCTGTTCTGTTTTCAATTGTTGTCGATTTGGATCATTAAATATATATTGTTGAATGTGAGCAACAAATTAACAAATTAACCAAAACCAGCTCTGTTTTCACCAAAACCTGATCTATCTATGCTTTGACCTGCTCTGCCCATGAACTAAAACCTGATCTGTCTATGCTTTTACTTGTTCTATCCATGAACCAAAACCTGATCTATCCATGCTTTTACATGCTCTGTCCATGAAAAACCTGCTCTATTTGTTAGCAATATGTTGTTCAAAAACCTGTTATGTTTTTCACTTACAACTACAATGTTGTTGAATGAAAGCAACAAATTAACAAATTAATCACAACTCTGTTTTCACCAAAACCTGCTCTGTCTATGAAAAACTTGCTCTGTTCATAAAGAAACTGCTCAATTTGTTAACAATATGTTATTGAAAAACCTGTTATGTTTTGACCCAGAACTAGAATTCAATTTAATGAAAGCAACAAATTAACCAAAACCTGCTTAAAAAATAACATGACCACATAATTAACCAACACCTGTTTCCTTTCAATTCCAAAATGCTTCAAAATGGCAACATAACCTGCTTACAAAAATGAGATGACCACATCTATCCAATTCAACTTTCACTCATAATTAACCAAAACTTGCTTCATTTACAAATGAAGGCAAACAAAATCTACAAATTGTAGCCAACGCAAATGAAACCTAACTATCCAAACTTTACAAATAATAGTCATCAAATAACTGATTCGGCACTAAAAAATAAATGGGGCATTTGGATCCGCATCTATATTGAAGTCAATAAATTTTGAAGCTAGTGTCGAACTTTGACTGCTTATATTCATTCCTGCTTGAACATGAGATGTGCTTCCAATATTATACACCATTTGCATTGGGGTAACCCTTTCCTATAAAAACAAAGTACGTATTACAAATATTGTCCACAAACATATTGAGTAATATGAAATTTAACGGATGTAAAAAAGATTTGTACTTATATCTTCAACACATACCAATACATACATACTCTCTTGCGTGCCATCTATGCAAGGAAAGTAGTAAGATTGAGATTGCGGCACCTTATGATGAAATTGTACCAACATGCGATTAACAATTTGATAGATTAAAATAAAAACAAACAAAATCAATATAATTATGAGAATACATACCAGATGGTATATAGTGTCTTGCATGCCTTCCGTAGAATCAAAGTTTAAGTTACGAGGTTCACCTTGCGCACCTTACGACCTTATAATAACAGACATTGGTTGGTAATTTAGGTTAAAAAATTTTTGAAATTTACATATCAAATGAAATGAAAACTTTACCTGTGCATTCATAGCCTTTTTATTCTTTCCCTTCAACCGATTCACGATTTCATCGACTTTGCTAACCTTCCGTTTGGTACATAGACGGCCTCTTCGGCAAACAACCAAAGAACTAAGCACCTTGCAAGTCATGCTTGCTTTTGTAGTACTACGACCAGGCGAACTTTTTGGGGAAGTATTAGAAGGTGGTACAGTAGTAGAAGGTGGTACACTACTACAATATGGCACATTACTCGCACAGCTCAATTTTTTTTCTCACTCTATCCTTGATTTCCTTCAACCCAAGTTAAAAAACACTTCATGTTTACAATCATCATGGGTAGCAAGTTCTACAATTTCATCCAACATCTTGTGATACGCATCATGTAACTTTGCATTGACAGCAGCCCCGGAGTTAGTATATGTGGTTAGAATACATGTGTACCATCGTTCCAAATCTTTTTTCCATCTCTCCATAATGTATTTATTTGGAACCTCTTAGATGCACCTCTCAATGAGCACACTAAATGAATGGGTACACATAATGCCCTTAAACTCAAACCACCAACACATACATTGGATCTCACATTCAGTTGAATTGTAGTAGACAACAAATTCCACCTTCTTCATCTTTTTACTAACCAAAATAGTCTCATTCACATGATAGGTACAAATTGATCCCTCCTCTTTCACAAGAGTCACATAATAGTATAGTAGACACTTCAATTCTGCTTAGACCCCTTTAAATTTTGCATTTGTGTAGGCTTCACAAAATTGCTTTTCAAAACGATAAACCGTTAAACAATCATACAATTTGTGACAAGATTTGAAGTCTGCTTTGGTCCCTTTCTCTACCTTACTTCTCAAGGCATTGTCATACTGCTCAACAAATTGCTTTAAAGTACTCTTTGAGTTTACATATCCATCAAAAAATGCATTTATGCTCTCACTTCGTTGTGTAGTTGATATGCCAACCCAAAAAATATCTTTCACATAGGCAGGAATCCACCCATGTCGCTGATCGTATAATACCCCCAACCATTCATTATCGTAAAAACTGAACTTTGCAAGCATTACTTGCTATTCTTCATCAAATTCATTTTTTGTGTAACTATCATAAACTGCATTTTGCAAAGCGAACTTTATAAATTCATATTGAGAATATCCTTTCAATTTCTCCGAAATTTTCTTCATTATATGCCATAAGCACCATCGATGTTGAGATTGTGGAAATACAATTTCTATGGCATTTTGTATAGCTCTGCACTGGTTAGTTATTATGGCTTTTGGGTGAGCATCTAACATGAAACTTAACCATTCTCTAAATAGCCAAACAAATGTCTCTGTGTTCTCATTACATAACAGCCCACAACCAAACAAAATTGATTATCCATGGTGATTAACTCCTACAAACGGAGCAAACGACATATCATATTTGTTTGTTAGATAGGTTGTGTCAAATGAGACAACATCACCAAATGTTTTATAAGCCGCCCTACTTCTTGCATCTGTCCAAAACAAGTTTTGCATGCAACCATTTTAATCTAAGTCAATTGTAGAATAGAAGTTCAAATTTTGTTGTTGCATGTTATGAAAATAAAGTGTAAGAGAATTAGCATCTCCTACCCCAAGTCTCAATTCTCTAGCATTCTCAATATGATTCCGTGCATCTCGTTCATCAAATGTTAATGCCTCATATCCCCCCGCTTCAACAACTATAGAATGAAAATTCCTAGCCATCATTATTCCTACTGCATCATTTATTTCTAGTCTCTTCACATGAGTAAGAATCCTCTTATTCATTGCAAAATGTCGTGAGTCACTTGGAATCAAGTCATGAGTATGCTGAAGTACAACTGTGGTTAACTTACATTTCCATCCTTTTGTAGACTGGCCCTTACCCTTACTTTACATTCAATTTTTGATGACAAAGATAGTTCCAGGGGATTTACTTCTGATCTTTTTATTCTATTCCGCTCCCTAGTATATTCAATTCCAAAGTATTTTACCTCCTCATCATCTCTAATATTCTGTGTTCTATAAGCTATAGAAAATCCAAGGTGTTTTGCATATTTACCATAAAACTCTTACATTTCTTGCTTTAAGGTAAAATGCATACCCTTCTTTGGTTCTTCAACTTCACCACTCTCATTTAATGAAAGATTGTTCTCCGGTTCTTCAACTTTCGCAATCCCATTGAATGAAGTATTGTTTGAATCAATGTCCATTGTAGCTTAAAACTAAAATATAGATTCACAAAGAGAATGAGTATACAATCCTAACTAATTCCAAACCTTTATGTACTCAGTACAGCAAAATCCAATCAACACACTTTTATTTGAAAATAAATCAACTAAAAAGCAGCCGAAGTAGGAACCATGAATACATGTTTGCAACTAAAAATTGAAAGTGTACAAACAACCAAATCAGGTAACAACTTAAAACTTAAAATAACATTTCTTGTCCAAAAGCCCAATAAAGAACAAAATGTCCTTGTCCAAAGATCACATTTTAAAAAATTAAAAAGAAAAAAGAAAAACTCTCATTGTCTAAAAGCTTGTAATAGTAAACGCTATGAATAGCCCCAAAATTTAATTATCAGAATAAAAAAAAATTACATTATAATAAAGTTATAACATAAGAAATTATAAAATATTATTTAAATGTTAAAGAAGGCCTCTTATTAAGATTTTTCCGTAAGCCCCATTGAGGGTTGGGTCATCCTTGCATGCATTCTACTTGTATCTGCATCTTGGTGACATATGGTGGAACCACAAAGCCCTACTGAACTACATGCATGTTTTAGACAAGGAAGTTGAAATAGATCAATCAGAATGGAGACAATAAACTTGTTTAGTGAATAGTTTTTGACAATTATTATAAGGAAAATTTTCTAAAAACAAACTACCTTATAGGAAAACACAAACAAACAAAGCACATATTTTCAGATGCATTTTCAAAAACAATATCAAACATTTAATAATGGTTGATGCAATCAACTATCCAAATATAAGGTTCTGATATTAAACTCCGCTATGATTTGTTTCAAACTCTAAATTTGTTTCAAGATTTCTCCTACAAAATCTCTATTTGTTTCAAGATTTCATTCACAAATTTCAGATCATTAATCAATATGTTTGTAAACCTCAACTATCCCAGATCATTACTCCACCATTTCAACACAAGCAAATCGTTGAACACCTTGAGAGCAGAAAATTCAAGGTTTGCATTCCAATATTACATAGGCATATATATATATATATATACATATTACACAAGAGGGTAAAGAGGAGTTGAAGTTGAAGACACACATACCCGTGAGTTGAAGTCATACACAAGCGAAATGCGATTCATGAACAGGTCGGTGGTCAGCGGCGGCAAAAGGATAATTTTGGTGGTCGTCAGTGGTTACCCAGGTCGATAGTCAGCAGCACCAACCAGGTCGGTGATTAGCAGTGGCACACAAGTCAGCCAGTAGGTCACGAGCTACAGTTTTGTCATCCTCTCTCTCTACTCCCACTTCGTCTCTGTTTTCCTCTCTATTCTCACTTCGTTTTTATTTTTGGAAATCAAACGTGTGCTTGCATGAAGGTCTGTGATTGGGTAAAATAGAAGACAACCCCTTGCCACCTCATTCGGGCCATTCAAGCTAAGTGAAATTCGGGCTACATAGCGACACTGTTTGTTTTAACAAACACGTGGGTTCATAGGATGCCAAACAATTCAGGCCATTCGGGGTAGCAAATTTCGAGCTACCCAGCATTATTGTAAGTTTTTTATTTTTTTCAATTTACTCCTAAAGTTAGCTTTCGCTCAAAACTAGACAGAAAACATCATGTTAACTATCACATAACATAAATATATATACGTATATTATATTAGAGTTTAGATTTGTGTCAGATGTGTGAGTCATATATAATAAAATATTTGTATGCAACGTGACTATTAATGTGTCATGTTCTGTTTAATTTTGGAAGCAAGTTAGCTTTTGAGTAAATTGGAAAAATTTTGAAACATTAAGGATCAAAGTAAGAAAATAACCAAACATAAGAGGGGCAAAGTGTAATTTACCCAAAAAGTAAATATTTCTAAATTAAAAAAGTAAACTAGATAGTCGCTTAAATGAATACCTAATTTTTAAATATTAGTACTTTATATTATAAGATTACAGTGTCCTTTCTAAACATTCTTGAACTAATGTGTATCTTAATATTAATAATTTAAAAAATAACAATTTTTTTATAAACATATTCTAACCATACTTATATCTTACTTTTTTTAAGTTTTTTGCAGTATCATATCTTATATCCATACTTCTTAGGTAATGATATACATATATATAAATACAAATATTGTATACATAATTACATGGATGAATTTGAATTCATCATTTTTACTAGAAGAATACATAGAAGGCATTTGGTGAGAAGTCTTATTCGAGGAAGTTATTTAAGCTTACGTTCTAACCAGTTTTTTTTTAAAGTGTTACTAATAACACCTCAAGATTTGTTTTAAACCTCACATCTTTTATTTTTTTTATTATAACTTTATCCTAACACAAAATTTCATTTTTGTCCCTAATCTTAACCTCCCAAAACCCTAACCCTCCACTACATCTCTGCTAGCGTATTCTGGTGATCCTCCTCATCTCATTTTCATCACCTTTTGCCACCGTCTACCCCTCCTCAACCTCTCTTTGTCCTTCATCCACTACCTCTTTATCCATCAGCTCATCCTTACCAACTGCCATCATAGCCAAGCTCCATTATCTCTCTCTTTTTCTCTCTCTTAACCAATTGATCATCGATCAAGATTCATTATTTCATTCTTTTTGTAGCTAAGTTTTCGTATCGCATGAGATTGTAGCACCTGGTTCGAAAAGGGATACATAGAGAGAGAGAGAGAGAGAAAAATTGTAGCGTCTGGTTTGGAAAACCAATGTTGAAAAAAAAGGTGTTAGTTCGGACATATATCATCAAACAAATATTGGTGGTTCAGTCATAGACAACCAAACTAGATATGTGCAATGTAGACTACCAAACAAATAGTAGTAGTTCCAACATATGCCACTAAACAAATGGTAGTGGTTCGATCATAGACTACTGAACCAGATCTGGACAGATTGCAAAAAGGGGGTGGTGGTCACGAATGGAAGATTTAGGAAAGCCATCGGAGATATGACTTAGGTGGCGATGAAGTGTGAAGGAGGTGGTGAAGAGGGGTGTGTAGCACGTCCGCGGGGGACCTCGCTCTACAGTTCGGACTCGATTTGTGTCGGTTCTAAATCTGAACCAAAGAGTCCAAATCCGGCAAATCGTTTGAGAAAACAGATTTTTGAAAAAGTAGTGCCAAACATGGACTGCTTTGCCAGATTACAGAGTCGCCACCTAAATATTTTTTATTGGGAAATTTAGGAAACCCTGACTCGGTGCCGAAGGCCACATGTCCGTCATCACCAAAGTGGTCTTGGCTCGGGAGCTTGGGTACGATCGGGGAAGGTCAGCTATGAGCACCCCCTTTCGCCCGGTTCGAAGACCGGCCTCTACTAACCGTGATATTCGTTTTTGAAAACTTTATGCGTTCTTATTCCGGTTATTAACCTAGAATTACTATGTGATGCGCACAACACAAAAGTATAGACTAGATCGCCTAATTTGGAAATAAACATTGCATATCCATTTTGTTTTGAAAATAGTTTGAAATTGCTACTCGCAAGTAGGCTAAAACACGGATTTCAATGAGTTATTCCAACTCAAGCAATCCAACCTCCACCCACAGGCATTCAAACAGTTTATCTCACATAAGCATTTAGCCGCATGGTAAGCATACTGTCATGGCAACATTCACACGCATGTGGTATGCTAAAGCGTAAAATACTTACATCGTACTCCGTGCCAAAACAATAAACTAGTTAGCAAACATGCATGTCCTAGTTCATGTTAAGTGGCTAATGCAACACAGGCATAGATGCAATCTAGAGTAGGCTCGGCTAACCCTAAACGTGGCATGTGAAATGCGCAAGTAGCACGTATTCAATTTGAAATGAAAATTGCTATGCAGTTTGTATGATGTACCGAGCCCGGTGCATGTAAACAAATGCATGGATGCACGCATGCATTGCATAAGGTATGCTAAATTAAATATGCCCTAATCTACCATCATAAGCAGGTAAATAAAAGGGAGAAAGAAATGGGGGTTGGAAGACATACACACACTCACACACCCTTATTACAAATATGCCCTCACACGGAGGGACCGAAATAATAATACAGTCCCAAATAATAAATCAACTATCCTAGCTAATTAATTATTACAGACCCTTAATTAATTAACAATTAATTAAACTACTGAAAGCAATAAAAGGCCTCGGGAAGAGGGATGCACGCATGCTCGGGTCCGACTCGCCCGGAAAGTCCGCACCATGCCACTGTTGCCTCTGTTTTTACTGCCCTGTCCCTCCAAAAATTACCAAAGTTCCAGGACACCTTCTAAATGCATTGCAGTACATCACCGGCTAGAGTGAGTGGCTACCGGCTGCTTAGATTTACCACCGGCTTCTGATGAGCTTATCGGCACAAAAAGATTGCCGGTCGGCACTATAGAGTGCCGGTCGGCACTAAATTCCTGCAGGAGACAGTTTTGACAGCAAACAGCAGACAGCAGTGCATGGCATGGAATTTCTAGGCAAATGTATGCATGGACACACTCCCTATCATGCAATAGACTCAAGGGAGTATGGCCCTCGACCCCCGGGCCATCAATCATGCATTTCAATGCATGATGGCCCGAAAGCCAAGTTAGCAACTTTGATATCAAATGAAATGCATACAAACAAACAAGAGGCCCAACCTCTATCATGGTGATTCAAGAGGCAAGACATGCATGCCAAGTGCAACCTAAATATGTGAACTAAGCATGCAACATGAGCATAGAGGCAAGTATACAGACATGCAATGTGTATTAGGCACACAACCTAAACTAACAAGCATGGCATGCAACAAAACATACAATGGTGGTCTTAAACTAACATGGGTAACTCGCAAGCATGCCAAAATCAGCGGCCATGAGATGAAAATGAGATGCCTCGAAATGCGTGCACACGGGCACGCAAACCGAGGCAATGACATAAAGGCATGAAATGGCATGGCAAATGATATGCAAACATGCTAATGGAATTTCAGTAGCTAAATGAGGGGCAAAACAGCCCCGAATCATGGCCAAAGTACACCCGATGCACGGGATAGTCCCGAAACATGAATTTTGGCACCCGAAATGGCCTATAGCTATGCCAAACATGCAAGATATGAACATGAAGTATGAAGACAGAAGCTAGACAGTCCCAAAACAAGCATTTTTTCAGTATAAAGCATGGCAAAACAGCAAACAAAAATGAGGCTAAACTAGCATGCGAAAATGGCCCCAAGAGCAAGCTATTGAAACAACCCACAGCTGCTGTCCAAAAATAGAGAAAGTCCCTTCTTCAATGTTGAAGAGGGGCCCGAAAAATAGTGTTTTACAGTTTATGGTCAGCCCCAAAAACAGATACAAGTGGGCTCAAAATGTCATACAAAACAAGGGCAAAATGAGGCCACAACATGAGGTATGCAAAGTATTCACTAAATAGACAAAAACCCTTCATGAGACATGTAGAGGAGGGCAAACTAAGACCTTTTTCAGGCCTGTCGAAGACCCAAAACCAGAAGCATGGTAGGCTAACGAAGCATGCAAGATTACGGTAAATAGAAGAGATTATGAAACAAGTACAAGATAGGGGTCCCAAACAAGGTTGAGCCCTTCTTCAATGTTGAAGAAGGGCTCAAAATAAGCCTACTTAAATCTTACATCATGCCTCAAAACAGATTATAAATCAGCCAAATATACTATGCAAGAATAGTGGCATACAAGGGGGTAAAGAGATAGGTGCTAGATGCTACCACCAAACAGCAAGGGGTCCTCAATCAAACATGAAGAGGACCCCAAAATAAGACTATTTTAAGTTTGGGTCGGAGCCCAAAAGTGCTTGCAACTAGGGCTAAGAAATGAAGCAAGAAAATGCAAGAAAAGGGAAGATGAGGACTTACCCTTGAAGACCAGCAAACCAGCACCTCTTGGACCAAGTTTAGGTGCTCCTAAGCTCTGAAGAACAGCCCCAAGTCGTTGGAAATGGAAGTGGTGGTGTTGTGCTATGGGTTGGTGAAGGAATGGCCAAGAATAATGGACTTTTGGAGGCAAATGAGTGAGATATAGAGAGAGATAGAGGGTTGTATCTATCTATCTCAGATATATATCTATATATCTCTGGTTTTTGTTCCAAAAACTCCAACCCTAAGCAATGGAGAGGAAGAGCTCTTATATAGGCAAGCAAAACAAGACTTAGAGGCTAAGTTTCAAAGGGTCAAAGGGTGCAAGGCTTGTAAGGGAAGCTTGGACAGCTGGTAAGGCTTCTTGAGGAAGCTAAGACAAAGGGTCAAGGCTTCCTCAAGAAGCCATGAGCAAAGGGTGCAAAATAAAGGCCAAAAGAGTGCAAAATAGGCACATGGATGCACGTGGATCTGATTCTGTGCATCCCAGCTGGCACAGCTGGTATGCAGCAGGCTTGGGGGGTTCAAAGAGTTCAGGTCGGCTAGAAGATTCGATCATTGTCCAAAATAAAGTGCCGGTCGGCACTCTTTTCGGCCGGTCGGCTAAATAGAGTGCCGATGGATGATTCCTTGGTCAAATCATGGCCGGTGGGTATGCAAATCGAATCCCCGGAAGTTAGCTTTCCAATGGCGCAAACCTTGCATCAAAATTCCTCCTGTGCAAAAAGTTATGCCCTTTTCCGTGAAGTCGCGCAGACTCGATCCAACCGGAATGATCCCCTGCTTCAACCAATCATATCTCCTCCACCCGGACTTGGCTCTAGGAGATTCTTGAGTGCAAAGTGAAGCCCCGGAAGTCTTCTTTCCAATGGTGGTGGCCTCATAGCTTAACTCCAAGTATTGAATTGAATAAGCCCGATTTAGCGAGGGCTGCTCGATTCCCTTCTACCCGGATCTATGCCGAACTTGTCCCAAACCAGTTTTCTCCTCTCCTTTCTTCTTTTCTTCAACTCCAAACCCCTAGACAAAGTGTTTTGAAGGGTTTGCCTCTCTCCTTGCCGAAGGAATTGAATCCTTGCCCTGCACATCTCTCAACACCGAGCAAACCATCAGTAATGCCCAAGTCTTAAGGGCGGTCAAAAATGGGTTGTCTACAGTTGCCCCTCTTTGACAGAACTCGAAAGTCATAACAATGACGGGAGTGAATGTCAAAGCCCCGTGACGACCCATTTTTGACAGGGCTGAAGACTTGGACAAACAAACAAAACATAGATGCAAAAATGGTTGTGCCCGCAGGCTGCCTACGTATCCCTTTGCAAGGAATCAAACCAGCGTAGTTCAGGGGCAGGATGCAAATGACATGCAGGAAGACTTTGATAATTGGACTTCTACGCTACGCGAAGCCGGTTTGAAATTTGGACTTAAAGTGCACAAAACAGTGCGAGGTGCAAAATAGCGCGAGTGAAGTGTAGCGCACAAAATAGCGCGATAAAATGGATGCAAAATGCAGGTAAGGTGCACAAAACAGTGCGATGCAGAGTGAATGCACAAAACAGTGCTAAACAGATGCACAAAATAGTGCGATGCTAAAGGTGCACAAAATAGCATGAGCAGGGTGAATGCACAAGACAGTGCGATACAGATAAGGTGCGCAAGATAGCGCGATGCGCAAAATAACGCGAACAATGAATGCATGCAAAATGCAACCAGGTAAAGTGCGCAAAATAGCGCGAATGATACAATGCACAAAATAGTGCGATGCGCCAAACAGCGCGATGCGTTAGACAACGCGAGTGCACAAGACAGTGCAAATGTACAAGATAGTGCGATGCGCTAAACAGCGCGATGCGTTAGACAACGCGAGTGTAGTGGAATGCACAAGATAGTGCGATGCGCAAAATAGCGCGATCGAAAGGTATGCAAAATGCAATGAGATGCGCAAAATAGCGCGAACGAGATGTGATGCACAAGACAGTGCGATGCGCAAAATAGCGCGATTTGATTTGAAATGCACTAAATAGTGCGATACGCTAAACAGCGCGAATGATTTGAAATGCACAAGACAGTGCGATACGCTAAACAGCGCGAGTGTTTTGAAATGCACTAGACAGTGCGATACGCTAAACAGCGCGAGTGTTTTGAAATGCACAAAATAGTGCGATACGCTAAACAGCGCGAGTGTTTTGAAATGCACTAGACAGTGCGATACGCTAAACAGCGCGAGTGATTTGAAATGCACTAAACAGCGCGATACGCTAAACAGCGCGAGTGAGATAAAATGCACAAGAAAGTGCGATGAAATGCATCTTCTATGCAAGTATGGGGGCATTTTCCGTGCGATTTTGAAGGCAAGCATATTTTATGCATGAATCATAACGATGTGCGGCACACATGCAATCAACAGTGTATATGAAAGTTCATATTCTATGCAATAGAGGAGCATCAAATGTGTACTCTAGTGTCTCCGATTTACCTCTCAGAGGGCTTTGCGACACACTCAGCTCGAAAAGGGTACACCCTGTTCACATCGGCAAGAGATAACATCTGCTGCTGCTTTAATTGCCGTTCCGACTTGAAGCAGGCTTACACTTGAGATAGAGGCGCACTCATACTTCGGTAGCATTGACAAGCTTGAAGGGGTACATCCGGAGTACAATCACGGAATTTGCTGAAGGTGAAACACACTCAGATGCTTCGATTTTCCCTCTTTTCTTTTGCTTTGCAGTCTGGAACCTATATAGCTTCAGATAGGTCCTTGTTCTACTGTTCTCACACTTATCGGGGGTGAACCCTGCGGTTTTATGAAAGAACGAATCTGTTTTGCACAAATGTGGAGAATGGCACGGCACTCTGAGCACAAGATGATTTGATTTCCTTTTTTGAAATTAAGAAATGAGTTCTTAACCGGGTATTGAGCCTATGACTGAACACAGCGAAAAAGACTCAACAAACAAAAACAAAGGTAAACAACCTAAACACATCTATTGACACTCGAAACGACTCAAAACAAGAATCGAAACAGACAAAACAAAACACAAGACTCAAATGTGCACAGGGAGCCTGTTTCACCAGGTATTATTTCCCACCATTTCTCACTTGCGATTCTCACATCACTCGGCCCTCAAGCTCTGTTTTTCTGAAAAAGCCCTTTTCTCACTTTTTCTCTCAACGCACATCTCTCTATTCTTCAATCTCTCAATTTTTTATCCCTCCCCAGAGTGGTTGGTAGATAGACAAGAAGTTGCGGGCTCTTGCCCCTAGCATTCTGCTAGATTCTTTTTCTTCTGCACACAACAATGAACTTCCCCACGGAGGGGTTGTGCCACAACTGGGTGTGTAGCAAATCCGCAGCTAACATCGGTTGATGATGCCCTGCTGGGGAGTTTGGACGCGGTTAGATCTGTCCAGATGAGGAAGTGGAACATCTTGATCCGTTCCAATTCGTGGTTCGCACTTGACTTAATACCTCGTTGCTTGGAGGACGGGAGAGCTTTCAGCCCTTTGTTATTGACTTCAGTTGTGCCCTCTTTTGGCAGGTGGAGTGCCCTTCTTGGCAAGTATGTTGATGATGGGGAAAAGACAGAACACCTAACTCAACTGTGCCCCTAGTTATCATTTGGACCATTTGTTTTGGTTTTAAAACAATTTTGACCAACATGAAAGTTAGATTAACATGCTTATTCAACTTTTTGATTTAAAATCGTGCAAGTCAGGCTATGAGCACTGAAAATTTTCCTTTTTGGGGTCCAAGAAAATGGTCCAGTTTTTGGAAAAGATGGAATAATTTTCGAGAGAATTAGTCAACCTTAGTAAAAATTCTCAAAAACTATTTTTTGCAAACGGCCAATGCTCAACAAGCCCGAAACCTACTCTTGAGATGCGCAACCTCGGATCCATAAGCAATGGAAAATTGCCCCTTGTCTGAAGGACACTGCGTGGCAACGGAAAGTTGCCCCTTGTTTGAAATGACACCGCGGCGTTTTGAATGGCAACGGAAAGTTGCCCCTTGTTTGGATGATGCCGCAGCGCATTGTAGTCAGTCCTCGGAGCGATGAACACAACCAGACTCTCGGATACAGAGAAGACAAAGATGGCCAGAACCATTGCATGGACACAGTCAAATTTGAAGTGTTTATGGCTGGACTTCAGGATGAAGTTGCCTACGTATCCCAAACATGGGAATCAAGCCTTACGTAGTTCGGGGTTAAGGTACACTCGGGTATTGAACCTCTCCTTTTTATGCTCTAATTTTTGCCAAGGCGCCTATTGCAGGTTTTCGACCTTGCGAGCTTTGTTCTTCTTTCTTTTCTTTTTTTTTCTATTCTTTTCTTTTCTTTTCTTTTTTTTTATATTCCTTTTTCTTCTTCCTTTTTGCATTTTTCTTTTCTTTTCTTTTTGCATTTTTTTGTATCTTTGCATTTTTTCTCTTTTTCTTTTTCTTCATTCTTTTCTTTGCTCTAACTTTTGCCTGGGTCGCCCTTTCGGGTTTTCGGCCCAGCGAGCCTCTCAAAGGGTAAAAGTGTAACAAGTCCATGCCAAATGGTTTTGAGATTGAAGCCCTCTGTATCCAGGAGAGTGGCTGTTGTATTGATTTGCAGAAGGATCCACCTTTGGCTCTTCGAGCACATCGGATATTTTTTTTGCCCCTAGTTCAAAGGGTACTTCTGTTCTAGCTTTGCAAGCTTCTTCTGATCTTCTGATCTTCTTGATCCGACTTTCTTGCCTCTAATTCATGGGCTGCTTTGAATCTGGCCACACAGGCCTCACATCATGATTGTCCTTTGAACGTTCTGAATCCAAGTTCAAGGTTTGAAAGCAAAGGGGTTGAGTCTCGAGGCCGAGAGCGATCCTAGGCTGCACGATCTCAAGAGCGATTCTACACATGTCTTCGCAGGACCGCGCAAAACATTTTTTTTGAAAGTTTTTAAGAAAGCGACAAATCACTCGTGCTAAAGACAGTGTAGAACCAATCTGGATCAAAGCTAGGGTCCTTCTCAGTACTCACACTAACAAGCATGATCTCAATCATTAAGGGCTTAGCACGCCTCTCTTTCTCTCAATTTGATCAAAGTTTTGTAAATCCCGAGGAATTCCTCCCTCTTTGTTTTTACCGCAGTGTTCAAAAAGTTTTGAAAAACTTAGGTCAATGCAATGATTTTAAGGCACAGAAAAGTCACAGCTTCTTATCAAATACTGCCATCTCACTTGGAATTTCTGGTACAACTGGCACACGGCAGAAGCAAACACGAGAGTGTGAAAATCACTGCTGTTTCATTCAAGATCTGTTGGCACAACTGGCTCCCTGGCAGAAACAATCTCAAAAGAAAGCAAAAAGATAAACACAAAACAAGATAGTGATGTCCGAGGTAACATTCCCGGAATCACCTGACTTCAACAAAACAGGACTGACTCGATACAACAAGACAGACCAGAAATAAAAAGACTGACTCAAAATATGGAGACAGACTCGAAGCAACACAACAAAACTGACCCAATACCCAAGTCAGAAAGCAAAATTAACAGCATTTGCACATCGCTCAAAACAGTGCATGCCGTCCACCACGTCTGAAGTAAACTGAACGCCGCCCGCAGGTGGTTCACCTCCTGATCACATTCACATTATCCCCCAAGTTCACCGATCCAGTGCCGATAGACTTTGCTGAGTTGGTGCGGCGATGACCTTGTTGTCAATCAGATCTTGTATTTCGTGGCGAAGGCGATAACAACTGTCAGTGACATGGCCGACTTGTTGATGGAAGGCGCAGTACTTGGCTGGATCATGAGAGGGAGGAAGTTTATTTGGCAGTGACCGCAGCTCTAGGGGTTTCAGGTGCCCCTTTCTAATCAAGACCCTCAAGGCCGCTGATAGAGACATGTACAATGGGGCGAACACTCTCTGGCCCCGAGGTGGGTATTTGTCCGTTTGTGGCTTTTTGCTGGATGTACTGGCAGAGGGATTAATAGGCGCTGACTGAGTTTGCTGATCTCTTCCGAGCACGAGACCAGAGCTGAAAGGAACATTCCTGGTACAAAGGCGTTTTCCGCAGCTTGCCCCTTGATTCAGACGACTCTCATTTTGAGTGGCAAAAGTGTCATCCACAGTTTTTGCAACAAATGCGAGTACTTGCTGTTTGTTCAGCCCTTCAACTTTCAAAGCCTCAATATCCCGCCGAAGATGTTCATGGGGACCAATGCTTGCCCCTGCCTTGTTCTTATCACTGGCCTTCATTTTGCTAAAAGATTGGCCTTCTCCCAATGCAGTCCGTCCCGAGATTAGGGAGCCTTTTGACATGAACTCCCTAGTATGTGATGCGGTTGATGACGGAGCCAAAACTCCAAAGGCTAGATCTGCCACAGTTCTCTGAAGATCTTCGATCATCTTTATCAGCTCAGAAGTAGTGGGTTCATGGGTTTGAGATGATTGGGGTTCAGATGCACCCATCATGCATAAGTCGATGCTTTCCGGGATAAACACCTTCGGTTTGAGCAAATGGGCTGGGGTGATGTATATGCTGGGGTCGTAAGGGATGGCCAATGTGTGGATTAGATTGAGACGTGGATGAGGTATTTGGTCATTGGGGTTTGAAGGTGGAGCTATCGTCTGGTTGTCAATGAGGTTTTGGATCTCATGACGAAGGCGGTAGCAACGGTCGGTGCCATGACCGCGCTGCTGATGGTACATACAGTACTTGGAAGGGTTATGTCTGGCTGGGAGTGGGTTTGAAAGGGGTTGGGGTTCTAGGAGTTCTAGGTGCCCTTCTTTTCGCAGCTTTTTCAAAGCTTGAGAGAGACTCATGTAAAGAGGGTGGAATTTTCGGGCTTGGGGCTGAGTTGAAGTGGTTGGTTTTTGGCCGTTGAGGGAGGTGATGATAGTGCCTACTTCTGAGCATTTCGCAGCTGTGCTACCATCAATAGTAGCATTGGGACTGCGAGCAACAGTCGTTTTCAAAGGCTCATTATCTTCTGCAAAGATCCCTTGTTTGATGGCATCCTCGATTTGAACCCCCATTTCATGAAGGGCTGGAAAGGTAAACAGAGGTAGAATGACCATCTTTTGCAGCAACTTGCCATGCAGATTACGAACGATCATCCTGATCTGATCTTTGTCGGAAGGTTTTGTAGTCATCATTGAGGCCTTTGCCCTCCATCTCGTCACGAACTCTGAGAAACCCTCCTTTGGCCCTTGGCGGGTGACTTCAAGATCACGAGTGGTGACCTCAATCTGTGTGTTGTAGGAGTATTGATCACTGAAGGCCTCAGCCATCTCTTCCCAATTCTGTTTCACAGAGTTCTCCAATTTCGCATACCAGGTTGTGGCTATCCCAGACAGGGTTCGGCCGAATAGTGACAATTTCTGGGCTGTGGTCAAACCCATTGGTCTCAGAATATCAAAAAACAGGTGGAGGTGCACCATTGGGTCTCCAGAGCCATCGAATCGATCGATATGTGGCATCTTGAACTGATCTGGTAATGTCACCATTGAGTCGGTATAGCCATCCTCTATATCAGGAATAGAGTGGGCCCCCTGAGACTTCTTAAACAATTTCTCAAGCTTGCTCACTTTCAATGCTGTGGGGTCCGCTTCGAACTCAAAGGGAGAGTCCGGTACATTGACGGGCGTGGGCGCCTTGGATAGTTGTGGTAGAATCGGGGGCGGAGCTGGCCCGACTGGAATGTCCGTATTTGCCTGGACATTAGTTGTTTCCCCGAGCGTTGGAACTCTGGGTGGGGGAGGAGCTTGATGTGAAGTGGATGTTCCTGTTTGCTGCTCTAACCTGGCAATTGTTTCTGCCTGTTGGGCTATGACCACAGCCTGTTGCTTGGCGGATTCTGCTTGATAGACAGCATCTTGCTGCATGGCCTTCATACTATCCTGGAGTTGGCGCACCATCTCTTCCAAACTCGACATATCACCCCGGTCTAACTGAGCAACCGGTATATCTGTTTCTGCAGTAGGATCGGAAATCTCAACCTGACTCCTCAAGGATCACTGATTTGGTAGCTGTTACACTGGTGGTCTATGTCTGACTGGCCCTCTCTGGCCGTGATTACCCTTGAACTGAGTCTCTGACCTAACAAAGTCTATCAGCACAAATCTGATGAACCTCGGGGGATATCGGAGCCTTCTGAAGCTATAGTTCCAGGACTACCTAGCAAAAGAGAAAACAGACAGCATCTCAGCCCAACTTCACCAAAACAGATACGAGCAGAGCTGAACGACTGTGTTCTATTACTGATCACTGTTCCCCGAAATCACTGCCCCAAATCTGAATCTGATACCCGCAGATATAACTGATTCTCAAAAACTGATACTGGTGCCCTCAGGCCTGATACCCAGACTTGCAAATTGGTATATGCATTACCTGTAGAGATACACTCTAAAAGCACATAGCAAGTAAATGAGAGCCAATACACCCCTATGTTGGGGTAGGGTTTCCCTGTCCTATTTTGTCAAGAGCTAGGGTTTCACTACGCACGCAGCGGTTTCAAACAACCTAACATCGGGTGAGCAACCTGTCCTAGCTTGGAATGGTCACTACGGATTTCGATATGCACTAGGTCGAATGGTCGAAAAGGGTGCCCCAGTAAAACCGGGGTTTGTGTTCCCATACTGGCAGAGCCCGCAACCGGTCAGCCTTATGGACATGCCTTGACAAGACAAGCCTCCGGCAAACCGCTCAGGAATAGCAGATGGCCAACACGGTGTCCTAGGCGCACCAATGCACATGCAATGCAAAGAAACACATAAGTGTAGTCAAAACAGGATATCACGAGTTCGAGTCAAGCTCTCTAAAAATCCCCAGCAGAGTCGCCAGAAACTGTAGCACGTCCGCGGGGGACCTCGCTCTACAGTTCGGACTCGATTTGTGTCGGTTCTAAATCTGAACCAAAGAGTCCAAATCCGGCAAATCGTTTGAGAAAACAGATTTTTGAAAAAGTAGTGCCAAACATGGACTGCTTTGCAGATTACAGAGTCGCCACCTAAATATTTTTTATTGGGAAATTTAGGAAACCCTGACTCGGTGCCGAAGGCCACATGTCCGTCATCACCAAAGTGGTCTTGGCTCGGGAGCTTGGGTACGATCGGGGAAGGTCAGCTATGAGCACCCCCTTTTGCCCGGTTCGAAGACCGGCCTCTACTAACCGTGATATTCGTTTTGAAAACTTTATGCGTTCTTATTCCGGTTATTAACCTAGAATTACTATGTGATGCGCACAACACAAAAGTATAGACTAGATCGCCTAATTTGGAAATAAACATTGCATATCCATTTTGTTTTGAAAATAGTTTGAAATTGCTACTCGCAAGTAGGCTAAAACACGGATTTCAATGAGTTATTCCAACTCAAGCAATCCAACCTCCACCCACAGGCATTCAAACAGTTTATCTCACATAAGCATTTAGCCGCATGGTAAGCATACTGTCATGGCAACATTCACACGCATGTGGTATGCTAAAGCGTAAAATACTTACATCGTACTCCGTGCCAAAACAATAAACTAGTTAGCAAACATGCATGTCCTAGTTCATGTTAAGTGGCTAATGCAACACAGGCATAGATGCAATCTAGAGTAGGCTCGGCTAACCCTAAACGTGGCATGTGAAATGCGCAAGTAGCACGTATTCAATTTGAAATGAAAATTGCTATGCAGTTTGTATGATGTACCGAGCCCGGTGCATGTAAACAAATGCATGGATGCACGCATGCATTGCATAAGGTATGCTAAATTAAATATGCCCTAATCTACCATCATAAGCAGGTAAATAAAAGGGAGAAAGAAATGGGGGTTGGAAGACATACACACACTCACACACCCTTATTACAAATATGCCCTCACACGGAGGGACCGAAATAATAATACAGTCCCAAATAATAAATCAACTATCCTAGCTAATTAATTATTACAGACCCTTAATTAATTAACAAATTAATTAAACTACTGAAAGCAATAAAAGGCCTCGGGAAGAGGGATGCACGCATGCTCGGGTCCGACTCGCCCGGAAAGTCCGCACCATGCCACTGTTGCCTCTGTTTTTACTGCCCTGTCCCTCCAAAAATTACCAAAGTTCCAGGACACCTTCTAAATGCATTGCAGTACATCACCGGCTAGAGTGAGTGGCTACCGGCTGCTTAGATTTACCACCGGCTTTTGATGAGCTTATCGGCACAAAAAGATTGCCGGTCGGCACTATAGAGTGCCGGTCGGCACTAAATTCCTGCAGGAGACTGTTTTGACAGCAAACAGCAGACAGCAGTGCATGGCATGGAATTTCTAGGCAAATGTATGCATGGACACACTCCCTATCATGCAATAGACTCAAGGGAGTATGGCCCTCGACCCCCGGGCCATCAATCATGCATTTCAATGCATGATGGCCCGAAAGCCAAGTTAGCAACTTTGATATCAAATGAAATGCATACAAACAAACAAGAGGCCCAACCTCTATCATGGTGATTCAAGAGGCAAGACATGCATGCCAAGTGCAACCTAAATATGTGAACTAAGCATGCAACATGAGCATAGAGGCAAGTATACAGACATGCAATGTGTATTAGGCACACAACCTAAACTAACAAGCATGGCATGCAACAAAACATACAATGGTGGTCTTAAACTAACATGGGTAACTCGCAAGCATGTCAAAATCAGCGGCCATGAGATGAAAATGAGATGCCTCGAAATGCGTGCACACGGGCACGCAAACCGAGGCAATGACATAAAGGCATGAAATGGCATGGCAAATGATATGCAAACATGCTAATGGAATTTCAGTAGCTAAATGAGGGGCAAAACAGCCCCGAATCATGGCCAAAGTACACCCGATGCACGGGATAGTCCCGAAACATGAATTTTGGCACCCGAAATGGCCTATAGCTATGCCAAACATGCAAGATATGAACATGAAGTATGAAGACAGCAGCTAGAAAGTCCCAAAAAAAGCATTTTTTCAGTATAAAGCATGGCAAAACAGCAAACAAAAATGAGGCTAAACTAGCATGCGAAAATGGCCCCAAGAGCAAGCTATTGAAACAACCCACAGCTGCTGTCCAAAAATAGAGAAAGGCCCTTCTTCAATGTTGAAGAGGGGCCCGAAAAATAGTGTTTTACAGTTTATGGTCAGCCCCAAAAACATATACAAGTGGGCTCAAAATGTCATACAAAACAAGGGCAAAATGAGGCCACAACATGAGGTATGCAAAGTATTCACTAAATAGACAAAAACCCTTCATGAGACATGTATAGGAGGGCAAACTAAGACCTTTTTCAGGCCTGTCGAAGACCCAAAACCAGAAGCATGGTAGGCTAACGAAGCATGCAAGATTACGGTAAATAGAAGAGATTATGAAACAAGTACAAGATAGGGGTCCCAAACAAGGTTGAGCCCTTCTTCAATGTTGAAGAAGGGCTCAAAATAAGCCTACTTAAATCTTACATCATGCCTCAAAACAGATTATAAATCAGCCAAATATACTATGCAAGAATAGTGGCATACAAGGGGGTAAAGAGATAGGTGCTAGATGCTACCACCAAACAGCAAGGGGTCCTCAATCAAACATGAAGAGGACCCCAAAATAAGACTATTTTAAGTTTGGGTCGGAGCCCAAAAGTGCTTGCAACTAGGGCTAAGAAATGAAGCAAGAAAATGCAAGAAAAGGGAAGATGAGGACTTACCCTTGAAGACCAGCAAACCAGCACCTCTTGGACCAAGTTTAGGTGCTCCTAAGCTCTGAAGAACAGCCCCAAGTCGTTGGAAATGGAAGTGGTGGTGTTGTGCTATGGGTTGGTGAAGGAATGGCCAAGAATAATGGACTTTTGGAGGCAAAGGAGTGAGATATAGAGAGAGATAGAGGGTTGTATCTATCTATCTCAGATATATATCTATATATCTCTGGTTTTTGTTCCAAAAACTCCAACCCTAAGCAATGGAGAGGAAGAGCTCTTATATAGGCAAGCAAAACAAGACTTAGAGGCTAAGTTTCAAAGGGTCAAAGGGTGCAAGGCTTGTAAGGGAAGCTTGGACAGCTGGTAAGGCTTCTTGAGGAAGCTAAGACAAAGGGTCAAGGCTTCCTCAAGAAGCCATGAGCAAAGGGTGCAAAATAAAGGCCAAAAGAGTGAAAAATAGGCACATGGATGCACGTGGATCTGATTCTGTGCATCCCAGCTGGCACAGCTGGTATGCAGCAGGCTTGGGGGGTTCAAAGAGTTCAGGTCGGCTAGAAGATTCGATCATTGTCCAAAATAAAGTGCCGGTCGGCACTCTTTTCGGCCGGTCGGCTAAATAGAGTGCCGATGGATGATTCCTTGGTCAAATCATGGCCGGTGGGTATGCAAATCGAAGCCCCGGAAGTTAGCTTTCCAATGGCGCAAACCTTGCATCAAAATTCCTCCTATGCAAAAAGTTATGCCCTTTTCCGTGAAATCGCGCAGACTCGATCCAACCGGAATGATCCCCTGCTTCAACCAATCATATCTCCTCCACCCGGACTTGGCTCTAGGAGATTCTTGAGTGCAAAGTGAAGCCCCGGAAGTCTTCTTTCCAATGGTGGTGGCCTCATAGCTTAACTCCAAGTATTGAATTGAATAAGCCCGATTTAGCGAGGGCTGCTCGATTCCCTTCTACCCGGATCTATGCCGAACTTGTCCCAAACCAGTTTTCTCCTCTCCTTTCTTCTTTTCTTCAACTCCAAACCCCTAGACAAAGTGTTTTGAAGGGTTTGCCTCTCTCCTTGCCGAAGGAATTGAATTCTTGCCCTGCACATCTCTCAACACCGAGCAAACCATCAGTAATGCCCAAGTCTTAAGGGCGGTCAAAAATGGGGTGTCTACAGGGTGGAATTGTGGTGTGGCTGAAAAGGGCATTGGATAGTTGGCAAGGGCCACTAGAGATGGTGTCGGCGGCAGGAAATGAGAGTTATTGGTGGAAAGCTTGTGGTAATGGTGGGGGTTCAAATACAGGGGTAGTTTTGGGATTACGAGGCGTGTCCAAAGAAAAAGAAGATCGAAAGGAACTTTGGTGATGAGGTTTCAAAAAAGTGGGAGGTACAAAGTATTAAGGGCCAAAATGACACTCGACTCGTACTTTGGGGATAAAAAATGTAATCAATCCTAATTTATATTTAGAGAGTGGTTGCTGTAATTATATTAAAATTATGAGATTAATTATATTTTTTTATACCTCAGGAGAAGTCAATGTAATTTATCCTAAAATTTATATTCTCTAATTCTATCATAGCTATTATAATTCTCTTCACATAAAGTTTTTTAAATATTGTTTATTTAATGGTTTGTTAAAATAACTTTATATTTTCATGTAATCTCTCAATTTTTTACTAATACCTTTAAATTCTTACTTTTTATACATTTAACCTGATTAAAGTCTCCTATTTTAATTTTCCTCAATTCAATAAGTTTATAAATGTAAATTTATTTATATTTATTTACTATCTAATATAATACAGAAATCATTGTAAATTTTTGGCTTAACATTTGTAATTGTTCTTCTAACTTGCTTACTAGTCAACTTGTAATTGATAAAATCTTTTTTAAGAGCTAAATATCCTTACCTTTTTTCTTTATATCCGCATCCATTTAATTTTTTTTATTACAATTTTGTCTTAATATCAATTTTCAACTTTTTTTTCCATCCTTATCTTCCCAAACCTTAATCCCAACCTTAATCCCATACAAACTTCATAGCTTCCAGCAACACCCTTCCACCTACAACCCACATCCCTTGTTCTCCCACATTGGCAACCCCTTTATCCACGACAACACTCATTTCTTTTGTGGTGACCCCCTCACTAAGGGATGTAATCGGTTTGACTCTGTTGGTATTTAGGTGAAATTTCCCATAGAACTAATTTTGTCAGTTTTATTATTTTGAGTGTCGATACAGATTGCTTCTTCTATCAAACCACACCAATTGAAACAGTTTGGTTCAGTACGGTTTAATCAATCTAAGACTTTTCAAATTTGATCGACCTTTTAAAGTTATAATATAGTCACTAATGCCATTTGTCCACCGCTCCAAACATATCTAATCCGTCCATTTAATAAATACTTGTCAATTCTAGGATTAACAAAAATACAAACAAAAAAGTAAATAAATAAATACTAAGTCTTTAAGAATAGTGAGTTAGAATTAAGATTATATATAATAAGGCTTACTAACTTTAGTTACAGGGATGATAAGGTTAACTAATTAAGGTTAATAATTTATTGTATTTATTAATATCATTATATTATTGGATTATATATATATATATTATAAATACAATATATGTTGAAGATGTCGGTTTCTATTTAGTTTAGTACACAAGATGCTTAAACCAATACTGAATCAAAAATTGAAAAAATAAAACTAAAAAATTGCACAGACCAATTCTTGCTAAAAAAAATAGACTAAATATGACCAGTTCGTCCGATTCAATTAGTTTGGTTGATTTTTTTGGTTGTTCTTACATTTCTATACTTCACCATCTCAAGCCCTACCCCATTATCTCCTATCGGTGATGGTTTTCCTCAACCCTACTATTTTTCATTGGGATAAATTACAAATACACCCCCTGAGATTTGATTAAAATACGAATCGCCCCCTGTGATTTTGGAAATTACATTCCACCTCTCAAGTTTTTAATTTCATAACAAATCACCCATTTTATTAATAAATCATCAAGTCAATTAACAGTTTTTAATAATGCTAGAAATACGTTTTAATTAATAATTTAGGTAATTTTATTATTGCATAGGAGAGCAATTATGAATTTCAATTTTTAGTTAATTCAATTAAATAAAAAATACTAACAAGAAAGTATTTGTAATTTTTCAAACCACAGAGGGCAATCTGTACTTTAAGTAAACCTTAGGGGGTGTATTTGTAATTTACCCTTTTCATTGTCGCGATGTCCACCCTTGCAACCCCGACCATCATGATCGTGCCACCTATTCTCCACGACTCCTTTCATATTTTTATAAGCACCCGAACATCTCGCTTTGCCTCCATGACCACCCTCACAGTCGTTCGGACAACCAAATCCAAAAAAAAAGGTTATTTTACAATAATATGTAGTCGAACAAAAGAGAACTATCCAAACATAGCCGATTGGAGTTGAACAAAGGGCATTTGTTTAGTTGTAAAGCACTAGACAGATTTAAAAGGTTTGGCTCTGTATAGCTAAACGAGCTTGTAGTATTGGCAGCTAAACTGTGAGGTTAAAGAGAAAGATCAATGAAGAGAGAGAAATAGTCACATGGGACAGAGAATGAAAGAGGATGTTCGATTGAAGTTAGTGACGATTGGGATGAAGGATGGCTTAAAGTTAGGGTTTGAGAGATAAAAGAGAGGGAGTTGATGAGAAAGGTAAGTTGGGGGTAGTGGCGACATCACTAAAGGTGATGGTAAGTGGTAACTAAGATAGAGAAAAATGTGGTTGGAATGGAAAAATGGTAGGGAATAAAGGTTGCTAAAGGAAGAGGTGGAAGAGGTAGAGATGCAAAAAAAAGTGCAAAAGTTGGTAATATGGTGGGGGTCCCCTTATCTCTTCCTTCACCCTCTGTAGAACCCTAACTTGGCAATAGCTCTTCTCTACCTCCCTACCGTCACTAGCCCCTTCCTTATCTTCTCTTACTGCCGCCATCACCTTCTTCACCCTCCGTACTTTTCTCATTCTATTATTCTCTATTCTTGATACCTCAACCATCTAGCAACCCTTCATCTACTGCATCCTTTACCTTCTTCTATTGTCATAAATCACTTTCCCACCTCCATTAGTAGCCATCGACATCTCTCCCACTCTTATCGGCCCTCTCCTACCTTACCTTAACATCTGTAAACCATTTCCTCTCTCATCGCACCTAGCACCATTACAACCAACCATCACTTTGAGTTAGCAACCATGTTTCTATATATTTATATTTGGATTTTAATTTTGATTTGGGTTTTGAGATATGAGATTTGATCCAAATCTTTGATTTGAGGTCTCTCTCTCTCTCTCTCATAGATGATGGTAGGTCAAGTTTTGTGTTGATACTGGTTGTTGAGTTTGTTAGGGTTGTTAGGGTTTTGTTGGTAGACATGGGGTAGTAGAGAGAGGGATTAAGGCTATTGGTGGTGGGCATAGGGTTTTGGTTGGAGCTGTTGATTAGATTGAGGGATTATAGCTGTTAGTGGTGGACGATAATAGTGTGGTGGGGCGATGACAATTCTAGGAGAGTATGCAAGTTTATTTAAGCATTTGCAGCATCAAAAAGTTCGATGCAGTGGTCAATGACGAGTAAAGTCACCAAAATTGCAAAGAATAGATGAAAATGTTTTTTGATCTTTTCATTTAAAATAGACTAAATATTCCATGTTATTGCAATTAATTTAGACCATTGAATTTCTATTATGAAAACATCCCATTGATTTGAGATTATTATGCGTTACTTTTATTTTTTAAAAAAAATATTTAATTAATATTATAAAATAGGATAACAAAATAAGAGGAAAAAGCAATTCTTATTTCTTTCTTATTTTCTTATCGGGAGGAGAAAAAATCATCCGACGCTACGACACAAATTATTAAGGGTTTCCCTCCATAAGTTTTGCGGTAAGTCTGAACATAATAGTAGACAATATTGTTTCTCCCCACAAATTCTACGGTAAGTCTAAACTTAGTAATATGGCATTCATCATTTTTTTAAGAGTTTTATTCTTCTTTTCAACAATTTTATTTTGTTGTGGAAAATAAAGTGCTGTAGTTTGGCGAATAATGTCATGTTGTGCACAAAATTCATTTAAAGGTGCATCATATTTACCACCCTCATCACTTCTAACCATTTTAATGATTTTACCAAGTTGATTTTCAAATTTAGTTTTGTAGAGTTTAAACATTTTCAAGACTTCATCTTTACTTCTAAGTAAATATATATAACAATATCTTGTGCAATCATCGATAAATGTTATGAAATACTTTTTGCCTCCTCTAGTTTGAACAAATTTAAGATCACATACATCAATATGAATTAATTCTAGAGGTTCGATTTTTCTTTCAATTGATTTAAATGGAGCCTCAGTTGGTTTTGCTTCAACACATATCTCACATTTGTGATTGGGATCAATTTCAAACTTTGGTATATAATCTAAACCAATTAGTCTACGCAAAGCATTAAAATTCACATGTCCTAATCTACCATGCCATAAATTTGACTCAAGAATATAAGCAAAAGATGTGTTATTCTCATTAATAGTAGATTTTGGTACAACAGCCATTACATTCAACTTGAAGAGACTATCGCTCATGCATCCCTTACCTACATATGTACCACTCTTTGTTAATACAAACATATTAGATTTAAATACAAGTATAAAACCATTTTTGCTTAACAAAGAACCAGAAACTAAATTCTTCCGAATGTCTGGTACATGCAGCATGTTGTTGAGGGTAAGTTCCTTCCCCTATGTCATCTTCAAGATAACTTTTCATTGTCCAGCCACAGCAGAAGTAGATGAATTTCCCATGAATAGTTGTTCACCATTTGAAGCCTCTTTAAGTAGTGAACATTTTTTTGTCTGCGCAAATGTGACGAGTTACTCTAGTGTCCCACTATTCCTTGGGATTTCTAACCAAATTAGTCTCAGACACCACAGCAGCAAGATTGATGTCATTTACCCCATCAAAGATGTAATCTAGTTCTGTCACATTGGCTTGATTGGTAGTCGTCTTGCTTTTACTTCTGCGATCCTTCTTAGGGCGGCGGTAATCAGAAGCACGATGTCCAGTCTTGCCACAATTATAGCATTTTCCTTTGAACTTTTTATTGCCATTTGTTGTCGCCTTGTTTTGGACCATCTCCAACAAACTTCATCTTCTTGTTATGTGGTTTGGGCACTTGTTCCACTACATTAGCCTTGGATTCGATGGGATTTTTACTATTCCTCTTTTCAGCCTTACAATTATCTTCCTCAATTCTTAGTCTTATAATAAGTTCATCTATGGTCATCTCTTTGCATTTATGTTTTAAATAATTTTTGAAATCTTTCCAAGCCGGTGGTAATTTTTCCACTAAAGCAGCGACTTGGAAAAATTCACTAAGAGACATACCCTTAGCATGAATATCATGCAAAATTAATTGAAAATTTTGAACTTGAGAAATTACCGTTTGGAAATCTATCATAACAAAGTCCAGAAATTTACAAAAACAAATTTGTTTGTGCTGGCATTCTTAGTCTTGTATTTTTTCTCCAAAAAATCCCACAATTCTTTTACAGTTTTCAGAGGGCTGTAAACATTATACAACATGTTGTTTAGGCCATTGAGGATGCAATTTCTGCAAAGAAAATCAGAATGCTTCCTCACATCCACTGCGACAACAACTTACTGATCACTTTCATCCTCTTTAAGCACCGGAGGATCTTCATGGAGAAACCGGGCAAGATTAAGAGCTATAAAATAGAACAGCATTTTCTGCTCCCATCTCTTAAACTCGGTGCCATGAATTTTTCTCATTTTTTTCCATGATTTATTGGAACTTGAACATGGTTTTGGGTAAGGACCGGTGTCGTTGTAACAATCGAATTTGGAGTACTACTTTCAGAAGTCATAATATCCGATTACAAAAATCAGAAAAAACCAAAACCAAAGTACAAATTAATTTTCTAGTTACTAAAACCAGAAAATAAGTTATAACACAAAATAATTTTACTTTTCTAATTACTAAAATCAGGAAAATAAAATACAAAACAATAATTTTGTTATTACAAAAACCAAAAAATTATTTTATTGGATTCAAATAAAATAGGTTTATAAAACAAATTTTTTATTAATACAATGAAGACTTTTTAAATAAACAAATTGTGTCTTAATATTGTTGGACAATCTTCAATGTATTCAAAGAAAGGATTGAAGAAAGGAGAGAGACTGTTTGATTACAAAAATCAAAGCAGTATATAAAAAAAATAAGAAACAGATTCTTATTTTATTATAGAAACAAAACGGAATCTAAAAATAAAAAATAATAAAAACAGGAAATTTTTGCAATCACTTACCTTATTATTTTCTTGAACAAAATTTTGATCAAGTCTAGTGTTTAACACTGTGTCCTTAAGATAGATTCGTCCTTTCCTTGGTGCTTTCAGATTATGGACGTCTATCTCGTAAGATAAAATGATAAAAAACGAACAGTAACAGCACTACAAACTATTCGCACAACGAACACATTTTGTGTTTATACACTTTCTCACAATAAAAATAAATGCAGCAAAATGCAAAGAGCAATGGCAGAAGTAAAGACGAAAAATTCAGTGCAAAATCTAAATGAGGGACTAATTATTTATGAAAAAAATTGTGGCTTTTCAGAATAGGTAAAGCCTTGTCCGGAACAGTGTTGAACAGATAGAAAACCTGTTCGGATTTGAACTCAACAAGTATGAACCTGTACAAAAAGATTTGAAGAGGTAGACAAGCCCAACCCAACCTCACACCACGCATTCGCGCCCAAGCCTAGCTTAGCTCGCCCCGATCGACCGGACAAACGACGATGGCGGTGCACGCGTATGTGTTTATTTTGGGTCCAATAGGTCTAATCCACTTTGCCCATAACCTCTCCCTCTACAAAATTTGAGTGCCCCTAGGGGCCTACCCAAAGTTTTAAACTCAAAGCTTATAAACCCACACCAAGTTTGTCCACCAAAGTAATGTGGGATAAACCTTAACCTATTATTTATGGAAACTTCACCAATATACCATTTCCATGGAGTTCATTTTGGCATCAATTTCCCATTCACTCGATAATGATTTTAAGCAACCAAATATACGACGTAAATCATTACGCGGCAAAAAATGTGTTGCCACATGGACCCACCAACTTTGGTACATGGGTCCTACCTAAAAACTAGACCAAAGTTTAGAAAGAATTTGTTTTTTCCCCAAAAATTTTTCAAACCATTTCTTACAAGTTAGAGTTAGGATTATATATAATAAGGCTTACTAACTTAGGTTATAGGGATGATAAGGTTAACTAATTGAGGTTAATAATTTATTATACTTATTAATATCATTGTATTATTGGATTATATATATGTATATTATAAATACAATATATGTTGAAGAGGCCAATTTCTGTTTGGTTCAGTGTACAAGGCGCTTAAACCAGTACTGAATCAAAAATTAAAAAAATAAAACTAAAAAATTGCACAAACCGATTCTTACTAAAAAAATAAACTAAATATGACCGGTTCAGTCCAATTCAATCAATTTGGTTGATTTTTTCAGTTGTTCTTACATTCTTACACTTCACTATTATAAGCCTTGCCCCATTGTCTCTTACTGATGATGGTTTTCCTCGACCTTACTATTTTTCATTGTCATGATGTCCACCCTTGCAAGCCCAACCATTGCAATGGTGCCATCTATTTTCCATGACTCCTCTCATATTTTTATGAGCACTTCAGTCCTTCCCTTTGCCTTCATGACCACCCTTATGGTCGTTCGGATAACCAAATCCAAAAAGAATGTGGTTTTACAATAATATGTAGTTGATCAAAAGAGAACTATCCAAACATAGCCGATCAGAGTTAAACAAAGGGCATTTGTTTAGTTGTAAAGCACTAGACAAATATAAAAGGTTTGGATTTGTATAGCTGAACAAGGTTGTAGTATTGGCAGCTAAACCATGAGGTTAAAGAGAAAGATCAATGGAGAGAGATAAATAGTCAAATGCGACAAAGAATGGAAGAGGGGGTACGATTGGAGTTAGTGATGATTGGGATGAATGATGGCTTAAAGTTAGAATTTGAGAGATGAAAGAAAGGGAGTTGACGAGAAAGGTAAGTTGGGGGTAGTGGCGACATCACCAAAGGTGATGATAAGTCGTAACTGAGATGGAGAAAGATGTGGTTGGAATGGAAAAATGGTAGGGAATAAGGGTTGCTAAATGAAGAGGTGAGAGATATAGAGATGCAAAAAAAAAAAAAAAAAGTGCAAAATTTGGTAATATGGTGGGGGTCCTCTTATCTCTTCCTCCACTCTCTGTAGAACCCTAACTCGCCAATAGCTTTTCCATACATCCCTTCCATCACTAGCCTCTCTTTTATCTCCTCTCGCTGTCGCCATCGCCTTCTCCACCCTCCGTACTTTTCTCATTCTACTATTCTCTATTCCTAATACCTCAACCATCTAGCAACCCTTCATCTAATGCATTCTTTACTGTCTCTTATTGTCGCAAATCGCTTTCTCACCTACTTTAGCAGCCATCGACACCTTTCCCACTCTTATCGACCCTCTCCTACCTACCTTAACATCTATAAACCATTTCCTTTCTCATCGCATCTAACACCACTACAACCAATCATCACTTCGAGTTAGCAACCATGTTTATATATATATATATATTAGGATTTTGATTTTGATTTGGGTTTTGAGATATAAGATTTCATCTAAATTTTTTATTTGAGGTCTCTCTCTCTTTCATAGATAGTGGTAGGTCAAGTTTTGTGTTGATACTGGTTATTGAGTTTGTTAGGGTTGTTAGGGTTTTATTGGTGGACATGGGATAGTAGAGAGAGGAATTGAGGCTGTTGGTGGTGGACATAGGGTTTTGGTTGGAACCGTTGATTAGACGGAGGGTTTATAGCTGTCAGTGGTGGACGGCAATAGTGTGGTGGTGGGCGATGACAATTCTAGGAGAGTAGGAAAGTTTATTTAAGCATTGGCAGCATCAAAAAGTTCGATGCGGTGGTCAACGACAAGTAAAGTCACCAAAATAGCAAAGAATAGATGAAAACCTTTTTGGGAAATTTGGTTATAACCCTCCCTTACTTTTCTTTCATTGTTAAAGGGACTAAGAAAAAAAATTTACTTTCTAAACTCCCTCATAATTATAAAGTTTTGCATAAAAGACAAAATTAATTATTTAAATATTTTATCAGACTATTATGCCCTCAACTAAATCTTCCTACCTTCTCACCCACTCTCTCCTTACCTTCTCCATCTCTTTCCTCTTCTTCACACATAGCGACCCTTCACACATGGTGACAATGATGGCTATGTTCTAGTGTTTTACAATGGTTTACAGACGACATCGTTGCTTTGACTCACCGCTCCTCTCTCTCTCTCTCTCTTTCTCTCTCTCTCTCTCATAGTTCTAAAGAACCTAGGTAGAGCAGAGGTGGTAGTAATGATGGATTCTCTGCCATTATAGATTGATTACAGAGATCGACACAAATCTCAGATCTCAGATTTACACAGATTGACATATGGCATCTTTATCCTTAGATCTGAGATTGCGAACAGATCGTAGAAAGCTCCAATCGATACTCGAAACCAGCTTCTCATTTTTTTAGTGAGATCCAAGTCTCAAACTCCATTGATGGTCTCCTTTGACTCACAGCTCTCTCTCTCTCTATTAGGACCAGATAAAGCTTTGGTATTGATTTCATTAGAGCTCATATACATTATACAACAAAATTATGTATATATGTAAATATATGTTCATTTGATTATATGATTTTGGGCTTTTCCACATAATTTACTTTAGATTCTTTGAACTTTTGCTCGATCGCTATATAGACTTCGTTTTTCTCTCTTGAAATCTCTTAGATCAACAACATATATCTAAGTTATTGTTAGCCTTCACTGGATGTGGATGATAATATGATTTTTTTTCCTCATTTTTTTCATTTTATTTGTTGTTGTTGTGTTGTTGTTGATGATGATGATGATGTAGATGAAGAAACATATTGCAACAGATTTTTTTCTTCTTCTTGTGTTAATGTTGATGAAAATGAAACAGATTGTAATAGATATGGAAAACATGAATATGAGTTGTAGATGTCGCCTTGTTGTTTCCAATTGGTTTTATTTATTTATTTATTTATTATTATTTGTTAATAGATCTTAGAGTAAAATTTGACTTTATTTCATTTATTTAATATGTATTTTATTTTTTGTAATAGTAAAATTTTACTCTGGCTAAAAACATGTTGATTTGTTTAACAATGTAAAATTTTACTCTATTTAAAAACATGTTGACTTGCTTAACGATATAAAATTTTATTTTTAATCATAGTAAACTTTACTCTGAAATACACTGTGAGAATGACTTAATAAAAAAAATTGATAGATATAAGAGTAATATAGTAAAAGAAACAAGTTTTAAAATATTAGGAGTTTTGAAAATACCTATATAATTCTTGTCATTTTAAAAGACAAATTAGACAGTAAGGGATCTACTACCAAATCCCGCAATGTTTTCTGGTCTTTTCATTTAAATTAGAATAAATATTCCACGATATTGCAATTAATTTAGGCCATTTAATTTCCATTATGAAAACATCTGTTACTTTTATTTTTTTTAGAAAATATTTAATTAATATTATAAAAATAGAATAAAAAAATAAAAGAAAAAAAGCAATTCTTATTTCTTTCTTATTTTCTTATCGGGACAAGAAAAACTAATCCGGCGCTACAACACAAATTGTTAAGCAAATTCCTAACTTTAGTAATTTCATAAACCTTGGATTATTAGCATCCAACTAAGCAAATAAATGACATAATCCGTTAGAGTCCTGACTGTATTTGACTCCTCTTTGAGATTATGCATAGCATTAATTTCAGATTCCCCAAAAAACTCATCACTCACTCACCAACATTGCATTGCAATCTTTACTCTCTCTTTCTCTATCTAAAACCCAGATACCCTAAAACCACGGGCTTTGCAGCATTGTAGTTTTTGTTCTTGTTTCTGGTTTTTAAGCTCTGGTTTTTGCTCATTTTCTCAAGTGGGTCTTTCATTAATCGCTCATTCTGCATTGTAGATTTTCATTTTCTCTGCCATAACCCCTGTTTCTCTGCTTCTTCGCCAAGAGGGTTTGTGTTTATTTTACACATAGAGCTATCTATTGTTTATCAGTGGATGATTTTCCAATTTAATTGAATTTTTGGGGTTTGAAGAGTTGTTAAATTCCAGAAATTTGCTTGCAGCAGGATCAAAAGTAGTTGGAGAGTGATGAAGAAGAAAGGGAAAAAGATTCAAAAGATTCGAAAGAAGGAAGAAGTTGCAGAGGATTGGTGCTTTGTATGCAAAGATGGTGGAAAGCTTCTTGTTTGTGAATACAAGTGAGTTTCTAAAAATGATTTCTTTGCTGTTTCAGTGTTTTTAGATGGAAGAGTGAGAGGAGGGACAGTGATTTGGGCACTCCATGTTCAGGACTGGAGGACAGTTTTCCCAATACATTGACAAAATTCCCCCTCTAATTACTTCTTTCTTCCTTTGAAGAAAGGGTATTCTCGTCTTTACACAAGGGCCAAGGTGGTTGAGAAAATGGGGTATCAATATCAATGGCCTATCACACATAATTTTATTTTATTTTATTTTATTTTTGATCACCTAGAATTTTTACTTTCTTTGGTTCTTTTTTTTTTTTTTTTTCATTTCCAATGCTTTGTCAAAATTTTCATCAAATTCAAATTTGATTAAAAAAAAAAAAAAAAAAAGGCTAGAAGTATGTTCTAACAATGTCATTAAATCTGTATCAAACAATTTTTTTTACCAAATCAAGGATAAATCAACTTCTTCACTAAATTCTCAATAGTCATATTTTTACTTAAATTTGATGAAATTTTAAAAAGATTAAGAGCATCTCCAACCATTCACCAAAATTTTCACCTAATTTGATTTCAAATTTGAGTAAAAAGCTTATTTGGATATGAACTACTTCAATCTTTTCATCAAATTATCATCCAAATCTTTTTAAAAATTCCCCTTTTATTCCAAATTTCCCTTTTCATCAAATTCGATGAAAAAAATCATTTCCAATGCTTCATCTTTTTAATTTTTCATCAAATTCAAATTTAATGAGTTGTCAATTTGATGAAAAAAATGACTCTCCCTTGATCGGATGAACATTTGATGAAAGGATTAGAGATGGTTTTTGAGCATTTTTTCATCAAATTTAAATTTGATGAAAGAAATGGTGAAGGATTAGAGATGCTCTAAGGATTGTATATATATGTGTGTGTGTGTATTTTTGTAATAAAAAAATGTTTAAAACAGGTTTTAGGATAAGTTTAGAATTTTTCAGATAGATTTGATTGAAAAAAAGAAAAGAAAAATGAGGATTGGAATGTTCTATGTCAGATCAAGTTTTAACCAAAATTTCACTCAAAAGAAAGGATTGGAGATGCTCTTAATTGACTTGCAGCTAACTTAAATAAAACATTTATGAATAAAAAATTTACAAAAATGCCATTTGTCTTGTTCATATAAATTTTTATCTCAAGAATTGAAATTGTATTCAAAATAGATGCAAGGAAACAGTAATGTTTAAATTTTTTGCAATTAGCTTTTCAAAAGTGAAAATTTGGAGACATCAAAATAGGACGGAGGGAGTAACATTTTTGGTTGGTTCCTTTTAACTCATGGCTTTGCTTGACTCGTCTCCCATGTTGTGAGAATCCCTTATTCATTTTCTCTCATTTCATTAATGATTGGAAGTGGAAGGGAATTCTTCCGTGGATGCCTAGAAACATCCTTGCTAGAAGTTGTGATATATCAGATATGCTTTTTCATCTTCTTACTTATGCTTAGCCTCTGTTGTTGACTACCATGGTTTTTCTTCTTCTTCTTTTTATTTTTGTTTTTATAATTAGTAATGTGATAAATTTAAGAGAATACCATTAATAACTTGCACAGATCAACAGTTCTTCAGCTAAAAAAATTGATGAATTTAAGGACAATACAAATGAAAACAATAAGAAAACAACGAAAGAAATTATCAAGATGTATAACAGTGTCTAAAATATTGAATCATTGAGACATTTCTTTTTGCTTAAAATTTTGCTATGAGTTAGCTGACTGATGTTTCCAGGAATAAGTAATTCCTAATGAAGCAGGCGAGCTTTCAATGCCTTATAATTGAGCACACCTCCAGGGGTCTTTTCTTAATAATTTATTGTTTTTGTTGCATAAGTTGGTAGCTTACCAAGTTACCATGAATTACGAAAATCAAGAAACACTTGGTAAGGTATTTTTTAAAACCAGATTTGAGCAATAAGCTTGGCTGTTACATGCGCGTGTATGCTGTCATATTTATTTATCTGACCCAAGCCGTGAGGCTTCTTTAAGTTTTTGATTGTGTTTAACTTTACATTATTACTTATTTATTTATGACGTATGTCTTTCTTAGAAACATTTTTATTGTAATGAGTTCTTCTCATTCTTGAGTTGGAGCCATTTATCACTTGTAATTGTCAAATGTCCTGATTCAGGCAGTGTCTAAAATCTTATCACGCTGATTGTGTGGGGCTGGATGAATCAGTTTTTGATACTGGAAACCGCTGGACTTGTGGTAAGTCACTCATAATTATCTGCAGTTTACTTTTTTTTTTCTTCTTGTATACCATTTTGTATTTTTCTACTGGAATCTACACTTCTCTAGTAAAAGCATCACACCAATTGTCACATGCGGCATGCATGAAGTCAAAAGACTCATCATTTAATATATGATGCCAAGATGTATTTTTTCCAAATTTTGAATGATCTTATGTTTCATACCCTCCAAATGACCCACAAAAAAATAACAATGTTGAATGTTTATGGAAACACTGTTTTCCTTTTATCCATGATCAACTTTTTTATGGAATTTGTCTTTATTGAGATTGGCAAGAGTTTATAATACTTGTTTTTAACATCATCCTAAACATGCTTAATTTATGGCCCTGATTCAATTCAAGCATCACCTTCATTATGAGTTTTGCTAGTCTCTGCGGACAAGAGAGTTCATACTCTTTGCAACTCTGATGTTGTTGTTGAAACATATGTTCTTATTTCCTTGTCATATTTCTGTTGTGTTTACTATAACAGCATGCAAATCCATACCCATTTTCTATTTCAGGTTTGCATTGTTGCTTCATTTGCGAAAAGGATTCGAAGTTCCATTGCTATTGCTGCCCAACTGGCGTGTGCCAACGCTGCATCACTGGTGCGGAGTTTACACGTGTTAAAGGGCACAAAGGATTCTGCAATAACTGCTTAAAGCTGGCACTACTTGGAGAAGAGAACATGGATGTTGATTCTGATGGGGTATGATACAATATAAGAAGAGCTGCAAATTATATTTTTGAAATTTCTGTTTTTCATTCCTTTTGCAAAATGAATTCTCTTGTGATTAGTAAGTTCTTTAGGGTTGGTTTGGGGTGTTCTAAAAAAGTGTACTTTTTGTCTTTTTACGAAAAGATGTACAAAAAAGTAGAGAGGTGATGTGATGGAAAAAAGATAAAAAGATAAAAAGATGGATTATATAGTAGATGCCAAACAAGGCTTTAATTTGGTTTGGAAAATCATCTCCTTGGTGTGAAGAAAGAAGTCCGTTGATAGAAATCTGTGTTGGATGCTCCTTCAACAAGTTAGCTGTTTGGCTCCATTCATGTCACATTAGACAGAGCATGCAACTTTGTTTAACATAATAAATGTTTAATATACTTTTAGGCCCCATTACAATGATAAAAATGGAAGTTCAGGGATGAAATTACATCATTAGGAATGGATTAAGTAATGGGATTTCTAGTGTTAGTGTCTTCTAGTCTTTAGGTGGTTTGGATTCTTACATTGTTGGTATGAAAATACAGTTTCTTTATTTGAAGTGCTCTTGAGTAACATTAAAAAATATTTATGTTTTAAATTATCTAATATAAATTTGAAATAGTGGAGATGGACCTGTTTGTGCTTGCATTGGGATACCAAATTACCAAGGATGATTACCAAATTAAAAATCTAATGTTAGTTCCTTTTACTTTGCTTATTGCAGAGTAAACTTGCTAGTTGGTAATCACACATAAATCACATGAGACTGACTATAAGAGAGAGACAAGTAATTTAATGTGGTAAACCTTGAAGAATCTCTCCTCAAGGAAAAAACTACAGACACCCAAACAAATTAAATTTATTATGAATCAAAAGAGTATTGTATTAAGTAGTGAAAACTGCACGGAGGTCAGGGGTTCATCGGAGACTGGCAAAACACGTTAATGGCACAAGAGACTAAAAGGATGTCCGCGTGAGATAGTGTAGCCCAGTAGAGAGAGAGAGAGAGAGAGAGAGAGAGAGAGAGAGAGAGTGTAAGTACATGGCTCAAATCCTGTGCACAGGGATGACCTCTAAAGGAATGTGATGTAAGGAGGGCACTGCCTTATATAGGTCATGTACAAACTAGTCAAATATTCCAGAATTTTGTTATAACATGTCAGGAATGTGTGTAAGTTAGGATGCAGTTTAATGTTCAACATGCCATACGTAATCCAAGTGGTACAGCCTCTCTCGAAGGGATTGGCCTAAGGTAGTGATACTCGTGGGGCGTCATGCTGCAGCTTTTAATAAGGAACACTCAGAAACCATGGTTAGCAATTATTCAGATGGTTTTTAATCTAACAAGTACTCTACTCTTGTATTATGGTTGCTGGTGTTGAATTGGGTTCAAAACCAGAAGTTTGAAATTCCAGATTTGAAAATATTGATAATTTAGGTAGAGGTGTTGGTCACTTATGTGAAGGTGATGAGTGCCATGGTTGTTGGGGGTTTGTCTTGGCAAAGATGTAAGATGTTAAGCTTGACATTGAGGGAAGACAATAATAATTTTGAGCTCAAGATTTAGAGTTTGGATGAATGAAATTAATTGATCTAATAGAGAGACAGAGAGAGAGGAGGAGATGATTGGTGCCATATCCCTACCCTTTTGTTGGAGCAACAGTGGTTAAGGAGGAACAGCCAATGATGGTAGATTTTATTTTTGGTGAAGTGTTGACGTTGATGGTGATGGGAAATGGTGGTTGCGTGGGTAGAGGGAGGGGAAGAAGAGGACTGGTCCTTGATAATGGGAAATGATGGTTGAGTTTAGCAGTGTTATTTTATTTTATTTTTAAAGATATTTAATTAAATAAGCTTTTAAAGAATGGGTAACATGGCAACTTCTAACTTTTTGTTAATCCCGTCGCTTGACAGAATCTGCCAAGAGAGGTTATTATCATTTGCAAGAGGGGATGTATTATTTAGAAACCTCAAGTGGGGGCCAGTGTAATTTACCCAAATATTAGGTTATTAGCACTTCTCCTTTTTTTGATCATGTTAATTTGATAATTTTTTCTTGTTTTTATAAGGAGTGACTTTTTTATTTTTCCAGTTGCAAAGTTTTATTTATTTATTATTATTATAGCTTTGTTTCTCATTCACTTTACTGATTGTATGCTTATTGCATTGCAGGAGAAGGTGGATTTTAAAGATCGGGAGACATATGAGGGCCTATTCATGGAATATTGGGAGATAATCAAGGAGGAAGAAGGCTTGACTTTGGAACATCTCCATGCTGCTGATGCTCAACTTAAAAAGGGTGAAAACTATAAGTCTGGCTCCCGTCGAGTAGAATCTAACAAGGATGAAGAAAATCTGTCCGATTATGATGATGAGGATGATGATGAGATAGAAGAGCCCAAGCTAGTTCAAAAAGTCAAGAGATCCAAGAGGCATAAGAAAAGGGAGGTAAAGTCAAACAAAAGAGAGTTCATTGGTTGGGGATCAAAATCTCTTATAGATTTTCTTTCATCAATTGGTAAAGATGCAAGGAAACGGTTATCCCAATATGATATTTCTTCTATCATTAATGGATACATCAATGAAAACAAGCTTTTTCGCCCAGAGAAAAAGAATAAGATTTTATGTGATGAAAGATTAAAGTCTGTTTTGGGGAGGAAATCAATCAACAGAAACAAAATATATGACCTCCTGGAACCTCATTTACTTGAGAACCTAGACCTATCAGAGGAGGACGAAGTGGGGAACAGTTCAGAAGACGAGGAGGAAAGTGTTTTGGTGGCCAGTAAAAAACAGAGAAAGTTGAGTTCATGTAGAAAATCCCAGGAAAAGGGGGTGGTTTTTGATGCTCCACTGAGCTGGTTTGCTGCCATTGTTGCTGAAAACATTAAACTTGTCTTCCTGAAGAGGAGCCTAGTACAGGAGCTATTGAAGAAACCTGAAACCTCTGAAGACAAGGTAATAGGAAGCTTTGTGAGAGTCAAATCAGAGCCCAGTGACTCTATGCAGGGATTTTCTCATCAGCTTGTGCAAGTCACAGGTTTGTCTGATTAGATATTTGATTATTCGATGATTTAACTGAACTATTTCTTTCTAGTAGTTGGGCTCCACTGACTTATTAAGAATAAAAAACTGTGCATGACCATAGAGTAATAATTTTGAAGAAAAGTTGTGTTATTTCCCTCTTATCGGTGGAGTCATGTCCTTCATAGTAGTTGTGATGGTTTTTTATCCAGTTCTCGAACTAGTGATATTTTCTTATTGCAATGATTTTTTGTTTGATATATGAAGAATGAAGATCATCTGCAATGTATTAGTTTCATATTCCACTTTCTTAAAATCATCACAAATGTCAAACATAATAGCAGTCCATTTGTGGTTTTAAGACTTGATTTCAAACACAAAATATCCACATCTAATTTGAGGAGTTGGTTTTGTATGAAATCTGCAAGTCCTGATACTTGTATCATTGTAAGTGTTTGTTGTGGCAAGTTTCAATTGTTAGAATGTGTTAGGATATTTCCTATTTTATTCTCATTCAGTCTCTTTATTTGCTGTAATGGGCCTTTATTTAGGCCTTAACTTATGTTTATGATTTAATATAAAACGGTATGATAAACCACTCATACCCTAACTTTTTCTCTTCTAAAAATAACATCAATACCGTGCCTTGAAGCACTAAACCTGGAAGAGATGTTGTATACTATTTTAACTAGTTTGTGTGTGAAAACAACTTTGAGGAATGAATTCTGTATGAACCTATATCTAGAAGTTCTTTGATGAATTTGATGTGTGGCAAGTGAGAAGAAGTCGAAGTTTTTGAGTTGCAAGTGAACAGAAGTTAAGTGAAATCAGAATAAGAAAGTACTGATTTTGCTGGAACCTAAATGTAATGGAATATGATATCATAAATCGTACTCGTAGATTCATGACCAATATAGATGTATCCAGGTACTCCCTTGATGTTCGTTTTATGTATTTTGAAAGAACAACCAAAGGGCAATGAAGTAGGTAGCAGCAAGAATATGCTATGTCCAGAATTTGGTTGGTATAGAGTCTACAACTCTATGGAATAACTTTCAGAATGATTGGGTAGATAGTGCTTGAATGTGTCAAACTTAAATGTTTAATATTCGGTGTTTTGAATTGTTTGATTTTTCTTTAATTTGTTTATCTGCATTACTTTATCCTAGAGTTTGCAGAAACCTAACCAATTATTTGTGGATATTTGGATGATTTTTTGTTTCCAGTGTAAGCTATGTTAATGTTTTACCTATTGTTATCATGTGTATGGACTCAGGCATGAAGAAGCCATCACCAGGGGAAAGCAATTCAGAAATTCTCCTCCAAGTTTCAAATATGTCAAAAGACATTCGCATCAACATGCTTTCAGAGGATAACTTCTCCGAGGTAACAATATTGTGCGGAAGTATTTTCAGTTGCTCTTTTTTCTTGTTCTTTATTCTTCCCTTTTTGTTTCTTACTACTCTTCCTTTCTTTCTTTTCTTCACTGCAACACAGTTTCAATGATGGATTCATTCAAGAAGCATGCTTTCATCCTTTTCTCTATTCATCCGTTAACCTAACTAAAGTTTTATTGTTGATTCAAGTGGAGCATATTTCATAATGCAGTTGTGCTTTCAGCTTTAGCACAAATAAATAATCATGGTGCATACTCTCATGTGAAGAATGTTAATGTTTTATAGTTTGTGATATTTGGAACTGAATATTTTTGTATAGTATGGAATATGGATTGTAATGGCAAGTATTTTTTGATGTTCAGTCGACCCTTTTGGTTACATCCAATTAAATGAAAATGCAAACACTTCCATCAAACTGAGGCATAGCAATAATCTTCCATGGTTTTAAATGAAAGTTCTTTCCTGGGTGCCACTAATATATTGTGGATTACTTTTCTTAATACTCAATAAGCATGTATGACCATTTTTTGGGATTGTGCTTTTTATGCAACTTTGTTTTGGTTATTTCTTTGGACAGTAAATGTAAATGCTAGGATCTTTGAGAATAAGATTGAAGAGGCGGCCTCTTGATGGATAAAATTTGTTATCCATCATCCTTTTGGGTTTCAGTCTCCTCCCCTTTTAGAGGAATTCCTTTTATTATTATTATTATTATTATTGGGGAAATCTCAAAATCAGTTGGACAGTGGGAAGCAAATCTCATTTTCTCTGTGGTGCAAGAAGTCTATCATGTGTGGGGTGCAAGTCCTTTCTTGTATAGGGTGCAAGTCTTTCCTGTGCACCCAAAAGATTCCCCTATATATTTTCATTTTTTATTTTATATGAGGGCAGTGTGTTATATATTGTGCAAGATTTATCTTTGTTTTTGTTTTTCATTTCTTGGACGACCCCGTAATGTGTTGTTTTTCCTGCTAATGAAACAAAATGTGATGCAGAATAGGATTAAAGAACACACATTTATTAAAGGATGGGAATCCACCATGGCTGTTGTCATAGGGTCAATTTTCAGCCACAAATTTTTGCTTGCAATGGTACAAAGTCACAGTACTTAGTCTCAGCCAAAAAATGCAACACTCACCCACACAATGAGGTTTGACAAGTAATATAGAGTTCACACACAGAGCAGCAATTATGGGAAACCCAACCTTTATTGTTGCACCAATAATACAAAGGAAAGTCAAGGCAACTCTACAACACTTGATGAATTTCGAGTGCCATAGCCATGCCTATTTAAAGGCTTACAATCAGAACATTTGAATTTGAATAGGCAACCAAAACATAAGGAAAACATGCCACATGGCATGATAGTTGACACCCCAACTGCCAAAGGGTTTTAGGACAAATTTGAAGTAAGCCAACATGTGTAACTGCCACATTTCAACCTTCCCTTATCCTTGCCAGCATGTCTTTGGTCTGCATAACCACCCCTATATTTTAGGCTTGCCTTTGTCTTGCCTCTAGACAATTTGAACTGCCCATGTCCAAGCCAAACGCGCCTTGAGTGGTTGTTGTTTGTCTTGGTCAAGCCTAATGCGCCTTGTTTTCCAGCCAAGTGCCAATCATGCCTTGTTGTCTAGCCAAGTCAAGCCATCTAATTGTATTGAACCTCCAAGTGTGTTGCAGCCTAGGATTCAAGTCACGTTGGTACCTCGCATCTTGTTAAGTGTTAGGGTAATTATGTAATTTGTGTCTTCCTATTATTATTATAAATAGTTGTGTGGAAGGGGTGAACCCTAAGACCAAGTTTGTCATATTGCAAAAAGTCAAAAAGTTACTCAAAAAGTTAAAAAGTTAACACTATTCACCAAAAGTCAACAATTACGGCTGCACAACTCCCAATCCTAATTTTTCCCTACAAATCAATTTTTACAATTTTTTATTACACATTTTTCCATAAAAAGTCAAAAAGTTAACCCAAACATTCATATTTTCTTCCTCAATTTTTTAGTCCAAAAAGACAAAAAGTGCACTTATTTAGGACACCCCAAACAACCCCTAAGTTTTAGTTTAATATTATTTTTCAGCCGCCCCTCTCTCTCTCTCATTCTTCAACTTCTTCTATACATTCAACTTGGTATTAGAGCAACATCTTCCTCCTTGAAGCTTGTTCCTTTCGTTTCTCTCATTTTTTCCCCTTCATCAGTTGTCTTAAAAAAAAAAACAAAAAAGAAAAAAAATTTCTGTGTGCTTTTAATTTAATAGGTTTATACCCTATAATTTTCTTTTAATTTTTTGCTCATTGTTTGATTGGTTTTTCAAGTTTTTCGATTTTTCATCAAAACTGGGTGATTTTTCGAAAGTCTTTGCTTGAGCCCCTTTTGGCTGGAATTTTTTCCTCCCCCTCTCTTCCTTCGGAGTCGACTGGAACCTTAAAGGGGTTTGTTGTCCATGTTTTGAGGTTTTTTTATACTTCCTTTGAGTTTTTGTGCGTTTTGGATGGTCTGCTTCGGTTTTCTTGCTTCAAGTTGATCTGGTTGCTTTGTTCTAGGGTAATCTTGCACTGTTTCAGCCTTTGAAGGTGAGTTGCCGTGTTGGTTGGGTGTTTTCTAGATTTGTTTGATATCTTACTTGTGTTTTTGCATCTTCTTTCTCTCATCACATGGCTGAAAGCAAGGGTCAAGCATCTAAGGCCAAAGAGGAGAGTGGGCTGAGTCGTGGTATGACTCTTGGTGATAGTCCTTTTCTCCAAATTAGCCCTGTCAAGCTTAATGGTACCAATTACTTGATTTGGTCCCGTTCCTGCAGTCTTGCTATTGTTGCTCGCCGTTTGATTGGCTATATTACCGGTAGCATCAAGCAACCTCATGCAGATGAAGCTTTGTCCACTCAATGGATTTTTGAGAATGCTTTGGTTATGACTTGGCTGATCAACTCTATAGAGCTTACCGTTAGTCGGACTTTCTCTTATTGGATATTGCTCACAAGATTTGGACAACTGTCGCTCAGATGTATTCTCAAAAGGGTAATGATGCACAGGTCTATGAGTTGAGAAAGAAGATTAGGGGCTTGGATCAAAGGGATCGTTCTCTTGCAGTATACTATGCTGTGTTGAGTGGCTTGTGGCAGGAAGTTGATTACTACCAGAGTTTCCTGGTTGTTTGTTTCAAGGATGCCACTATGTTTCAGCAGTTTGTGGAGAATGAGCGTGTTTATGACTTTCTTGCTAGCCTGAATTTGGAGTATGATCAGATTTGTGTTCAATTGTTGGGCTGCTCTCTGTTTCCCACCTTGTGCGAGGCTTATGCTCTTGTTCAGTAGGAGGAGAGTCGGCATAGAGCTATGGTGCAAACCTCTATTCAGGATCAGTCTGCGTTGGTTGCAGCTCTTAAGTCACGTGATACTCAGTTTAGTTAGCCTCAGGTTGGTAGTAAGGGTCCCTTGGTTGATCAAGATCGGTTGAAGTGTGATTATTGTGGGAAAGACAGACATGATAGGGAGCACTGTTGGAAGTTGCATAGTCGTCTTACTCAAGGCCGTGGTCATGGTAGTAGTGCTTGTCCTCACGCTCATGTTTCCGAGATTACTGCTAGTGCCCCCGGTGATACTAGTCCTATTTCCCAAGATGAGCTTCAAACTCTCATACGTTTGATGGCCCAGCTTGATTCTTCATCTACTTTAGCTCTTTCTTCCTCAGCTTTTTTCATCTTTGCCCACACAGGTATTTCTGCTAGTGCCCTTAGTACATCTTCGTCGTATTGATTTCGGTGCTACTGATCACATGACAGGCGCCTCTAGTCTTTTCTATTCTTATTCTCCATGTTTTTAGCGAGATAAGGTTAGGGTGGCCGATGGCACTTTATCCTCTATCTCCGGCCAGGGTTCAGTTCATTGTTCCTCTTTACTTTCTCTTCCATCTGTTTCTTCATTTCCCTAACTTTTTATTTGAGATGATCTAAATAAGTGCACTTTTTGACTTTTTACGAAAAGATGTGCAGAAAAGTAGAGAGGTGATGTGACCCAAAAAAGATAAAAAGTGTGCTATTGTAGTTCACCCCAAACAAATACTTTCTGTTAGTAGCCTTACTACTTCTATCAATTGCTTTGTAACCTTTTTTCCTACTCATTATGTCTTTAAAGAACTGGCTACAAGGAAAATGATTGGCAGTGGTAGAGCATAAGATGGACTATACTTTCTGGATGTCGTTCCTCCTGCATTACCTTTGTCTTTTTAGGCTCTTTAATGCACTACTAGCTCCTCTCTTCATCTCCTTCATCAGTGGCATCGTCGTTTGGGTCATCATTCCTTTAGTATTTTAGAGAAGCTTTTTCCTTCATTAGTTCGAGATTGTCTTAAGAATAATTTTGTTTGTGATGCTTGTGAGCTTGCTAAGTATAAATGTACTTGTTATCCCGTAATTAATAAAAGTACTTTTCCTTTTATACTTATTCATACTACTGTGTGGGGCCCTTCCCCTATGGTTTCTACTTCTGGTCATCGGTGGTTTGTGACTTTTATTAATTGTTATTCCCGTGTGACTTGGGTTTATTTACTTTGGATTAAAAATGAGATTTTCTTGTGCTTCCAATTTTTTCATAAAACGGTGTCCAATCTCTTTAATGTTACTATCAAAATTTGTCGGAGTGATAATGGGACTAAGTATGTTGATAGAGCTTTCCAAGCATACCTTGAGGAGCATGGTATTCTTTATCAGACTAGTTATGTTGGCACTCCTGAGCATAATGGAGTTGTTGAATGCATGAATGGCCATCTCCTTGAAGTTGCTCGCTCCCTTTTGTTTACTATGAAAATTCCTAAGTCTTTTTAGGGGGATGCTGTTCTTATTGCTACTTACCACCTTATTAACCGTATCCCCTCTAGTGTTCTCTACTTCAAAATTCCTCTTGAACTTCTTCTTGAGACTTATCCCACTACTTCTTTTTGTCCTTGGGTTTTTAGGAGTGTCAGTTTTGTTCATTTGCAACCTCATACTCTTGGGAAGCTTGATCCTAAGGCTGTCTGTTGTGTCTTTATTAGCTATTCTACTACTCAAAAGGGCTACAAATGATATAACCCTCACACTTGTAAGGTGTCTGTTGAGTCTTTTTTTACTTGCCCTCTATTTTTTAGGCGAATAACTTGTCCTCCTCTAACTCCTCAGGGGGAGAGTGTTACAGATGAGATTGCAGATGAGGCGATGTCATATCAGCATGAGTTATTATTTTTCCTTCCCAGTCAGCGGGTTGTTATTTGTGGTGAGAGGTAACCTAAGAGTTCTGTTGATGAGGAGCTGCATTGGTGGTCGTTTGGACCCGGGTTGATGTTAAGACTTATTTTTGGCGTCAGAAAAAGTAGATTTCTCTCGTGCTATCAAGTCAATCATCATCCCTCATGGCAGTTCTACATCCAGCTTCTGCTGAATCTACAGGTAATGATCCTTAGCCTAATTCTTCACCAGTTGTTGGTAGTCCTATTGTTGATGATTTGAGTCTCCTTATTGCTCTTAGAAAGGGGGTTAGAGCATGTACTCAACACCCCATTTCTTTGTTTTAGCCTAATTCTTTGTTTTTTTTATGACTGACTTACCCAAAAAAAAAAATCACCCCATTTCTAAATTTATGTCATATAATTCATTTTCTTTTATATATCGTGCCTTTGTTTCGTCTTTGTCTGTTGTGTGTATCCCATAGGGTTGGAAAGAAGCTATCAATGATCCTAAGTGGAAAATAACTATGGTAGAAGAGACACAAGCTCTGAGCAAGAATAACACTTGGGAGTTGGTTTCTCTTCTTAATGGAAAAAAAATCAGTAGGGTGTAAGTGGGTGTTTACCATTAAACAAAAAATAGATGGGATGATTGAACAGTACAAAGTAAGACTAGTGGTCAAGGGATTTACCAAGACATATGGAATTGACTATTAAGAAACTTTTGCCCCTATAGCGAAGCTAAATTCCATTTGAGCTATTGTTTCATGTGCTGCTAACTTGGGATGGTCTTTACAACAATTAGATGTGAAGAATGCCTTTCTTTATGGTGATTTGGAGGAGGAAGTATATATGGATGTACCTCCAGGATTCTCGTCTCAGTCTAAACCAAACTAAACCAAACCAAACCAAACCTTAAGTCTCATCAAATGGGGTCGGCTGTATGAATCATTCTTCTCCATTCGACTCTATCCAAGGCCATTTCGTTAGTCAGATTAAGGAGATTCATATCTCTATTTACTACACTAGTCCACGTTAATCTAGGCATACCCCTTCCCCTAACATTACCATCTACTATTACTGTATCCATCTCTTAACTACTGCCTCTGTTGGTCTCTGTTGTATATGACCAAACCATCTCAATTTATTCTCTCTTAATTTATCTTCTATCGGTACTATTCTTATCCATTCTTGAATATACTCATTCCTAACTCTGTCTTTTCTGGTCTTGCCACATATACCTTAGTATCCTCATCTCAGTAACATTCATCTTATTTACATGTTGTTTCTTAGTTGTCCAACATTCCGTCCCATACAATATCGCTAGTCTAATAGCCATTTTGTAGAACTTTCCTATTTAGTCTAATGAGTACTCGTTTATCGCACAGTATTCTAGACGCACTCCTCCACTTAAGCCATCCTGCCTTAATTTTATGGACCACATCCGCTCTAATCTTTCCAGTCGTTGTGATAATCGATCCTAAATAACGAAAATATTCACTCTTAAGTAGTTCTTGGTTATCAATCTTCACTTCTCCTCTACTTCTGTTTTGACTGTTACTAAAATTACTCTCTATATACTCTGTCTTAGTTCTGTTTATCCTAAATCTTTTTAGTCTCATCCACTAACACGATATCATCTGCTAAAAGCATACACCATGGCACATCATCTTAAATATTGCGTGTCAACTCATCTATAACTAAAGCGAAGAGATATTTATCAAAAAAAAAAAAAAAACACTAAAAGCGAAAAGATAAAGGCTTAAGGTTGATCCTTGGTGTAACCCTACAATAATTGGAAATTCACTCATCTCTCTAGCAGGCGATCTAATAGTGGTTACCACACCTTCATACATATCCCTAATCACATCAATGTAAGTTTTTGTCACCCATTTCTTCTCTAACACCCACCTGATTATATCCTGAGACACTCTATTATATGCTTTCTCAAGATCGATAAAAACCATATGAATTTCTCTTTTCTTTTCTCTGTACTTTTTTATTACTCTCCTCAAAAGATAAATCGCTTCCATTGTTGACCTACCAAGTATAAACCCAAATTGATTATCTGGCACCTTTGTTATATCCCGCAATCGACGTTCCATCACTCTCTCCCACACTTTCATTGTGTGATACATTAACTTGATTCCTCTATAATTGTTGCAATTTTGGATATTTCTTTTATTCTTATATTCTTATATATTGGCACTAAAATACTCTTCCTTGACATTTTCCTATTTAACAAAATCTGCTAAATAACCTAGTCAACCAAAACAATCCCTTCCTTACCTAAACGTTTCAATGCTTCAATAGGTATATCATCGGGTCCTAAAGCCATATTTGATTTCATCTTCTTAGTGCAAACTCTACTTCAAAGTCTTTAATCCTATGATAGAACTTATAGTCCTAGCTTTCCTTATTACTGTCTACTTTCTCCCCTTTTGACCTATCTCCATGTTCCTCATTTAACAACTTCTCAGAATAGTTCTTCCACCTCTCCTTAATCTCTACATCCTTCACTAACACCCTAGAGTTCTCACCCTTGATGTGCTTAATTTGATTAAAATCTCTTGTTTTTCTCTCTCTTATCTTAACAAGTTTGTATATCATCTTCTCTCCCTTTTTACTATCTAGTCTAGTGTATAAGTCATCATAGGTTACAGTTGGAAAAGTTCGTAGGTTGAAGAAGGCTTTATATGGTTTGAAATAGTCTCCTCGAGCCTAATTTAGCAGATTTCTAAAAGCTATGTTAGAGTTGGGTATAAGCAAAGAAATGTAGATCCACCAGTTTTGTCAAACGCAATGCAAATAAGATAATAGTGCTTATTGTATATGTGGATTATGACAGGTACTGATGAGAGGAGAAGTGACACATCTCAAAATGCAGTTAGCCAAGAAATTTGAGATCAAAGACCTTGGCTTGTTGAGGTACTTTCTTAGGATTGAAGTTTGCTAGGGTCTGAACAAGGCATATTTATTCCTCAAAGGAAGTACATTCTAGATCTTCTTGAGGAAACTGGCATTTTGGGTTGCAGACCAGTTGATTCTGATTGAGACTAATTATTATATTTGCAGTGGCGTTGGTGATCTTGTGGAGAAGGAAAGGTCCAAGAGACTTGCGGGAAGACTTATATCTATCCTACACCCGTCCAGATATTGCCTATGCGGTCAAGATAGTGAGTCAGTTTACCTGGAGAAGTAAGAAACTGAATGTGGTAGCAAGGTCTAGTGCAAAAGCAGAGTTTAGGGCTGGCACAAGGTGTGTGTGAACTCTTGTGAATCAAGTTGATGTTGAGTGATCTGGGAATTGATCAGACAGGCTTCATTCGACCATATTGTGAGAATAAGGTTGTTATCAATTCAGTTCAACATGACCGGACAAAACACGTTGAAATTAATCGTTTATCAAGGAGAAACTTACTAGTGGCACTATATGCACTCCTTTGTGAAGTTTGGTGAACAACTTGCGGATATTCTCACCAAGGAAGGTGGGAGTAAACCATTTCATGATGTTCTTAGTAATCTGGGCATAAGAGATATTTTG